>JAQIUQ010000529.1:0-326171 GCA_030378365.1 Hybognathus amarus
TCTCTACGGAAGTGCAAAGTCTACGTTCAACGCAGACTGATTCGGCTCGTCATTGGCCTAGAGTCTACGTTCACTGTAGACTCTAAGCCAATCCGAGGGCTGAACAGTCTACGTTCAGTGGGGAGAAACGCCATTGGCCCAGAGTCTACGTTCGCTGGCAAATCAGAGAGCCGAACTGTCTACCAGTGTTGCCAGATTGGGCGGTTTCCCGCCCAATTGGGCGGTTTTGTAATCTTTTTTGCGGGCAAAAATGGGTTTGGGCGGGTGGATAAAAATTGGGCTGGTTTCCGATCAGTTCGGCGGGTTTTTGTAGCCGAAACACCGGTACTTCAGATCCTTCTTTCAGCGACTCTGTATAATCTCACTCACTCACTCACATATAGGCTACACACCCACTACAGGTCTAATCTCAAAACAGACACGTTCCCTTCAGCTCACTTCACGCACGCCGGCGGCACCTCCCCGTGCGCACAGGTCTTGCGCGTAATGGCTTGACATCAGCTACATTCCGTCCGCTTATTGATTGCCTAAGTTGTTCGCATTATTTTACATAAAATAAGCTAGTTTAATAGTAGGCTAGAATAGCCTACTTTTGCGTTCATTTGATTTCTGAAATCGGATAGGCTAAGTCGAAGGCCGGTGTACTTTTGCGTCCATTCCTTTTACCTTTTTTTAACTCGTAATTGAATAACGAAAAACATGCTTTCTTTATTCGTTTTTAGACTGGTAAAACGATATTCACAAACTTTTTTATTTTCTTTATATAGGCCTACAATGCTATTTGACTTATAGGCCTATAAAAAGAAAGAACAAAAACATCTTTTTTTTTTCTTTTCTGGTTTGGCCAGAGCTCATCTACGGACATGGTTTGGCCTTAGAAAACCAGTAAAATCTTTTTTTTTTTTTTCATATTAATTTGTGAATATTTTAAATGTTTCATAAAGGGACAATTTTTTTAATTATTATATAAAACTAAACATTTATTATCTAGGCCTATTTATTTTATTTATTATACAATGTGTATTTTATTATTATTATTATTATTATTATTTACAGCAGCATTTGCAGTTCAAATTCAAATTTTGGTATTCAACTTTGTATTTTTAAAAATACAACCGTTAATTTTTTGGTTTTTCAATTACAGGTTAAAAAAGGAAAAACGAATGGACGCAAAAGTACACAGACCAATGGTTCATTTTAAAACTAGTTAATGATTCTAATGTGTTTAAATGAGAAACCATAGCGAGAAACAAGGCAAAAAAAAATTGGGCGGTTTTTTTGTGCATTCTCGCGGTTTTTGACGAGGTTTTGGGCTGGAAAACCTTGCTGGCATCTGGCAACACTGCTGTCTACATTCAGCCGGCGAACGTAGACTTCCAATCAGAGCGCTACAGGTGATGGAGATCATAACAACACTTTTCCGAACTTGGAGGTAAGTGACAATGATCTATAGTCGCGTAAAAATGATTAATATGATTGTATTATCTGTCAAAGTACAAGCAAAACGTGATGCATGTCTATTCTTAACTGTTTATTACGTGATGTGTGAGAACGAAGCGTTTGCTAGCATTGTGATCGTTTCATTCATTCTATAAATAAGTCAGATTGCAGTCTTTGATTGTTTTATTGTGTTATTCATTATATATGTTAGATTGCAGTCATCGATTGTATAACTTGTTACTGAATTTTCATAAATGAACACCTTGTAAATATAAAAAACGATTAGCTCACACAATGTAAACAATAATAAACACCTTTGAGGGTGTGTATTACTAATCTTATAATATGTTTAAGATCTGCTGATCCTACATGCTTATATTAATATATCACATGAAAAGTTTAGGTGAAATACACTATATTTGGGCATTGAGCATGATGATGTCATCAATTTTTTGGCTTTTATATGTGTGTATGTTTACATAACCTTAGTTATTGTGACCCGGTGTTGTGTATACAAATGTGGAGGACCGTTAAACAAATGATCAAAGTGTGCTTAGATTTAGTAGTCATCTCTAAGGCTGTGTTAAGGTCAATACTTTTAAGGACTGCCCATTGAATGTATATAATACCATGTAAATTTTCCTAATCAGATTAAATTTGGGAAACGTGCAGCATCAGATAGACACTGAGGTAGGTGAGATGTTGCTAACATAACCCTTCTGGATTTTTATAACACTTTGAGTATACTGTTTCTTATTTATTTTTAGACAGTTGACCAGACATGGATCCCTTATTGTGTATCCTTAAGGCAACAAAGGAGGTCAAGGTGTATAAAACGGGCCAAACCATGAACGACTCTGAACTGAGGAATGAAAAGAAGGCTTATAACAAAGGTAATGGATGTTTTTCCACCTTACATTTCCAACACAGTCATGATAACCTACTGTTGTGCACTAGAGCATGTTCTTGTATGTTATCAAAAGCTGAACAATTTCTGTTTTCAGCTAAGGAGAGATGCCGGCTGGTCACGTCCAGTGCAGTGTTCAGGTCAGCTAATAATCACGTTTGGGAAATACAACAGGAAAAATTTCAAATGGCTGGTGGAAAATTATGTTGGATACATTAAATATTAAGCATGCTGCACTAAACAGAATCCAACTATGTCCAGTTTGTTTTTCATACATTAATTATGCTTAATTATCACATTTTAGTGTCCTTGATCGAGAGGTAGGTTAAGGTGATAAACAGCTGTGATTGTTACTACACATGCTATGTTGACAAACTTCAAGAGCATGAAGCTTTAATTCATTCACAGAAGCCTTCATCTGATGCCACTCTTGCTGCCGCCACTTCCAGTTCTTCAAGAAGAGCACCTGACTCAGAAAGAGCTTTATTGCCAGGTATGTTGTGCAGATACGAGGAATTTGTTTAGGTTACAGAAGCTTCTACAGCACAAACAGAATAACAGTGACAGGACACATATAATACAAATAATACAACTAGAATTAGTATGCAACAATGAAAAAACATTTATTACAAAAAAGAAATACACAAAATACCAAAAATGTATTTTACTCTGACACACCCTACTCACAGGGCAAAACCAGTAACTATTGAAAATGTTGATTCTGGCCAGAAACTAGTTCCAAGAGCCATCCCAGAGCCATTAAAGACAACAGGTGATAGTCAATGTTGAAATAAGCATTTAAGATTAGGATGTTGATTGTATCTGGCCCATCCTGTTTTTCTGAATTGGTCAGATTATTTAAACTCTTAATGTTTTTTTTTCTGCCCAAACTGTTTTCTCTATTGTATTTTAAATTAATCAGATCAGTAGCCTAAATTTTGAATCGTAAGGTTGATTGGATTAGCTGTTTTTGTGAGAGTCTCTGTGATCTGATTCATTTAAAACACAATAAAGAGAAAACAGTTTGAGCAGGAAAAAAACATTAAGAGTTTCAGTAATCTGACCAATACAGAAAAACAGGATGGGCTGGATATATCCATATATTCATACATCTTAATCTTAAATGCTAAATGCAATGTACAGACCAATTCTCAGTTTATACTATTGTATTGGAACCTAAATTATACATTTATGATCTTCGCTTCTGAATTCCTACATTTTAGAAGAAAACGTTTCGAACAGTGTGTTACATAAATCAAAGGTTTAATGAATCAATTTTCCCCTGCAGCAGCTGCCACCTCACAGTCTTGTTGGATGCTCTCGTCACCTTTGAGAGCCAAGAGGAGCCCTTGCCCATCTCCACCAGCCAGCCTGTGTCGGTAGGGGGTACAGCCGCCATCATCCACCAGCGTGCCAGCAACCCTAGAGCATCTCGAGCAGTCTCCTCGGTCTACCAGCAAGAAGGAAAAGCACAGGAAGCAGCAGAAGCCCACGCTGTCCTCGATTCACTCTAACAGCAAGGCTGCCTCTAGTGAGAGTCCCGAGCAGCAGACGCTCCTCCCGTCCTCAGCGGCTGGTCAGTCACCCTCTAATGCTCGCCCCAAGGAACCTGCATCGACCTCCACCTGCCAGCCTGTGTCTGCCACCCCTTTGTCACAAAGTGACTCACCTGTAAGTGTAAAATCATAACACACACAAGCAATGTTAATGCATTTCAGAAAATCCTTTGGTTAGTAACCCCCACCACATTATGGAAAACAAATAACTAAATGTTGTGTGTTGTATGTCTTGTGTCTTGCAGGTGGAGCTGGAAGGCTGGGTGCGGCTGTGGGAAGACTCCAATGGCATCCTGTCAGCTGACATCCCCTGGCTGAAGGAGGACAGCGAGAGAGGCCTCTTTACACCCGTCCAAATCTTACAAGGACATCAAGGGCGTCATTAGAAGGCGGCGCGTACCACACAGTACAAGAGGAAGCTGGCAGATCATCCACGGTCCTGGGCGTTAAGCTAACGAGGATGCAGCATCTCCTGACCTGCAGGGTGTGTGGGCAAACAATTCAGGGACACAAAAAGTACAAAAAACAAACAAACATTTTGCCCTTCAATCAACCGTTCAGCCTCCAAGGGACTGGAGAACATAGTATTTAGAGACTATGAACGTTTTGTCTTTGTCGTGGACGGATTAGAGGAGGGAACGGCTGGCTCGTTGTAAATAGTGTATATAGTTATTGTGTTCAAGTTTTATTGTTGTACGTTCTGTGTGTTGTCTTATCATTCAAAGGTGTCACGTGTACAAGTTACAAGTGTGTATCTTCACAATGTTTACTTTTGAAAAACTATTTTCAATAAAATCATTGTAAACCTTTTGATTTATTATTGTAATAATATTCTTGCATAGTATATTGTTCTGTGAAACTAAATAAAGTGATTATTTGTTTTATTGTTAAAAAGTGTCCTTTTATTTATATACAACTTTTGAATAATTACATTAGATCAAACTTTCATCATCATTGTTATGGAACAACTACATGCTTATATTAAGTAATGAACATCCATAGTAAACTTATGTAGATGTTTTATTGGGGTGGAAAATTGGGGTACAGAATAAATCACAATGAAAAATAATGTTTTATTGGTGTGATTATACTATAACTATATAATTTCTGTACTCTAATTTTCCACACCAATAAAACATCCTTTAATTTTCATTGTGATTGTTTTATATGAACAGATTGTATAAACTATTACTTTGATTATACTATGACTATATAATTTCTGTACTCTAATTTTCTATAGTAATAGTTTATAAAATCTGTTAAAACAATCACAATGAAAAATAAAGGATGTTTTATTGGTGTGGAAAATTGGGGTACAGAATAAATTATATAGTCATAGTATAATCATAGTAATAGTTTATAAAATGTGCTCATATAAAACAATCACAATAAAAAAATAAGTTACTAAATTACTTTGTTAATGTAACATGCGTACTCGAAGAGAGATAGTAGTCATTTACATATTAAACTGTATTATAAACAGTTGAAATACTCTTTTTAGCCGTTAATGAATGAATGATGTCATCATAACAGTGTAGTACTGGTGATGTCATCGTCATTCGCATGGGGACCTAGGAAGTAAACAGAGAGAAACCATGTGATCAATCGTAGAAACTCCATCCAATCACGTTTCCGGTCAATTGCACTTCGGTTCTGCCCAATCCCATTCGCAGGGGCTCAGCACAACCGGGAGTGCAAGGGCCGAGCCTCGCCCTGGGTGAACCACCTTCCTGATCATGGTGTCTCCCCTGCCAGGTAAGTATGAATTCCCAGGCCTTCAGTCAGAAGCACCCTGTCGCTCTTCCCAATCCTCACCAGTGGTTTGACAATCAACACACGCACAGACACCTGCAACACACAATTCAACTCTTCAGCTCGTTAGTAAAGACTCCAAGAGATCAGAGAGAGACGTCAAAAATGTGCAGTGAGGGGCTTTTTACTTTTTTTGCATCCAGCTCCACGAGCCAAAAAATGTATTTATTACGCAGTCCCCGAATAGTGGACGGATCAGATATTAAACTGATAGAGGAACAGGGGTTTGTTTTTACACCACAGTTCTACCCAGACTAGTATAGCATATGATCACCCGCAACACCCGCATTCACACTACCTGCTTTAACACCTGCTGCCACACAAGACCGCTACATTTCTTTCATTGAACACTTTAGGAGGGTGCACCGTTCCCAGAAGTACTGCAATACCGGGTCGATGCGTGGAGTGGACGGAGCAAGCCCCTTTTCCATCTCCCAGGACCAAAAATCCATTTAATATGTGGTGCCCGGGTAGGGCACGTATCAGATATTAAACTGATAAGAACAGATTTTTTTTTTTTTTCAAAATTTTTATTGACACCAAGAAGCTGAAATACAATGTGTACAGTTCACAATTTAAAATGTCTCCATTTTAAAAGGAAAGAGCAAGATTGTCCACATATTAAGGTGAGGGGTTTGCATAGGCTGAAAAGGGGCACATTTAAAATAAATAAAAGACCAAAATAAAATAAATATATGGGGCAAAGTAATAACAACAACAACAAAACTACATTCCGGGAACGGGAGATTATGTGATTTTGTAAAGCTGACTAAATTTAAATAAATTAAAACATTTAAAATAAATTTATGTGTCAACATTTTTCCTTCACAACAGAGCTCGAGACCTTGGCATGTGTGCTCGGAGGAGACTCTCTGTGAACCAAGGCTCCGCTGCCCCACCTAAAAAAGGAGCGAGGGGCATCTACGGGCAGTCAGGTTCCGTGGCTACGGGGACCTTTCTCTGTGTAGCTCTGGTCCCCACGTCCAAGTGGCATCTTGTGGGTACACCTGCAGCCTTTGTTTGGCCAGTTGTAAGGTGGCGTGGAGGGACCCCTGGCAAGTGCTTCCCCACCAGCAGGTTTCTTGAGGTCCATATGGCGTCTTTGATGCAATTTGCCGTGACCCAAAAGTTGGTGCGAATTTCCACTGGCATCTTTTCTTTGCTCAAACACCCAACTAAGGTCTTGTAGTTTTGGACCCCACCTGCTGGCAGGTATGGGAATTGCAGGGGACCAGCTGTTGCCCACAGGTCCCTCGCAGCGCTGCACTCCCAGAGCAAATGCCTCACGGTCTCGCGGCGCGCGCCAACCCGGCCGTGGGCAAGTAGATGTCCCTCGCCATGCCCCGGGAGTGCATCACGGCCCTGACCGGGAGGGTCTCATGAGCCACCATCCATGCCAGGTCTCGATGTCTGTTGTGAAGGGTCGGGTGGGACACATTCTTCCAAACCTCACGTGCTTCTTCTACAGAAAAGCCTTTTATCTGGCATATTCTCTCCCGTTCCTTTAAAACAGAAAGCATCGATTTATGATTTGTTAAAAGGGTTAAATCTTCATTTTCCAAATTAAAACGTTTTAAAAACTTTTTTATAAAACAATATGCAGGGGGCTGCTGCCAAGAACTTGGTGTCGTTTTGATCTTTTTTTGTCATTTTTTTTTGTTCTTAAATAAGAACCCATCCAAAAGTATGCCATTGCCGCAGTTTTGTTCTCTTTAAAAGGGGCTGTGGCGTATCTTAAGTGTAAGGCTGTGTATATGGTTCCCAGGAAGAGGTAGGGGTCTGGCACTCCCTTTCCTGCATTTTGGGGGTGCTCTCTTCATTTCCTCTCGTTTGGTCCTTTCCCATTTGGATCCCCATAAAAAGTGGAAGATGGCTCGGTCGAGGGCCAGCAGAAAGGACCTGGGTGGATAAAACACAGAACAAAGCAGTAAAAAAAGGGGTAAAACCACAACTTTAATGATTAAAACCTTTCCTTTAAGGGTCAATTGTCTGAGTCCCCAAAGGCCTAATTTTCTTCTAGTTTTTGCCATTAATTCCTGCCAATTCCCTGACCCTCCCCCTTCTCTGTCGAATTTCACTCCGAGTATTTTGAGTTCCTGTTTTTGAAAATGTACATCTAAATCGTCTATTTCTGTGGTGTTCCATGGGCCATAAAATCGTGCTTGTGTGTTTTCTTTGTTTAGTTTTGCCCCTGATGCCTTCTCCCGAATCGGTCAGTCAAGTCCATGGTCCTGTGCACTGATAAAATATCTGTACATAAAATGTTTATGTCGTCCATATATAAAATGGTCTTTGCAGTCAGTCCCATGGTTCCCGGTATAGTCAGTCCTTGTATCCGTGTGTCCCTTCTCAAGATTTGTGCAAGAGGTTCAATGCAAGCCACATACAGGAGGGGGGATAACGGACAGCCTTGACGGACGCCACTACGTATATTTATCGCTTTTGAAAGGTTCCCATTTATTAAGATTTTGCTAGTTATTAGAGATGCGCGGATGGGCTATTATTTCATCCGCAACCGCATCACAAAACTCATCATCCGTCCGCCATCCATCCGCATCAACTTTTTTGACCAATTTTCAAAACCGCACCCGCCCGCCATCCGCTGATTGGGCGATACAAGGCGCTGATGATGACAGCCGCGAGACTAAGCTCTCAGAATATCAGCAGTGATAAATAAATTAAACGCACTTCGGCAAACCTGACTGTGGCGAGGGAGGGGTAATTTTGCGAAGTCTGTAGCGGGAGAGAAAGGACGGAGCTGCGCGGTGAGGTCAGAGACAAGTGCAGATGATGAACACTGATTGCGGGAATGAGAGAGAGAGAGAGAGAGAGAGAGAGAGAGAGACGCGTTTCCATTACAGATTTGCGCAAAACTTTTGCGATATTTTCCAAATGTCGATAAGAAACTATAACGAAATGACGGTGTTTTTCTTGAACCGATGTTATGCGACTAAAACGTCTTTTTTTTTCCTCCCTTGATAAATCATTCCAAAAATCATAACCTATTTCACAGCCATGCACCGCACTCGACATTATTAGGCTATGATTAATGGAAGGAGACGTGCTGTTATCCAAGCATTAGCCTAATGGCAGAGAAAGACACGAAGTTCATTGTTTCTCCCTTATTTCTGCGTCGATGTCTTGATGGCATTTCTTTGAGGTTTAGAGAGGCTATTCCTGTAATTATTGTTTCTTTTTTTATTAATTTAATAAATAACCATATCTCGTATTATGTCCATACGGTCGTTGCAAAACGAAAAATGAACTGTTGTATTTTTAAAATGCAAAGTTGAACACCAACATTTTAGTTTGACCACACCAATGCTGCGCTTTACATCTCAACGAATTTTCAGATATTTGTTTTAGGCTATGACTTTTTGTCCCTTTAAAACATTTAAAATATTCACAAATTAATATGGGAAAATTGATTTTACTAATTTTCTAAATCCAAATTAGAACCTGGATATTTCTAATATTTTTCCCGCAGTGCTGTAGCCTATGTGAGTTATTATAAATGCGTCTGAAAAAATAACGAGCGAAAAACATAATCTCCGACTCCGGATAGCCTACACCTTTAGAGAGAACTGCACCTTTCATACGGATTACATAATCAGAAGGTATTAGTTTACAATTTGAATTTGTTCTTTTTAAAGTGGACATTTAAAGCTTTAGTCTATAAAGGCTATTGTTTCAGTTCTCGCGCTCCAGTTCATGATCATGAAAGCGCGCATGATTGTTTTATTATTTTACAAAAGCACAACGTTTTCTTGTTATTGTGACATTACGCAAATAAAAGTAGTTGCGAATAATGTATTATTATTTTTTGTATAACCAGAAATTATAGAGTATTTTAAGTTAATTCCACTGTTGATGGGAAAATGAAAGTGTTCACGGCGCGCCCGCGCCTGTCTGCCATCCAGTGCGTGCTCCAAACTCCGCACACACTCTTGGATATTGGTCAAAATCGAGTGTTTATTTGTGATAATCTTAGCCCTATTAATATCATTGTACAACCTGTGAATGAGATGTGACGAATTGCTTTGTTCCTTTTTTGGATAATAGCTTTTTTGGATAATAGGCTACTGTCTGTACAATATTTTCATTGTAGCCTAATAGAAAACGCATTTTGGCACATAATTCTGTTCAACCGCCCGCCACCCGCCCGAATTTAATTAAAATATTTTTTTTTGTCACGTCATCCGCCCGATCCGCGGTTTATCCGCGGTGTCCGCGGATGTAACCGCCAGACCGCGCATCTCTACTAGTTATGTCCCTGTATAGCAGGCCCACCCAAGCTAGAAACCTCCTTGGAAACCCCATTTTTCCAAGCACTTGAAACAAGTACTGGTGTCGAGACCCAATCTGAAAGCTTTTTCAAAATCTAAATTTACTACTATTAGCCTAATATTCCTGTCTCTCGCGTAACAGATGGCGTCTCTGATCAATATGAGGCTGTCCGTGATCCTCCTCCCAGGGACAGCACAGGCTTGATCCGGTGGATAAGTCTTCCTAAAACTGTAGACATTTGTGTGGTTAAAAGTTTGCTAAAAATTTTGCAGTAGAGATTTAAAAGTGTTATGGGACGCCGATCTTTAATATCAGTTTTTTCCCTTTCTTGTATAGAAGGGTCATAAAACCGATTTTAAAACTGTCTGGGAGGTGGTCGTCTGTTTCCAAGTCATTTAAAACTGTCAACAAGTCATGTCTAATTATATCCCAAAAGGTTGAATAAAATTCTACCGGGAGGCCATTCGGCCCCGGTGATTTCCCTTTTTTGAAATTCCTTAAACCATTGTTTACTTCAGATAGACTAAAATCGTTTACAATGGAGTCAGGTTCTATAGGTGTCACTTTGATAAAATCTAAAACTTCCTCTAAAATCGAATCTTCAATTTCTTTTTCCGCATACAAATCTGTGTAAAACTCATCTACAATTTTTAGGATATCATTTGTATTTCCTTTGTTTTCCCTTCCTTATTTTTTAAGTTTGTGATGGCATTGCCTCTGCTGACGATTTTTTTAAAAAAGTATCTTGAGCATTTTTCTCCTTCCTCTAAGTCTCTCTCCTGCTTCTGAGTAGAATGCCTTTGCTTTCTACTTCGCATATTTTTTTCATTTCCTTCTTTACCTCCTCAATTTCTACTTTAAAATTGAAACCCTGGTTTTGTAAGTTAAAATATCGCTGTAATCTTTTCTGCAGTCCCACCATACGTCTTTTTTCTTTCATTTTTTTCCTCTTACCTGCTCGTTTAAAAAAGTCTGGGTCCTACCCTTCACCATCTCCCACCACTGTGCACGTGAATCGTATAGGTCTTGTAGGGTCTGCCATTGACTATACTGCTCCCTATATTCTCCGGCTATTGCCTTGTCCTCTAAGAGGGAGCAGTTTAGTTTCCACAGACCTCTACCAATTGTTACACCCGATGGAAGTGAAAGAGTGCAGGATAGCATGGCGTGGTCAGAAAAAAGAGAGAGGGTTAATCTAGCATCGAGGGACATAAGGTCTCTAGTAAATACATAATCGATACGGAAGCTTTAGTGCCATCACTACTGCCCCAAGTGTGGCCTAGTTCCCCAGGATGCATGCCCTTAAAGGTGTCCGTCAAGCTAAAATCCTGAATTATATTTTTTAAAAGAAGAGATGTTTTGTCCGTTTTAAAATCCTCTCCCGCCCCTTTCCTGTCTTCTTTTTTCAAAACACAATTAAAATCACCAGGTAAAATTAGAGGAAGATTGCCTAGAAGGTGGGACTGCATGTCTTTAAAAAGGTCGTACCTGTCATTTTTTCTGAGTGTCCATAAATGTTTACAACTTTGAAGTCTTTGCCTAAAAAGGATAAAAGAGCTAACAGATTTCGTCCATCCCTTATCACCGTGCTCCCCTTCACCAAGATTTGAGGGTTTTTAATTAAAATTGCTACTCCATCAGATTTGTTTAAATTGGAGCCACTCCAAATGAAAGGTCCATGTGGCCACATGTCTTCCCATTGCTTGTAGCTTTGTTGAAAGGGAAGGGCACATTCCTGTAATAGAAAGATGTCCCCTAGAAGTGTACTTAAAAAGGATAAAACCATGTGTGCTCTGGTCAAGGACTTCAAGCATCTTACGTTCAAAGTAGAAATGGTTAAGGTCATAAATAGGATAATGTAAAAAAAACAGGCAAGACATTTTAAGGGTTAAAATTTAAAAAAAAAAGTTTCAATCATCAAGTTCTTCTATCTCTTGTAAGTCCGGCCCCTCCTTGATTCCTATTGTGAAGGACTCAGGTGTGGGGGGATAACTTCCCTCTGAACTAACAAATGTAGCTCTGGGGGTTGATGTTTTAAGCTCCACTGCCAAGAAAGCGATTTCATTGGCAGTAATTTGGGGGAATAATCTATTTAGGTCATCCGAAGAGGATGAATCTGAGAATTTGGCTATTCGCTCTTTTTTCTCTTTTTCCTTTGTTAGAGGGGAGAGTGCAGCCCTCTTTTTCGTCGGCTGGGTTTTATACATTGAAATTTGAGACTTACTCACCTCCTCTTCTTTTTCTTGTGTTTCTTCAATTACTTCACCTTTTTGTTCTGTAATCTTTGTTGGTTGAGACAATTCCTTTTGTGTGGGGAGTTGTGTCTCCTCCTCATTGGCCCCTTCATCCATGATGTCACTTCCTCTCAAATTCAAACCTGTTGGCTCCACCCCTTCATTTTCTCCAGCTGTGTCTGTAACCGGCGCCATTTTGTTTGACTTAACTTTGTTGGCAAACGACTTTGGGCAATCTCTGTAGAGGTGGTTGAAGTCTCCACAAAGATTGCACCTTCTGCCATTTGGACACTCTTCAAAAGAATGTCCAATTTCTCTGCACTTGTTACAATAAACTTTCTGGCATGCTTCAACAAGGTGACCAAACTCCCCACATCGCCGGCAGAGTTTGGGCATCCCCTGGTAATGAATGTAGCCCCTGTTTTCGCCAAGAACTATCATGTGTGGTATAGGTCTCAAACCTTGGAAGCCCTGAGGGTCTTCCCATTGCTTTATGGGGACCCTCCAGGAGCAATTCCATATACCGTCCTCATCATATACCTTCATAGCCTGGCCCCTTACAGTGCAGTATCTTCCCAGCCATGTACAAATATCCTCTCCATTAACAGTTTCATTGAACATTCTAACAATAACCACTTTAACCACTGATAAGAACAGATACTACACTTGATCTTAGCCAAAAGGCCGAGAAGCGATGACGCAATGACGCAGAGGCGGGGAGCCGGCAAAGGCCACGCCCACCTGGGCCGGCGAGAGGGCCTAAGGTCGCCAGCAAACAAGCACAGCTCAGATTGGTTGACACCGAAAATGGATCACAACAGAGTGCCCAGCACGGCACTCTGGAGTGCAACCTGGGATTTTGGATCATCAACATTCTGCCCTAAAAGTGAGCGGGCAGACCAAAGCGTACGTCGTAGAGACTTGAAACTCCGAGGGATGGTAGAACCCGCCCGGTACTACAACATCACCAAGGCTCGCCCCGATTGGCCCCAGTACTTAATGGCCCGTAACTCCTCCGACCGTCGGTCGCAGCCCCAAGTGTCTTACATCACCGGAATCCTTGGCTCAGGCCGAACAAGATGCATGCCTCGGATTGGGGGTCGTGCGGCGAGATTTTCGGGTATTTGGGATTATGTGAAAAACCTACTTTTGCACACTAGTCCTAGGTTTTTTGCCCAATCTGACCCAAACCGGTGCAGAAAGATTCTCTGGAGTCTGACTGCCAACAGGGATCGGGAAATAGTCGGAATTTCCATCCACGTCTGGCGACGGTACGCCAAAACGTTGGGGGTGGGTGAGGCGGGCTCTGCTTAAATGGCTTTAACTCTCCAACGGAATGAGACAATTGCACCCAACTCGGTACACCTGTGTACGGGCTCAGCCCGTGGTCACGTGAAGAGGAATGTGGCGACTGGCCACTTGGTGGCGCTGTAAACAGAAAAAAAACAACAACAACCATAGGCGACTGTATAACACGTGATGTTTCACACATGCACAATGTATTCATACCACATGATAGAACTCCTCATTCCGAACAACTTTGCCTCCAGGACAACTGCTGTGAATTAAATCGTTTGTTAAATATTGGAGATTATTTGAAGAATTAAAAAAAAAAACCTCCCTTCACAGACCGGTCCTAGACTGTTTTATATCTCCCAATCAACCACTGCAGTTCAACTCTCTGGACTGCCTCTGTTTATGTAACTACCAGAAGAAGAAGTACAAAAAAAAAGAAAAACTGAAGCGGAACTGAAACAATCTGCTCTTCTCACCAGTGTTGTCCAGGGGAGAGCACGAACACAGTCCCCCACTACCAGTAAATTATGCAGTCGAGATTCCCACATTTGGGGAATTCGCAGCGGTGCAGCACAACCAGGAGTGCAAGGGCCGGGCCTCACCCTGGGTGAACCACCTTCCTGATCATGGTGTCTCCCCTGCCAGGTAAGTATGAATTCCCAGGCCTTCAGTCAGAAGCACCCTGTCGCTCTTCCCAATCCTCACCAGTGGTTTGACAATCAACACACGCACAGACACCTGCAACACACGATTCAACTCTTCAGCTCGTTAGTAAAGACTCCAAGAGATCAGAGAGAGACGTCAAAAATGTGCAGTGAGGGGCTTTTTACTTTTTTGCATCCGGCTCCACGAGCCAAAAAATGTATTTATTACGCAGTCCCCGAATAGTGGACGGATCAGATATTAAACTGATAGAGGAACAGGGGTTTGTTTTTACACCACAGTTCTACCCAGACTAGTATAGCATATGATCACCCGCAACACCCGCATTCACACTACCTGCTTTAACACCTGCTGCCACACAAGACCGCTACATTTCTTTCATTGAACACTTTAGGAGGGTGCACCGTTCCCAGAAGTACTGCAATACCGGGTCGATGCGTGGAGTGGACGGAGCAAGCCCCTTTTCCATCTCCCAGGACCAAAAATCCATTTAATATGTGGTGCCCGGGTAGGGCACGTATCAGATATTAAACTGATAAGAACAGATTTTTCTTTCTTCGAAAAGTTTTATTGTCACAGTTTTCTCAGTTTTCACAACATACAACTTACAAAGACATTAAAATGGAATTAAAAACACAGTGGAATCATTAGAAAAAAATGTGTGTATATATGTATTGTTTTAAAAGTCCTTTTGATTGTGTTTTGTTTGTTTAGTCCATGTGTGTTTTCAAGAGTCTTTGTGGATGTGCTGTTGTTGTTTTAAAAAGTTTTAAGAAACATGTTTAGAGGATAAAAAAAAAACAATCATAGAAAAAATAAATAAGTAAATATATATGGAATAAAAAAACATGGTAATAAGGAAGTCATCTCTTGTGCAGGACCGGGGCGAAGTCCCTATCAAGGTATTCCATCACTCCTCTCTCCGGAACCGGCAGCCGGCCCAGCGCTTCCAGTGCCTAGCGGAGGTCCCCTCCCTCCGGCCCGCTGGCCCGCTGTTCCCGTAGCCGGCGTTGGTGAGGGTGCATCTACGGGCGGCCAGGTGCGAGTGGTGGCCGGGACCTCTTTGGTGTGACCCCAGCCCCCATCCGAATGACGACGTCCGGCGCCTCGTGCAGCGTAGATCTAACTATTTGCTCGCACGCGTGGACGGGCACCGTAATGCGTTTCCCCACCAGCAGGTTTCTGGTGGCCCAGATGGCATCCTTTATATGGTTGAGGGTGAGCCAGAGCGAGGCAAACGTTGGTGGTTTCAACTCCTTCAAGCCCTGACCCACCCCCAGGATGGCGAGCTTGTAGTCCATCTGGACCCGACCCGCTGGCAGGCACGGGAAAACCAGGGGGCTGGTCTTGGCCCACAGGTCCCGCGCAGCACGGCACTCCCAGAGCATATGCCGCACGGTCTCCGGGCTATTACACCCGGACCGTGGGCAGGTTGAGTCTTTGGCCATGCCTCGGGAGTGCATGACCGCCCTGACTGGGAGGATCTCATGGGCCACCATCCACGCTAGGTCCTTATGCCTGTTCCAGGAGAAGGGTGGGCAGCGTTCTTCCAAGTTTGCTTGGCCTCACCGAGGGTGAGGCCTGGAATTGGACTCACTGATTCCCGGTCCTGCACAAGAGAGACAAGAGCCTTGTGGTTAGTTAAAACTTTTACCTCTACATCCTCTAAAAAGTGCTTCTTTAAAAACTTCTTGATAAAACTGTATTCTTTTGGTAGGGTAAAAGACACAGGGGTTGTCAAGTCAACTGGTAAAACTTTTAAAAATCTTAAGTCAGACCCCATCCAAAATCGTACGAAAGCTGCCGTCTTGTTTTCTTTGGATGGGGTCAAGGCATATCTGATGTGAAGGGCGGTGAAAGTGCTGCCTAAAAACAGGTGGGGGTCTGGGAGGCCTTTTCCACCATTTTCTGGTCTCTTTTGACCACCTCCCTCTTTAATCTTTCCCACTTGGACCCCCACAGAAAGTAAAACACCGCCCTCTCTAGGTTCCTCAGGAATTTCCTAGGTGGGATAAAAACAGAACAGACAAGTGACATTAGAGGTAAAATGACGGCTTTAAAAATCAAAACTTTACCTTCCAAAGTCATCTGTCGTAGTCCCCAGAACCCCAGTCTTTTCCTAACTTTCCCTAGCAAGTCAGTCCAGTTTTCACGTCCTCCCCTTCCTTGTCAAATTTAACTCCTAAAATCTTAAAATCAGTGTCCTTAAAAACTACATCAAGTCCGTCTGTGTCTGTCTCATCCCACGGTCCGAAGAGCAGGGCCTCGGACTTGCTTCTGTTGAGTTTCAGCGCCCGAGGCCCGACCGTACCAGTCAGTCAAGTCCATTGCTCTTCGTACTGATAAAATGTCCGTGGCTAAAAGAGTGATGTCGTCCATATATAAAACACAGGTCGCCGTCAGTCCGCCGGTCCCAGGTATGTCTAGTCCTTTAATCCATTCATCCCTTCTCAAGATCTGTGCCAGTGGCTCAATACAAGCCACATACAGAAGGGGAGATAAAGGACACCCCTGACGGACACCGCTGTGGATATTTACAGCCTTGGAAAGATGCCCATTTACAAGAAATTTGCTGCTTAAGCCCTCATACAGCAGCCCCACCCAAGCTATAAACCTCTCTGGAAAGCCCATTTTTTGCAGTACCTGAAGGAGGTACTGGTGCGAGACCCGATCAAAAGCTTTTTCAAAATCTAAATTTAGGGCTACAAGCCGAATGTTTCTGTCTCTCGCATAACAGATGGCATCTCTAATCAGAACTAGGCTGTCTGTTATCTTTCTTCTGGGCACAGCGCAAGCTTGATCCGGGTGGATTACGTCCTCTAAAAACGGTCGACATACGTGTAGCTAAAATTTTACTAAAAAGTTTACAATCAAAATTTAAAAGAGTAATAGGTCTCCAATTTTTTAAGTCAGTCCGGTCACCTTTTTTGTAAAGTAAAGAAACTATCCCTATTCTAAAACTGTCCGGAAGTCTGTCATGGGTCTCAAAGTCCTTAAAAACAGTCAGTAGTTCGTGAGCTAAAATGTCCCAAAAGGTAAGATAAAACTCCAGGGGGAGACCATCTGCCCCTGGGGATTTACCCCTCTTAAAACCTTGCAGTGCCTTTTGAGTTTCTAAAATGGTAAAATCTTGGATTAAAAGCTCATTTGGACTCTTTACTTTCTTGACTAAAAAATTTAAAACTTCCTTTAGAGTGGTTTCATGTACATCTTTTGGACTATAAAGCTCTTGGTAAAAAAACTCAACCCCTTTTAAAATTTCATCTGTTGTTTTTACATCCCTCCCTTCTACTTTTACACAAGTCATAGCCCCTCCCCTTGTTAATATCTTTTTAAAAAAATACCTAGTACATTTTTCACCTTCTTCTATGTCTCTCTCTTTACTTCTTAAAATAACCCCTTTACTTTGATAACTGGATAAAACTGACATTTCTTTTTTGACCTCTTTAATTTCGTCGTTAAAATCAAAACCATTATTAAAAAGATTAAAATATCTTTGTAGTCTTTTTTGCAGCCCCATCATGTGTCTCTTTTTCCCTATTCTTCTTGTCCCTTCCTACTTTCTTAAAAAACTGTCTTGTCCGGTCCTTTACCATCTCCCACCACTGTGCGCGTGTATCGTAAAAGTCGTGGAGGGTCTGCCATTGGCTGAACTGCTCCCTATATTCCTTTACTACATCCTCGTCTTCTAAAAGGGAGCAGTTCAGCTTCCACAGCCCTCCCCCTACTGTCACACCTGTTGGCAGTGAAAGGGTGGAGGACAGCATTAAGTGGTCAGAGAAGAAAAGGGGGGTAACTGTAGCATCGGTTGGCGGGCAGTCTCTTGTAAAAATGTAGTCGATGCGAGAGGCTCTGGAGCCATCACTACTGAACCAAGTGTAGCCCTCCTCTCTCTGATGCACATTTTTAAAACAGTCGACTAATTTAAAATCTCTCACTAAGCCCTGCAATAAAACCGTTGTCTTATCTACTTTAAAATCCTCTCCTACCCTCTTCCTATCTTTTTTTGATAAAACACAGTTAAAATCCCCTGCCACCACTAGGGGAGCCCTACCTAACATGTGGGACTGCAAGTCTTCTAAAAGCTCATACCTTTCATTTTTACCTGTAAAACCATACACATTAAGAACATTTAAATCTCTACCTAAAAAATTCAGATTTGCTAAAAGAGCCCTCCCTTCCCTCACCACTGTGCTACCCTTCACCAAGATATGGGGATTTTTTATTAAAATAGCAACACCGTCGTTTTTGTTTTGGTTTGATCCGCTCCAAATGGAGGGACCAGAGAGCCATAATTCCTCCATCTTTGTGTACCTATTTAAAAAGGGCAAAGCACACTCTTGTATTAAAAACAAATCTGATTTACAAGTATTTATAAAGGATAAAATGCTCTGTGCTCGTATGGTGGACCTCACACTTCTTACATTGATGGTTGAGATTGTGAGGGCCATGAGCAGTATGGTTAAAAGGGTATGAGACATTTAAAACAGAAGACAATAAAAGACTACAATAAAATCATTAAAATCATGTGATTTCTTGTGGCAATTGCCTTCGCCTCCTCACAGATGGTCTGGGGTCGGGAAGGCAATTGCTTACCGCCTCCGGGGCTGCAGAGGAAACCTCTTGCAGCTCTTTCGGCGATGATGTTCTTAGCTTAACGTGCAAAAAGGACACTTCATTTGGGGAATCTAGGGGCCACATGCGCTCCAGATCTTCAAAAACTGAACTATCTGGATCGATGTGCAGCCCTAGCTTTTTTCCCCTCTGTATCAAACAGAGGAGATCCCGCAGGCCTTTTTTGCACCTGAGCATTTGGGAGTAAAAGCTCTGTTTCACTCCCACTGGTTTCTAAAACCACGTCCGGAACCGTTTCTAAAGAGGAATCTGTTTCTTCCTGTGTCTCATGCCCTTCCTTGTCTTTCACAGTGGTGGTGGCTGTTTGAATGTTTGACTCCGCCCCTGTGGCCGCCCCACTTCCTTCCTCTGGCCCAATCCCTGAGGCTGGCAGGAGGGATGCAATTCCCGCCAAAACCTCAGGGACCGCCTCCTCCTCCCTTTGTTCTTTTGTTTGGTGTGCTTGCGGGGCGGCCATTTTAAGCTTGTTGGCAAAACTTTTAGGGCAATCTCTGTAGAGATGGGTTGATTCTCCACAAAGATTGCACCGCCTGCCATTGGTACAGTTTTCAAAACTGTGACCAATTTCTTTGCACTTCCCACATACTAGTTCTTGGCATGCTTCAGCGAGATGCCCAACTCTTCCACATTTCCTACAAAGCTTAGGCATTCCTTGATAGTGTATGTAGCCTCTGTTTTCTCCCAGCACAATCATAGAAGGCAGATGTTTCAGGCCCTGGTAGCCCCCAGCGTCTTCCCATTGTTTAATGGGAATCCGCCAGGAGCAATTCCAAATGCCATCCTCATCTAGCACTTTAACAGGCTGACTTCTAACAGTGCAAAATCTACCCAGCCAGACACAAATATCATCTCCAGTCACTGTTTCATTAAACATCCTGACAATCACTGTTTTAAGAGTGTTATCAGAAAGTTTCTCCACAGTGAACATGGAGAACTGGGCCTTAACAGGTTCAAACCGTTGCCAAAAATCATTTAGTAGGGAAGCAGCCTTAAAGCTAATATCAAATCCTTTGTTCAGGGGCAGAGTCATCAAACAATTCAAGTCCTCAGGCTTAAAATGTAAGGTCTTTTGGATCAGCTTCCTGGAAAAATCCATACGGGACATACCCAGGAGCTTCCCCTCAACCTCTCTAAATAAAAACCGCACGCTGTGGTGCCTCCGCACACCGGCACGAGCTGCCGACATGGTGGAGGCACCAACAGCCTAAAACTTTAAAAACCAATAAATATTAAATAAATAAATAGACAATAAATAAATAGATAAAAAGGTCTTACCTTAAAACTGAGCAGGAGTAAAATCAGCTAGGTCAATCTACCTCTCAAGAGATGTGTGGCTCGAGATACCAAAAGATCTCGAGCCAAGAACCTCCAAGAGGCGATCGCAGTCTCAACCGTATGACAAGATACTTGATCTTAGCCAAAAGGCCGAGAAGCGATGACGCAATGACGCAGAGGCGGGGGAGCCGGCAAAGGCCACGCCCACCTGGGCCGCGGCGAGAGGGCCTAAGGTCGCCAGCAAACAAGCACAGCTCAGATTGGTTGACACCGAAAATGGATCACAACAGAGTGCCCAGCACGGCACTCTGGAGTGCAACCTGGGATTTTGGACATTCTGCCCTAAAAGTGAGCGGGCAGGACCAAAGCGTACGTCGTAGAGACTTGAAACTCCGAGGGATGGTAGAACCCGCCCGGTACTACAACATCACCAAGGCTCGCCCCGAATCGGCCCCAAGGGTGGCGCTGCAGCGATCGAAAGTACTGAAATGGCCCGTAACTCCTCGACCGTCGGTCGCAGCCCCAAGTGTCTTACCAGGAATCATTGGCTCGGGCCAAACAGAGTGCATGCCTCGATTGGGGGGTTGCGCTGAGATTTTCGGGTATTTGGGATTATGTGAAAAACCTACTTTTGCACACTAGTCCTAGGTTTTTGCCCGATCTGACCCGGAACCGGTGCAGAAAGATTCTCTGGAGTCTGACTGCCAACAGGGATCGGGAAATAGTCGGAATTTCCATCCACATTGGCGACGGTACGCCAAAACGTTGGGGGTGACGGCGACGGCTCTGCTTAAATGGCTTTAACTCTCCAACGGAATGAGACAATTGCACCCAACTCGGTACACCTGTGTACGGGCTCAGCCTGTGGTCACGTGAAGAGGAATGTGGCGACTGGCCACTTGGTGGCGCTGTAAACAGAAAAAAAAAAACAACAACAACAACCATAGGCGACTGTATAACACGTGATGTTTCACACATGCACAATGTATTCATACCACATGATAGAACACATCATTCCAAACAACTTTGCCTCCAGGACAACTGCTGTGAATTAAATCGTTTGTTAAATATTGGAGATTATTTGAAGAATTAAAAAAAAAAAAACCTCCCTTCACAGACTGGTCCTAGACTGTTTTATATTTCCCGATCAACCACTGCAGTTCAACTCTCTGGACTGCCTCTATTTATTAACTACCAGAAGAAGAAGAAGAAGAAGAAGTACAAAAAAAGAAAAAAGAAAAACTTAAGTGGAACTCAAACAATCTGCTCTTCTAACCAGTGTTGTCCAGGGGAGAGCGCAAACGCAGTCCCCCACTACCATAAATTATGCAGTCGAGATTCCCACATTTGGGGAATTCGCAGGGGTCAGCACAACCGGGAGCGCAATGGCAGAGCCTTATTCTGGGTGAACCACCTTCCTGATCATGGTGTCTCCCCTGCCAGGTAAGTATGAATTCCCAGGCCTTCAGTCAGAAGCACCCTGTCCGCTCTTCCCAATCCTCACCAGTGGTTTGACAATCAACACACGCACAGACACCTGCAACACACGATTCAACTCTTCAGCTCATTAGTAAAGACTCCAAGAGATCAGAGAGAGATGTCAAAAATGTGCAGTTAGGGGCTTTTTACTTTTTTTGCATCCGGCTCCACGAGACAAAAAATGTATTTAATACGCAGTCCCCGAATAGTGGACGGATCAGATATTAAACTGATAGAGGAACAGGGGTTTGTTTTTACACCACAGTTCTACCCAGACTAGTATAGCATATGATCACCCGCAACACCCGCATTCACACTACCTGCTTTAACATCTGCTGCCAAGACCGCTACATTTCTTTCATTGAACACTTTAGGAGGGTGCACCATTCCCAGAAGTACTGCAATACCGGGTCGATGCGTGGGAGTGGACGGAGCAAGCCCCTATTCCATCTCCCAGGACCAAAAATCCATTTAACCCTTTAGGCGCCAGAGGTTTTTTTCCAAAAACTTTCGATTTTGACATCTTAATTTCAAAAGACAATATCTTAAAAGTGAAACAAGATAGATACTTTCTGTAAATTAGAGAAATATTAAGCATGACCCAAAGTTTATGTAGGGATTAAATTTCCCCATCTAATTTGCATATTATGACGTCATATGGTGGCAGAAATCTTGGATTATAGAATTTTCATGAAAAGTCACATGTTTAAATGATAAAATGCAGCACTTCTTTCCCCCAAAATGTCCATCACCTTCTGTATGCTATATGGCACAATACTGAATGCTCAGGTATATAGTAAGTAATAACCAAACTGTGCAAATCATTACTAATAAATGGTAGAACAAACCGTATGCATGTAGTGTTTGGCCTTTTGCTGTGGAGATTTTCCATTTACTACGTGCAGTAGGCACTCTGATTCCATGTATGGGGCTTATATTATTCATATGACACACAAACACAAGTAGACAAGACCTGTTTAGTTCAAGAGATGACTCGTTAGGGCAAAGCGCAGCTCATAAGTGATGATAGGAGCAGCGCGATCGCGGCCAGATCTGCCTCGCGCACGCGCACGTCAAGTATGCATACTATTGCGACTCCCCACCCTGCCTTCTGTACTATGAATACTTCGACCTCGTCTAACATACCCAGTGATAATAAACAAAGTCTCCACCACAATACTATCGCCGCGATCGCGGAGAGACTCTGATGAAATGGCTCACTCTCACACTATCTCCGCTTTTGATCACACTGATTCAATGCGCTGTAACTCAAACATTTTGTATAGAAACATGACGTTTTTTTGAGTCGGGGATGAAGTATGACATGTCTGCCATCCAGTGGAGGGGATGTCGAACGAAATTTGACACCCAATTTGACAAAATCGGCCGTTTTATTCAGTGCACGCATCTTGTCGAGTAAACTTGACCGTGGCGCCTAGAGGGTTAATATGTGGTGCCCGGGTCAGGCACGTATCAGGATATTAAACTGATAAGAACAGATTTTTTTATTACACCCAGACCATACATCACATCTAAAGTAAATAAAGTACAACATAATTTGCATTCATTTGGACAGTTTCCATAAAATTAAACTCATGAAGCCTCCCACCCCCCCCCAAAAAACAAACAAACAAACAAACAAACAAAAAAACAAACCACAAATATAAATCAGAACATAAAACCTTCTTCTCTTTAACCCACCCCCACTCTCGGTAACCCACCCCATATTTTCTTTGTTACACCCTCCCCAAGACTCTCTTTGAAGGCTTCTATCTCAACTCTCATTTTATCTAGAAGTCTGAGAACAGTCTCTCTGGCGCCAATTGAGGTATCTGCTTCCTCAAACACATTGTCCTCCAATCCCACAAAACATGCTTACCCTCTGAAATCACTCCCCAAATTACCCTCCTTCACAGTCTCTCAAATGTTCACAGCCCTTCACCATATAGTACTAAATTCCTTGTAATATTTGGCCCCTCCCATACCATCCACCACTTTGTTACTGATCTCCAGAGCATAGCTGCCCCCGGACAGGACCACAAAGCATGCTCTACTGTTTCATCTTGACCACAACCAACCGGGCATTTTGGAGATCTACCAGAACCATGCTTATACAGGCGCTCTCTCACAGGCAACCTACCCAGTGCTGCCAACCAGTTTAAATCTTTGCAAAACCCTACCAAATATGTGGGTTGTAACATGGCCCAATCTACTCTATATGGCAGAATGATTTTTTTCTGTCCCCTTCACCAACTCATCCCTCAATCTACTATACAATGACTTGTGCTCCAGAATCACGGACTGCTCCCAACACCATGGTTTACCTGCTACAAAATTTGCCATCCTCTGATAATAATCTGGCCTATCCATTGACCAAGGCATTGTTCCTTTCCATGAGCATATAGATCTTAAAGGAAAGGCTAGCCAAAACTGCGCAAAAAACCTTGCCTTATGCACAGACTCTCGGATCACAAGACGCGCTGAAAAAGAAAAGAAGATTGCATCCATTTTTAAGGGGATGCAAGGAATCCCTCTTCCTCCTTCCTTCATGTGGCAGTACATCTGCGTCCTTGCCACCATTTCAGTCCCATTCTTCCAAAGGAAGGAGAAGACCAGTTTCTCCAACTTCCTTCCAAACCAAAAAGGCACCGGGAAGATATAGGCCAAATGATTCAAACTAGGTAGGAGGTCTGCCCTCACCACCTCCAACCTACCCCACATTGATAGCCCCCTTAACTTCCACCTAGCCATCTTTGCCTGCACTGCCTTGAACCCAACCTCCCAATTCTCCTGAACACTGCTTCTTCTGAAAAACCTAATTCCTAAGATCTTCAGCCCATCTGCACAAACATTATAGCCCCCTGGCACTGCTGTTCTATTTACCCACTGACCTGCAAACATTGCTGAGGACTTACCCACATTCACATGCGCTCCTGAGGCTTCACAAAAGCCCTTCAGGATCTTGCCTGCCACCTCAAAATCCCGGTCTGAAGTAAGGAACAAGGTCATATCGTCCGCATATGCAATCACCTTTGCACAAATACCCTTCCCCCAGGCAAATGAATTCCCGTAAAAGCTGGATCCACCCTCAGTGCCGCCATCAAAGGTTCTAGGGATAAGACATAAAGTAAGGGTGACAAAGGACACCCCTGTCTAACCCCACCTAACTGTTCCACCCTCCCTGAGTAGTATCCATTTATCCTTATTTTACTAGAGGCTCTGTTATACAACAAATTGACCCATGATCTAAAAACAGGGCCAAACCCCATGTGCAACAGGATAGACCTTAAGAAAGCATGATTCACCCTGTCAAAAGCTTTCTCCTGATCTAGACTCAAAATCGCCAGAGGAAACTGCCGCTGTTCTGCCCAGCATAATATGTCCCTGACTAAAGCTAGGTTCATACTGCTTGATCTACCTGGCACCCCACAGGTCTGATCTGGCTGCACCACTACACCAATAACCTTCTTGAGCCGCTCTGTTAACACTTTTGCAAATATTTTATAATCAGTTTTCAACAAAGTTATTGGTCTCCAGTTTGCCAACTCCTCTTTACTACCCTTCTTATGTAGCAACGCCACCAAACCTGTCCTCATTGTCAATTCGCCCTTCCCTATACTTTCTGTATACACACCTACCAGCTCAGTCCCAATCCAGGGCAAAACCTTTCTTTAAAATTCTAATGGTAGACCGTCACACCCCGGGGCCGTGCCACTTTTAAGTGAGGAAACCGCGCAGCTCACTTCATGCAGTGTCAGAGGGCCTTCTAATTCGTCACTCTCCTCCTTTGTCAAGATTCCCTCCAAAGCATTCAAAAACTCCCCTGTTGAAGAATATACCAGGCCCCTACTGCTAAATAACTCCTTGTAAAATCTTCAGCAACACCTAGCATACCTTTTATAGATGTTATCACCCCATTATCCCCCTTCAAGCCCTCTATGCAGCTACGCCGTTGTCGGCCTCGCACAGTGGAAAAGAAAAAGCTTGTCAGTTTTTCATCTAGAAGACGTTTTTGCGCACTTGACCAAAGCAGAAAAGATTTTGCTTCATTCCAATAAAAGTCTTTCAGAACCCCATGGAGGTATCTGGCCCTTGCCCACCCATCAGTTGTTCCCATTGCACCCTCTGCCCACAGCGATTGCAATTCATCTGACTACATCCTGATTTTGGCCCTCTAACCTCTTGGTTTTTCTCTGCCCCAACTATGGCAAAAAAGCCACTCTATCTTTAAAACCTTCCCACCAAGCTGCCTGGGTCTCATATAAACCCCTCAAATTCTTCCATCCAGCCACCAGATTATAAAGAGCTACACAGAACGATCTGTCTTTCAAAAATACAGTGTTAAACCTCCACACACCCCTCCCTCTCTTCATACTCCCTACCTCCCCCTTCACCCCAACTAGACAATGATCTGAACACCACATAGGCTGCTGTGTATAGTCCCACACTTTCACATTAGCAGGAAAAAATATATAGTCTAACCTAGAGGCCTCCTTCTTGCTGTTTTGCCATGTACATGTTGGCTCCCGACCTCCAGCTCCTCGAAAAGAGTCCCTAAGAGAAAATCCTGCCACCAGTTGTGCTAGAGCTTTACCTGAAGTGTTATCAAGAGACATGTTAAAGTCACCCCCCAAAATTAAAATCCTATTAGTATACAAAACCGGCGTCAGGCCATCCAAAAAACCCTCCCTGTCACCCAACTTACTTGGAGCATAAACATTAACCAAGCGAAAAGTGACCCCCCTCCACCTAACATCCACCACCAAAACCCTTCCTGGAATTAACACATTTGCAGACTCAATCATGAATTCCCAAGAAAAAAAAAACACTCCATCTGCCTTAACATTCCCCACCCCCCAACAAGATGGCCCCATATCCCACCCAGCAGAAAAAGCAGTAACATCCTCTTTTCTCTGTAAATGACACTCTTGTAAAAAACAAACATCAAAGGGCAAAGTTTTTAAAGAAAGAAAAAGAGCAAACCTCCTCTGTAACATTTTCATACCCCTTGCATTAAAGGTTGCTACCCTTAAACAAACCATATAAAAAACCTTTTAGCAAAGAAAAAACAGGGACCCTTTTTTTACCACATCCAGAATTCACTTACTGCCCGTCTTCCCCAAACACTTCTTTCCCCTCCCTCTCCCCCTGATACCTCAATCCAGTCCCCCCCTTCCCCTTCCACCCTCTCCCCACATCCCCCCCTGTACTCTTTTCCAAAATAGATTTCACTTTTTCAAAAACTCTCTCCCTCCCCCCATTCCCGCATGTCCCTTCCCCTTCAGGATGCTCCATCCCAATGTCCATCTCATCCCCATCCTCTCCTCAGTCATCTCTGGTTGTCAGCTCTTGGGCCTGGAGCCTGCTGCACTTTCGCTCAACCTCTGCATTCTTGTCCTCAAAAGGCCTCCGCCGTCTTATTCCTTGCTCCGTACCCAGCTTCAGCGTGTCTTGTTGCTGTAGGCCCTCACCATCACCTAACGGAAGCTGTTTCTCTCCGCCACTTGCCAGCTCCACTGCCTCCTGGTCTGGGTCATAGATTCCGCACAACACCTCTGCCACGTCAAATTCAGACCACACTTGCGATGACGCCGTCTGCTGTTCCACCTCCACCTTCCCGCTCTTTCCCGGCCCCCTCTGCATTCCTTGTTTCCCCAGCCTGCTCCTTCGGCGCCGGATTGGTATTCACACACGAGGGACCACCCTCTTGACTGTTCATCACCGCCTGCACACGTAAGCCAGCAAAATCTTCCTGCAAATCGTGCCCTTCTTTGAACAGGCTAGCATAAGATTTCTGCCTGTTAGGACACACCCGGAACAAATGATCTTTTTCCCCACACAAGCTACATCTTTTAGGCTCCGGGCAGTTTGAGGCCACGTGCTCAGACGATTCAGCAAAAGCGACACCGTTGGCCTACGCAGTCCGCCTTTACATGGCCTTGAGCGCCACACCTTCTGCAATACAGTGGCTGCCCTGGGTAGTGCAGAAAGCCTCTGTTTGACCCGATGAAAAAGATCCTGGAGGGTGCACAAGGCCTCCCTGTGGTCTACTCTCAGTTTCACCAGAAACTGATGAAGTCCAGTCTAGCTTGCCAGTCCAGATTCCGCTTGCCAGTCCAGATTCCAAAGCGGTCTTTCAAGCGCTCACCTCCTTTGACCGTATCACAGTATCTAGCCAAAAATGAAAGCACATCACTGTCTTCCACAAAAGGGTTGTATAAGTGGATTGTCAACGGTAAAAAGTCCTGAGCAAAGGCTGGGATTATTTGCAGGCCTTTCAAACATTGATGATCCTTCTTCTTTTCCCAAGTTTCAAAAAAGCAACACAATCCCTCAACTGGAAAAAGGTCAAGTCCATAAAACCAGAAGATGAAAAGTCTTGCAGGCAAAAGACTAGTGAGGCTGAAATTCCAAAAACTTCCCTTAAGAGTTCGGTTACCACGAAGTCCCGTCCAAATCTTCTCTTTACTTCCATATCCGTATCCACTTTCACTTGTGTCCTGACCGTGTTTCTCAACCGCACCATCATGGTCGGCATCGACATCTCCTCTCTCGGTGCATCCATTTGGCGAACACTTGATCTTAGCCAAAAGGCCGAGAAGCGATGACGCAATGACGCAGAGGCGGGGGAGCCGGCAAAGGCCATGCCCACCTGGGCCGCGGCGAGAGGGCCTAAGGTCGCCAGCAAACAAGCACAGCTCAGATTGGTTGACACCGAAAATGGATCACAACAGAGTGCCCAGCACGGCACTCTGGAGTGCAACCTAGGATTTTGGGTCATCAGCATTCTGCCCTAAAAGTGAGCGGGCAGACCAAAGCGTATGTCGTAGAGACTTGAAACTCCGAGGGATGGTAGAATGCGCCCGGTACTACAACATCACCAAGGCTCGCCCCGATCGGCCCCAAGGTGGCACTGCAGCGATCAAAAGTATGAAATGGCCCGTAACTCCTCGACCGTCGGTCGCAGCCCCAAGTGTCTTACATCACCGGAATCCTTGGCTTGGGCCGAACAAGATGCATGCCTCGGATTGGGGGTCGCGCTGGCGAGATTTTCGGGTATTTGGGATTATGTGAAAAACCTACTTTTGCACACTAGTCCTAGGTTTTTGCCCGATCTGACCCAAACCGGTGCAGAAAGATTCTCTGGAGTCTGACTGCCAACAGGGATCGGGAAATAGTCGGAATTTACATCCACGTTGGCGACGGTACGCCAAAACGTTGGGGGTGGGCGAGGCGGGCTCTGCTTAAATGGCTTTAACTCTCCAACAGAATGAGACAATTGCACCCAACTCGGTACACCTGTGTACGGGCTCAGCCCGTGGTCACGTGAAGAGGAATGTGGCGACTGGCCACTTGGTGGCGCTGTAAACAGAAAAAAAAACAACAACAACCATAGGCGACTGTATAACACGTGATGTTTCACACATGCACAATGTATTCATACCACATGATAGAACTCCTCATTCTGAACAACTTTGCCTCCAGGACAACTGCTGTGAATTAAATCGTTTGTTAAATATTGGAGATTATTTTAAGAATAAAAAAAAACTCCCTTCACAGACAGGTCCTAGACTGTTTTATATCTCCCGATCAACCACTGCAGTTCAACTCTCTGGACTGCCTCTGTTTATTAACTACCAGAAGAAGAAGAAGAAGTACAAAAAAAGAAAAACTTAAGTGGAACTCAAACAATCTGCTCTTCTAACCAGTGTTGTCCAGGGGAGAGCACGAACGCAGTCCACCACTACCATAAATTATGCAGTCAAGATTCCCACATTTGGGGAAACTGGCAGGGGTCAGTACAACCCGGGAGTGCAATGGCCGAGCCTCGCCCTGGGTGAACCACCTTCCTGATCATGGTGTCTTCTCTGCCAGGTAAGTATGAATTCCCAGGCCTTCAGTCAGAAGCACCCTGTCGCTCTTCCCAATCCTCACCAGTGGTTTGACAATCAACACGCACAGACACCTGCAACACACGATTCAACTATTCAGCTCGTTAGTAAAGACTCCAAGAGATCAGAGAGAGACATCAAAAATGTGCAGTGAGGGGCTTTTTACTTTTTTTGCATCCGGCTCCACGAGCCAAAAAATGTATTTATATACGCAGTCCCCGAATAGTGGACGGATCAGATATTAAACTGATAGAGGAACAGGGGTTTGTTTTTACACCACAGTTCTACCCAGACTAGTATAGCATATGATCACCCGCAACACCCGCATTCACACTACCTGCTTTAACACCTGCTGCCACACAAGACCGCTACATTTCTTTCATTGAACACTTTAGGAGGGTGCACCGTTCCCAGAAGTACTGCAATACCGGGTCGATGCGTGGAGTGGACGGAGCAAGCCCCTTTTCCATCTCCCAGGACCAAAAATCCATTTAATATGTGGTGCCCGGGTAGGGCACGTATCAGATATTAAACTGATAAGAACAGATTTTTTTTTATTTTATTTTTTTATTTATTTACATTTTATTTACAATATTTTTCCACTTCACCCCACAAAAGCAAATATTTCTCTTTTTCCATTCTTATTTCCCACATTTTAGCTTCCATTAACACTTTATATTTCAACACACCACAATTGCCTTGATGTTTTACCTTCTCTTTTCTTTTTTACTTGAGCATTTCGTTCTTCCCACAATACCTCTTTACCAATACTTATTATGCACCAGATTATCTTTTCTTTTTTTATACTGTCCTAACCCTTTCCCTCTTATAATTAAGTCAGGGTTCAAAACAATATCAATTCTTACTAACCTTAACAGTTGTTGTGTTCTTTTCCAAAAGCAATGAGCTAGATAACATTCACTGTTAGACCTTACCAGGTTTTTTTACAGTAAAATACTGGCAACACTGTTGCCAGTTATTTGACTGTAAAAATGAACTAAAACTCCAAGTTAACGAAAAAATACAACTTATTAGTTTTAGTGCATTTTTACAGTAATTAACTGGCAACAGTGTTGCCAGTTATTTACTATCAAAATGGACTAAAACTTGAGTTAACTAACTTCACTTGCAGAAGCTGACTTAAAAGAATCAACTAAATTTATAATGCATTAATAATGTGAGCGAAGTATTATTGTGAACTTATTTAATTAGAAACCACAAAAAATAACTTTTGTAAATAAAGAGATTTCCATTGGATCAGCAACTACACAGTCAATGCCTTTTAAATAAAGCAACATGCAGCATATCATCAATGTTTGTAGATCTTCTCCTGGACTGAAGCACAGGCTCTACTCTTCAGCACAATGGTGACCCAAAAAACAAGATTTTACAGTAAACTACTGGCAACAGTGTTGCCAGTATAAACCTGTTTTATAACTTGCAGTTTATTACTGTTAAAATACATTTTGTGGGAGTGTCTTTTTATCTTACACTGTTAACCCTTTCATACCCAACAGGAAAATCCACACTACAAAGAGAAAAAAGTAACATTGACAGTGTTGCAGTGAGATAATTAAGGGAATATGTAAGTGATTGTTGAGCATTAGTGATGAACACCTGCTGTTAACAAGCAGAATCACTGAAGGAAAGAGGAACAACAAGAACAGAAAATAGAGAAACACAAGAACTACAACTGACTTCAGCCAGTACACATTATTACACTTATTAATAAAGGTGCATTGCGCAACATTTTATGTTAAAATTAGCCGTTTTCTAACCCATACATGCTGAAACAATCGTCTGATGGGCTGAATGAGCCCTTCTCTGATCACTGCGATCGCCTCTATAATCCTGTACAGTGAAATATATAAGAGGGATTCGGGCTCGAATCTGAGACTGGGCGTGACGTCATGCGCGTTCACGTTCGCCTGGCTATAGTGTATGTGGATAGTGTATTCGCCGCCGTTCTCCGTATCAGAGAAGACAACTCGAGCGACGCAACTTTAGTCAACTTTCCCAAAAGTAGAAGATGGATTCAAAGGGGCTGTTTAGTTTACATCTGGTCACTTCATGCGTTTTCTGTGATCGGATAACTTATTCGATCTTGAAAAGACCAGGTTGAATCCAGACGGATTTGAATCCGAACAGCTCAAACCATTGAGGACGTGGTCTGGGCTGTATTCCAGACGAAACTGGACAAGTGTAAATGCATCTGGTTGTTGAAAACAGGCCATGTCATGTTGTTTTAGTCATATATGACGACGTGCATCAGATGAGCAGGCGAGTGTATTTATAAGCCAGCGCGCCGCAATCTATCGCAAATGAAAGTGAAAGTAAGACGCATACGATTAATTAACAAAGTTACCTTCTACCTCCACTATCTTCATTAAAAGTAGCCTTAAGAAATGAAATGATCTCATACCAGAGCTTTTGCCGCTCTCTCTTATTGCTGTCTTTGCTGATTTTGAAATAGCCGAAAGCCGATGATCAATAAATGCAGCTCATCTGTTGCTTTCGGTGACGTGCACTTCATGAAATCTGTATATAACGCGGGAATTGAATATCAGATTAATATCCGTTTTGCAAAAACACATTTATGTGACCAGCTAATGGAATCGTTTTGATAAATCAAATAGATCTGAGAAAACGCATTGTAGCCAGGTGTAAAAATACAACTTCTGTCTGTCCAGTGCCAGGCGTCGGAATAAGACTAGAGTCAACATCGGGAAGGCTTTCAACAAACGGAGAAATCTCGGGCGGTCTGCTCTAGGGCTCAAACGTGTTCATGAACGTGTTTCCATAATAATACAATCATAAGTGGATACAGTAAGCACATAAAACAGTTCAACATGGAGATCAATGGAAACAAAAGCCGAAGTTTTCTACCCCTGTTTTCCCCTCACACACACATAGGCCTACATAAGTGTGTAATTTACTCAAATGCCTTTCCTTTCATATATTTTAAATGACTTGCAGATTTATAACTGTATTACCTCATTATGACTGTAACAAAAGATGTGTGCCTGATTCTCCTTTGGTTATGAACAGCTCGTGCAAACGTGCGTGTATTCCGTGTATATGTCTACTCTATAAAGTCTATGGTATTCCATGAGCGCGCACGCAGTTTCATTTGTCACCAGAGGGGGCGTAGTTCTGCAAAAACTCAGAGACTTGCGTTATGCTCCTTTAACCAGTATGGCTTTATTCCTGTCATACATCTATAGAAGATGTTGTTGAGATGTTTAATTGAAAATGTTTGGTTTGAAGTTACCATTATAGAGATCAGTGTTTGCTTTAGTTGGTATGCTGATGCTGTAACATGAGATTTTCTTTTTGAACTGTGAGCTGTGTTTTAGCAAGTCACACTTGTGCAGACACAGTTTATTAACGATTGGATTTGGGGAAATATGAAAATCATCATATTGTCTGTTCATTTACTAAAGAATTCATTCTCACTCATTCAGTGTTTAATCCTCAACCAAAAGTGTCACATTACTACCACTGTGAAAACACAGCAATAAATTATGACTACTGTGTTATACTTAAACATATCATACATAAACAAAAAAAACAGCTCTACACAGTCTTGTAGAAACACCAAGATATCCAACATTTAGCACATTAACCTCAACAATGTTGGCGATATTTTTTTTATTCATGCAGCAGTGCATGCTGGGAGTTTTATACTATCCTGGAACCCAGCATGCACTGCTGCATGAAACTTTTGATTGTTACCATTGATGAGATGAATATTATAATTGTTGATATCTGTGTGTGTCTGACTCAAGCAAGATATTATTTTAATGTTTTATATGATTACAATATTATTCAGAAGACATGATTAACCAACATATTGATTTCATGTTATAGATTCATAGATTTATTTTACACTCACAACTTAATGTAAGTTTCATATTATATACCCATATATTCAAAGAGTATATACAGGAAAGATCTGAAAATCAGACATATCCAGAATGAAAGTGACATCATCACAAAGCCAATAACACCAGATCAACTTCCTCTTGACTCTTTCTTGCTACAACAAATGTGTTTTAAAACTCACTGTTACAGCAGTCAGAGAGAGATTAATGAAACAAGTCCAGGGACAAGAGACCTACTAAAGCAAATACTGATCTCCATTATGGTGACAACAAACTTTATTAATTAAATTCGTTAATTCTCAACAAGAACTTTTGTACATGTATGAAATAAATAATGTTAAACTGGTTTGTAAACTGTTTTCACACTCAGTGTTGCTGGAAGTCAGTTGTAGATCTTGTGTTTCTCTTTTTCAGTTCTTGTTTCTCTGTCCTTCAGTGATTCTGCTTATCAGGTGTTCATCAGTGTCTCAATTCACTCACTTCTTTTCAGTCAAGTGGACTATATTAGTGAACTAATGTAGGGAATAGTGAATGAGGGTATAGGGTGTGATTATGAACACAGTCTCTGAGTGTCGACTTTGAGAGCTGTTAATTCACAGTATATTCCTGTAGGCTACTTTTGTTTTCTACGGTATATTACTGTTTTAATGGAAAATGGTATGATAGTGTCAGAATTTGGCCTGTTGCCATTATTTTACTTGTAAGAAAACTGGTAAGGTCTAACCAGAGAATGGGCAGTATTTGAATTACAAAATACTCAAAAGTAATTAAAATGTATTTCAAATACATGTAATTTGTCATTTGTAATTAAATACTTTGAGGGAATGTAATTTGTATTTTAAATAGGCCTGGGTGATTTAGCACATGACATAGTTATGAGCATCTCTTCAGTAAAGCCGGTTCCTTGATTAGCAGTAAATCACCTTCACCTGCTTTCAGATGGAGATATGATGGAGATATGAGTGTTAAATTAACATTCAAGAGCGTTAAAGTTAATGAGATAATTAAGTGATTAATTTAGTGATGATTGAGCATTATTGAAGACACCTGATGATCACAAGCAGAATCACTGAAGGACAAAATCTACAAATTGTAAGTCACCGTTATGGAGATCAGTGTCTGCTTTAGTTGGGCTCTTGACACTTATACTTTCACTTTAAACTTTGTCTGTCTGCTGTTATTGATTTATAACAGTCAAATGAACAAAGACAACTGTGCTCTGATAGTGTTGGTTATGTTTTGACATAATCATGCTATGATCTGAAAAATGAAATTCATTCAGATGATCTGGTTTAACTATTTAGTAATAGCTGAGTGGTTCAACAGCATATGATAATTGTATTATTCTTATAATACAAAAAATTAAAAAAAATATTCTGATCAAAGCATTTCGAAATGCATTTATTTAGAAACACAGACATCAATAATCAGCCTGTGCATCTCAACAGTGGTGAATACAAATAATCCTTATTGCCACCAATCACAACTCATTAATGGCTCCCATCATGCATTGCGGTATGAATAAATGATGATCTGAATTGTCTATGTAATTTACTTTTCCTAATTGAATATTCTGCTTGTCACCGTTGTAGAGAAGCATTGAATGAATCTTGAGGTCTGTGTGTGCCTAAAGGAAACATTTTTTTTTACAACTTTTAAGAAATCTTTTGTATTATATCTCAAATTCTGAATATTTACGCAGAATATCAGTTATGCTGTAACCACCAGCATAAATCTTCACATTTAGTTCAAATTAGGATTGTCATAACATTACCAACCCCATTAGATCACTCTTTTTGTTGTTGTTCATCTGGCAAGTATAACTCAGATACAACAACCAAACAAAAATATGAACTTAATAGTGTAAGGGTCCAGAGCCCAACTAAAGCAGACACTGATCTCCATAACGGTAGCTTACAATTTTAGATTTTGTCCTTCAGTGATTCTGCTTGTGATCATCAGGTGTCTTCAATAATGCTCAATCATCACTAAATTAATCACTTAATTATCTCATTAACTTTAACACTCTTGAGTGTTAATTTAACACTCATATCTTCCATCTGAAAGCAGGTGAGGGTGATTTACTGCTAATCAAGGAACCGGCTTTACTGAAGAGATGCTCATAACAATGTCATGTGCTAAATCACCCAGGCCTATTTAAAATACAAATTACATTCCCTCAAAGTATTTAATTACAAATGACAAATTACATGTATTTGAAATACATTTGAATTACTTTTGAGTATTTTGTAATTCAAATATTGCCCATCTCTGGTCTCGTCCCCTGGACAACCTTTTGGACAACATCTGGTACCTGTAGATCCTTGGTTGTACAATCTTTCTCTCACTGGCAATCTATTCAATGCAGCTAGCCAATTCAGATCCTCCCTCTCATTACTTAAATTTTCATGTTGAATACATTTCCACTTAACTTTTTTCTTTCTCATTTCTGCTTGTTGTGTTGCTACCATTTTTCCTTTTAAACCTTGATATAATTGTTTATGATTTTTTAGAAACTCCTCCTTTACACAACCAGGATGAGCTCTTAAAAACAATATTAACTTTTTCTCATATTGCCAAGGTCTACTTCTCAGCCTTTGGTCCTCTGTTGTCCAAGGGAACAATTTTCCTTAATGGCAAAGCTGCCAGTAGTGTTAACATAAACGTTGTGTCACTTTTTATGATTTATGATGTGATTTATGGCCATCTGATACAATGGTTATGTGCCTGTCACTCGTGTCTGTCATGTATACGTCTTCATGAAGGAAAAAACTGCGCTGATTTACGACCGTGCTCAGGCGTCAGAGTGACTAGACTGCGTGTCACTCTGCGATCTGTTATAAGGTGCCTGTGTCCGATTGGTGAGTTTTATGGTTTCCGACCGTATGTTTCCGTGTTCTATTGTGTTATTGGGTATTGGCTATAGGTGTTATATTGTGTTAATTATGCTGGCGACGGAGGGTCTCGCCGGAGTTCACACTTCAGTCACTTTTCATGTATAAAGCTACGTTGTGTTCAGACCGTCAGTTACACAGAACTAAACAACGCTGTCACTCGTCTCTCTCCTCGTTCTCAAAAACGTGTGTGGAAGAAAAAAAATGGATGCCTGTCTTAACAGTAAGTTTGTTTAATTTCATCTGATGATATTATTACGATGTTTTATCTGTTTACATACGTCATTTGTTCTATTGCATTACTTAAGGTTTCTATACGCTGCAGGTGACGTTGGTCTCAAAGGTCTTATTGATGAAATTAGTTTCCTGAATCAAGCTAGTGGTGGTATGTATATTTATGTTTTATGTTTAAAATGATACATACCATGTGTCTGTGCGTGTTGTGTATAATAGCGTTTTTTGTATCGGCTTTTATTTTGACAGGGGGTGTGTCTCACAGTGCAGGACGTACTGTTTTAGCATTACTAGACAATACTGGCTCATCATCGCGAGAGAGTGCAGACACGCATGTCCCCGGTAATTTTAAATGGTTACAATCCCTATGTTTAAAATGTGAGATTTTTGGATATGTAAAAATAACATTTCTTTGTTTTTATTATTACCAGGGCCCAGGCGGAAAACTATCAAGGCTATCGTACACAAGCCTCCGTGTGATAGCACTATTACAAATCCCCTTGGTAATGTACATGTATTTTTGACTATAACAAACATTATAATAGTATATGATGGTGTGGTTTTTGTTTTGAATTTATTTTAAAAAACTTTAACATGTGTGTTTACAGACGGATTATCAAATGTGGTGCGAGATATTAGTGCGTCTGATACGGTTAAGGATAGTTTCATTGAAATAAAACCCAAACCTAAAAACAAGCTTAAACGTAAATCAACATCAGACCCACGGACTTCAAGAGAGGTTAATATCGTACCAGCACCAGCTCCGAAGAAACCGAGACGTACGACTGTTAAAAGTAAGTAACATACAAAATGAATGTCTGAATGAATTTCTATCTATGGATGTATTATTGTTATGTTAAGTGCAAACGTACACTAGTTTAGTAATGTAATGTTAACGTATATTTTACATTTAATTTTGAAATAAATAAATAAATAAAAAATAAATAAATTCGACTTCAATCAGAGCTACTGATATGTCGTTTTTTAACCCGTGGCTCCCTCTATTGGTGTGTATTGGTACTACATGGGATGGCCCATTCACAGTCTTTTATGTTTTATTATGATTTTTAAATAGTGTAAATATATGGCGTTTTTTGACACTTGTAACTTTAAAAAACTGTATTAGTAGTACCAGTCTGAATTTATATGTTTATTTATTTATTTATTTTTAGTCATGCAAATATATTAATAAATAAATATTTATTTTGTTTTTTATCTGTTTTATCTCAACAGAGACGGTAGTGATTGACAACACTGTTCCTGATATAGATGATGTACACCTGTGGACTGATGACCTGATACAATCATGGGATGAGTGTTTGTTTAACACATGCTCTAAAGAACTTCAACATTCTGAACAGTCTGTACCGGACAACTGTGATCCAGCATCGGTGCCAGATTCTGATCCACACGAACTGCCTTCAAATCAGGAGGCTTTCAAACGGGAATCACAACACACTATAGACATTCAACAGATAACTGGAGTGATACAGGATGCTGTCAAGACTGGATTGCAAGACATCGAGGGACGTCTAAACAGAAGATTTGATGCAATTGAGAGCGTGCAACAACAACAAGGTATTCATATTAACAAGATTCTTAAAGTATCTGATGCCATACATCCACAGCAGGGTATTTGGCTTAAACAAATCATAGCCACACAGCGTATGCTTAATGGTGTTGTCCAAAAAGTAGACAAAGGTAGTGGTATAACGACAGAGCTGTTAAAACGTGTTGTGTACGTGCTTAAAAAGAAATTTGGGTGAATTGTTGACTAAATATTTTATTTTTATTTTATTTTTATTTTATTTTATTTTATTTTTTTTATTTTTTTTTTATTTTTTTTTTTTGGTCACACATACTGTGTGTAACTTCACCGTAACTGAAATATTTGATTTTGTATATATCTTTTTTCACTGTATGTATACAGTGTTTATTTCTCCATGGTTATTTTAAATGTACACCTAGCAGTCGTTTAAATAAATAAAAAAGATTGATTTAAAAAAAAAAAAAAATGCCTAAACGTTGTCGGGAACCAGATGGTTTTGATCAGGGTGAAATAGGAATGTTTAGTAGCAACAATGGCATTGCAGTACCCCGTGAACCGTGTAGTAATTCCGAAACATTGCAACATTTAATTCGTACAATGGATGATATTAATAGGACCGAGTCTACTACTACTGCTAATACAGACACATTGCTAGAATTATTAAACATTGTGAGATCGATGACAGATGAATATTCTGAGATGGATATTGATTTAGAAGATTTTGTAAATACCCAAAACATGGATGATGTATCAGAATCTCCTACCGAATCAGATCTTGATTTTGAACATATTGTAAATACTCAAAACATGGATGATGATTCAGAACATCATCCAGAACCAGATCTTGAGTCTACTACTACTAATACAGACACGTTGCTAGAATTATTAAACATTATGAGATCGATGACAGATGATGATTCTGAGATGGATATTGATTTTGAAGATTATGTAAATACCCAAAACTGGGGAGATGATTCAGAATCTCCTCCAGAACCAGATCATGATTTTGAACATGTTGTATCGTCTTACCAGACTGGGGGCGGGTCACACACCCATACACATCGTACCCTCGATATTGATGCCCCAAACATGGGTCTCACAGATAGCGATATAGATTCACTTGTAAGAGAGGGTGGTGACGTTAGTGGGTACACAGTAATGCCAAGAAATCGGTTCAATGGTCTGGAGATCCATAGACTTATAAATCTGCGAGAGATACCTTCTACAGATTTATCAGCCTACACTAAATTTTTACATGATATGCTTTCTGAAATTGTAGCATTCTCAAGATTGTTAGGTGGTGCTGATAGTTTAATCAGTATCACATTGAGGGGTCCGAGTCTGTCATCTGATGTTAACACCCTTTTGACGCGTAACAACGGTTACAGTGTAGATGTGTTTATAAACGACCTTGAAAAAATAATGCAGAGCAACTCCGACGTACAGTTTGATGAGAGATTGTGTTTAAGAGTGTCGATAGCTAGAAGTAAACGTGGTGGTGCATATCGTAAGATACGGGATCTTGCCCACAATGAAGTAATCGCCAGAAACAGACTTAATCTGTTCTGTCCTACAAACATTTCAAACAATCTTTGTTTTGCGATCTGTCTAGCACATTTCCTAAATCCACAGAAACCACACACAGAGCTAGAGTCTATAGCATCTACATTACAGGCGTCAGTTGGATATTCTGATCAACACAAGATCGCCTTTAACGACATAGGACCGTTTGAACGCATACTGAAGATTAAAATAGTTGTCTTCTATAGGACCGATACAGGTGTTTTGGAGAGATATGCAAACACAGAAGATCCGCATCCTAAAACATTATTTTTGTACCTACATGACAATCACTATTTCATGATTAAAAATCTACGCGCGTTCATTGGCACACCATATGTGTGTGAGTTTTGCTACAAGGGGTTCACATGTCGGCGAGATCACAGGTGTCGATACATATGTGATGTCTGTAATGCGCCAGAATGTCATAAACAGCCCAAAAAGACCAAACACTGCGAAGACTGCCTGCGGTACTGTAAGTCTGACTATTGTTTTGAGATGCATAAAAAACCTCCTCAAGGTATGCGATTCGCACAGTGTCAGGTCACCAAATACTGTGGAAGATGTAACAGGCGTTATCATGTCAGCGGCGATAAACCCAAACCCCATAAATGCTCTGCAGATAGATGTGTGCACTGTGGTGAGAATTTGGTCACAGATGGCGAACATCAATGTTTTATTCAGCCAGTTAAGCCGAAAACTCCAAATGATCGTTACATTTTCTATGATTTCGAGACCCGTTATGAAAATGGTAAACATGTTGCGAACTTTGTATGTGCCATCACATTTGATGGTGAGGAGTTTGTAGCCGAAGGCCCCGATTGTGTGGATCGTCTCGTTAAAAAATTCAGACAACCTCGTTACAGTAATTACACATGGATAGCCCATAATGCATCAGGTTTTGACAATTTCATTCTTTTGGAATTCTTTACCAAGATGGGGGTTGCCCCTAAAATTACGATGCGTGGCTGTCGTCTTATCTTGATGTATGACTGTACGTTCAAACAAAGATTCATTGATTCGTACTGTTTCATACCCATGAGGCTTGCTAAAACCCCCACAGCGTTTAATCTGACAAATTCAGAGAAGGGGTATTTTCCACATCACTTTAACCGTGTGGAAAACGACACCTACATAGGCCCGTACCCTGACAAGAAATTTTATGGGTATGCAACAATGTCGAACCAAGACAGGGTAGCATTTGATGAATGGTACAGCACAACCGTTGACAAAGTGTTTGATTTTAAAAAAGAACTTGCGATTTATGGTAAAAATGATGTTGTTTTGCTGAGAGAAGTATGCATGAAATACCGCAATGAATTCATTCAGTGTACAGACCTTGATCCGTTTAACTACACCACTTTGGCTGCGACGTGTATGGCTATATATAAAACACACTTCATCCCAAAGGACACGGTAGCTCTGACACATAACAATGCGTATACCAACCAGAACAAGACTTTTTCATCCATTTCAATTGAATGGCTCTGAATTCGTCCACAAATCACGGGGGTTAGATATTCAACACGCTTTAAACACAGGTGAAATGTCATTTGGGAAGTATTATTTAGACGGTTTCTGTGACGATGGCAATGTGAAAAAAGCATTCGAATTTCTCGGTTGTTTTTTTCACGGTTGCGATCGTTGTTATAACCCCAACGATCTAAATCCATTATCAAAAGTGCCTTATGGTGTTTTGAGAAGACAATGCGACGACAAGATTGAAATTTTGGAACGTGCGTACGGCCTTCAGGTCGAAACGATGTGGGAATGTGATTGGTTATGTGCTAAACAGAATGACGCTGAAGTAATGGATTTCATGTCCACTTACAAACACCCTGAAAGATTGAAACCACGCGATGCTCTTTTCGGTGGTCGTACTAACGCGTTAAAACTGTACCACAAAGTCTCGGAAGGTGAGCGCATTAGGTATGTTGACTTTACATCATTATACCCCTACTGTCAGGCCCGAAAATGCTACCCAATTGGTCATCCTGTAATAATATACAAGGATTTTCAAAACATTGATGCATATTATGGCCTAGTAAAGGCAACCGTCCTTCCACCACGGAAGTTGCTTCACCCCGTACTACCTTATAGGACCGGTGGTAAGTTAATGTTTCCACTCTGTAGGACATGTGCAGATCATCAAAATCAGACACATGCGTGTACGCATACTAATGAGGAAAGATCCATTCATGGAACATGGGTTAGTATTGAGCTAATAAAGGCTATTGAGAAGGGTTATGTAGTGACAAAAATTGATGAGGTATGGCATTTTCCCCAACGATCTGAAACATTGTTTTGTGATTATGTTAAAACATTTTTACAGTTCAAACAGGAGAGTTCGGGGTTTCCAAAAGATGTTGTGACTGCTGCTGACAAAGAATCTTATGTAAAAGATTACCTTGAGAGAGAGGGGATTAAGCTTAATCCGGACAAGATCGAGTTTAATGCTGCACGCAGATCAATTATGAAATTAGTTTTGAACGCGCTTTGGGGGAGGTTCTCCATGAATGAACGCTTACCGACAACCGAAATACTCACAGATCCTGAACAGTTTGCCCGTCACATTTTTGGCACAGAGTACGACATCAAACATTTCTCGTTTGTGTCAGACACTGTAGCTATTGTTCAGTGGTCTTACGCTAATGGAAAAGGTGCACAGACTCGCGACATTAACGTCTTTCTTGGTGCTTTTACAACAGCCCATGCGCGGTTAGAACTTTACGATCTCATGGACAGGTTGGGTGATAGACTGCTTTATTGTGACACCGATTCAGTTATATTCACATCTAAAGATGGTGAATATGAACCACCACTAGGCCCATACCTTGGTGAGCTTACAGATGAAATAGGGGGCGGCGATTACATTTTGGAATTTGCATCTAGTGGCCCTAAAAGTTATGCTTATCTTACTGCTAAGGGTGATGTATGTATGAAGGCCAAAGGCATCACATTGAATGCTGTGAACTCTGAGTCCATTAGGTTAGATTCGCTAATCGAACTGATTGAACACTATGTGCGGGAAAGGGACGACGACAATCACATTCTTGCATACACAGACAGTATAGTGCGAAACAAAAAGCAGTTCACATTACACAACAAGTCAGTTGTGAAAAAATTCAAAGTTGTGTACAACAAACGTGTACTGCTACCTGATCTTACAACAATACCATATGGCTTCTGACAACGTTTTTGGTTACAGAGGGGTGTTAGACCCAAATGGTTTTGATTTTAGATTACAACATCCATTTTCATGTGTGTTAAGTGGTCCTTCTAACTCAGGAAAAACATTTTTTGTGAAAAAATTGTTGGAAAATGCTAAAAGTGTATTTTCAAAAAATATTGAAAACATTGTATATATCTATGATTGTTGGCAACCTTTATATGACGATTTGTTGAAGCTGTATGATATTAAATTTATTGAGGGTATACCCCCGACTCTGAATGATGATCATTTGTTTCCCACCAACAAGACAAATTTTGTGATATTGGATGATGTTATGAAAGATGCTAGTAGCAATTCAGAAGTTGAACGTTTGTTTACCAACTATGTTCATCATAGAAACTTGAGTGCTGTCTATATTGTTCAAAACTTGTTTTTTCAAGGTAAATCCAGCAGGACCATTAGTTTGAATACTAATTATATGGTTTTGTTTAAAAACCCTAGAGATAATACCCAAATTAATGTGTTAGCGCGTCAGATGTACCCCAGAAACACAAAATACTTTATGGAGTGTTATGAAAATGCGACCAGCATTCCTTTCGGCTATCTATTGATGGACTTTAAAGCGAAAACACCAGAGCAGTACCGTCTCAGAACAGATATACTCTCACAATATCCAGTTGTGTACATTCAGAAAAAGAAAACATTGACATAGTTAGAGAGAGAGAGAGAGAGAGAGAGAGAGAGAGAGAGAGAGAGCGATTGGATAAAAAATGTCTGCAAAACTTTTAAGAAACCTACCTCTTTTAAAATTATTATTAAAAGCCACACCTAAACAAAGACGTGTTATTTTAGAAACAGCCACAGATGAGCTCATTGTGGCATTGTGTGAAGTAGCACTCAATATGAGTCCATGGTAATATTCCACTAACACCGCAACAATATCAGAAACTGAAGAGGAAAAGAAGCGAGATCAAAATTGTTGCAGATAAAAAGATTGGTGTTAGACGTAAAAGACGATTGATCAACCAGCAAGGTGGATTTTTATTACCATTATTATCGGTAGCCATACCTTTTATATCAAGTTTGATCACGTCTAAATAAGTTTGGTAAATGGAGTATGCTGAAAAGATGTTTTTAGTCCCACAACATCAGCTGGATAAACTGAAATCTTCAAAGCACTCTAGAGCTCTGACAACACGTTGTAGAGAACGACCTGGATCTGACCATAAGAAATATTCTGCAAAGGGCTGATCTGGACCACCATGAAAAAGCTAAGATGTACACTGCTGTTTTACAGAGGTTTTTAACACTATCTAGACATGGTGATAAAGAATCTGCCACAATAACATTAAGTCTACCACAGCATGGCAATTTTGAAAAAGAAGAAGACACTGCATCTAGACGACATGTGAGTGAATCGTAGCGATTTAACTGATGTTAAAGATGAGATTTTAAAGAATATACCACAGAGGAGTGTGAAAAATGTTCGATACATTTTAGATAAAATGTCTAAAACTAAAGATATCACATCATGGACCGAGTCGGGTGAATTTGTATTTAAAGGAAGGATAATCCCTGGTTCACACATGCTTGATCTAGTTAAAAGCATTACTGCTCCACAAAACATTGCTGACGAACGGAGACCCGGTGGATGGTGCGAGTTTTTGGAGGCTTTTGCTAGTTTAAACATGCCTTACTCTATGGTACCAATCACCGTGTCAGAAATGCTGTTAATTCTTTCAAATCCAAATCATCTCCGACTGATAAACGACTCATCTAAGAAGAGTAAAAAACAGAAAGTGTCTCCAACACCCGACACAATCAAAATATGCAGAAAACATCGCATTCAATATCACCCACTCTTGACAAGAGTCAGTGGTTAGATTTTTAGTTGAACTGACTGTATGTATTTTAATTATCTTTTTTTTTTTTGAGAACTTATGATGTGTAATATTGAATACGTTATGTATATGTAATAAAAAAAGATGTTTTTTAAAAAGAAGACACATTTCTGCTCTATAGTTTTTATTTATTTATTTATTTTTTATTGTAAAAAATATTAAGAATGAGACAAGAACATTTCACCAGTTTGCACACACTGTATACATTTGAAAACATTGTCATTACATTGAACTCGTTTCAGTTTTTTCACAAATACTGACACCTTTTTGTCATTTTTAACAAGATTGTTGGTATACTAATTTCATCACATATTCATAATCAAACCCCTTTGCCATGTGATAGAGAAAGAACACACAATGTTGGCCACATGTGTCTGATGAGAAATCTTGGACTTGCACTGTTGAATGTTGTACTTCGCTAGAATTTACATTTAAAAAAGTCTTGATAATGGGTGGAAAACTCGGGTAATCTGGTTTATTACCAAAGCTGTCAAAAAAACAACCTACACGATCCTCGTTTATGTAGATAGCCAACCAGTGTTCCCCCGGAGTCCTGAAGGATGTGTGTTTATTATAACCATTGTTGGTAGTTTTGTTAAAGCGGTTTTAGGTAGATGGTCACACGTAGCACTCCAAGAAAATATGTATTGCATGAGACCTTATCCATGACGGCCGTAAGCTGTACAGTGTTCATTTTTTAAATCGTATCAATAGTAATCAATAAGGACCTGTCGACGGTTTGACACTTCAATCATGCTGTCAAATAACGAGTAAACAATTAAGTTTATCGTCCGAAGGTAGTGGCTGTCTAAAATCGGCTTCAAATCGAATATTTCCACTTTTGATAAGTGATACATGCTGACCACACTCCTCATCTGGTGTGAAATTGAATGCGTAAAGTGTATAGCCGTGCCGAAAGTTTTCCCTATCAATACATAGAGCATGGTTTTTAAGATGTCTTCCAGATGCCAATACTAACTGGTAAAACTCCCGCACTGCTGAACCATTTTCATATTGTGGTTGCAACGGAGTTGAAGGATATTGGACTCCGTCTGCATAAATAGAAATAAACTCTAAATTAAAATTCTTAAAGGCAAATGGGTTTTTATCATATGCACCAGCAAATGCGTCATTATCTACTCGATCCCTGATAATCATCGATTTTGGTAGAGTCCCCAAAAATAAGTTTTCTTGATTGCAGAACACGTGGCATACCAGCGGGTATTGAGAAGTTTTTCAGACACACTCTGTCAATGGGGTACTGGGCAGTGGTTGGTGAGTAGAGCTTGTGCATGAGCCAGTCTCACAGCTGGAGACACAGACACTTTTTTCACAAATAGGGATGCCGATACAATGTTCACTTTATAAGCTATAGCATTACCTCCTCAGACAGAACAGAATTCGTCTCTACCCCCTTGTCATGCGAATTCTAATGTCCAATCCGTTAAGCAAAAGCTTCCCTTGAAAGAAGATGTCACTGTGAACAGGTGCTAGTAGCTCAACCACATTACTAGCATTGGTGAATGCCGCTCTCTTCGTCAGACCACGATTTCCTCCACTTGGTAGTCGGCTCTCGCCCATTCTTGAAGCTGTGTCTTTATAGAAGAGCCCTGCCTGAGAAAAGCGTTTCAAGCGCATCTTTACTATAATTGGTAAGGCAATCAAAAATGCAGCGATAGGGATAGGTACTACTGACTCTGAGAAATTAATTCGATCTTCTCAAGTGTCACATCCACTTGTGAGAAAAGAGACGCGATCGGATAATTCACAAATCCTACAGATGATCGCCGTCCGCCATCGACGAACCATCCGTGATTAGCTGTGATTCCGACACGCAAAAACACCATTGTGTTGTTTAGATCTGAAACTATGTAATCTCTTTCCATCCCCCCGCTATAAAAAATTCCAGTGGCGATGTGTCGAAATCGCAGATAACGGCTTAATTTCTATATATGTGTTTTTTTCAATCCGATGTTTGTGTTAGGGGTACAGTAAACAAATCCAGTTCGGACTTTAAACACTCTTCGGACATCTTGTGTAGTAACGCCATGATCTAGAAAATTGTTTTAGCAGATGTCCTTGAGATCTTTTTGAAGCAGCACCCTTAGTTGTCCCCTGTCGCTTGCGTTTTACAACTGATGATTCTCTTGGGAGGTCTTTTTGTTTTCTTTGACTTCTGGCCACTCCTTCGCACACCCGGTGGCCTAGTTGTGCTTTTACGAGCCATTACCATTAGACCCGTACCGTCTCTGAGTATCGTGGTTGTTATCAAAAGACCGTGACAACGTGTTACGGACGTCGCTTAGTATGTTTTTGGCAGCCGATTGAAGATGCGGTTTGGCTATGTTAAATCTCGTTTTAGTAGTGGCATAGCCATTCTAAAGAGACCTCGAAAAATCCCCCCAATCCACCGCCATACATAGCACCACCACCTGCATACCCGGGGAGTCCGTTGCCCGCCTGGTTCTGGTACAGGCAACGGGAACGCATAGGGTCGGCATTGTGGTTATTCTCTGTAATATACCATTTTTTTTTATTTTATTTATTTATTTATTTTTTTTAAACAATATGTTTTACAGGCCTGAAGTGAAGTTTAATGGCACACTTTCCCATATGAAAACGGGACGTGCTGATTTTGATCGTCCTTCACTTCTATAACAATATCAGTGATGACAGATTTGTTTGCTACAGACGCGGAGCTGGGGTTTGTCGTATCGAACACTGACTGTGTTGTTGGTTGTCACCTGTTATTTGTACACATTCCAGGAGTGGTACAAAGGCATCCCCTACAGTCTGGTAACAGATAATATCCGTGTAGATATAAAGAGCATAGAGCCCTCCATGTATGTTCTGACTGATGTATGGCACTGACGCTGACAAACATCCTTTTCAAAATTTGTTTTTTCAGGATTTGTTTTTTGCAGAATAGAATCTCCTATAGGGACACCTGGTTTCAGGCCTAAAATAATGGCTAGTTTACCATGGAATGTTATTGAAATGTTAGGTTTTGCTTTCAAAAACACTTTGTCTTTACACGGTCATAGCCGAATATGCACCATGCGGTGTCACTAAATCATTTATTGCAGTAACTAGAGTTGGGACATTATTCGTAATACCCTGTTCTTAGTGGAATGCGTAGTCATTCTATAAGCTGGTCTTCTTCACATCTATTCCATGGCGTATGTTATTAGTGTATTTTTCACCATCGGAATTGGGTAGGTCCTACGTTTATCTCAAAAACTGCATCGTTGCTGTTAAATGTGTACCAGCTTCTAGGATATTCAATTTGAACAAGTCCCACTTCCCATTCTCCTTTTATATTTATAGGGGTAGCCAATCTTGTTCTGTAATTAGATATTTTATTATCAGGGTATACGGACAGTGACGCTTGCAGGGTAGTGTAACGGTAAAACCCACCCTGAGCCATGTCAGCTTTTTATACATCTGTGTACATCTTGTGTTTGTCATTTGTTTTTATGGTGTCTGTACGTCAACTAACTCTTTCTGATTCGATCCATGATGCAAACTTCACTGGCCATCCCGAGCCACTGCACCAGCACTAATGTCTTGGACCCTTTGTCTTCTATCTAAAATTTTTTCAACTTTAAATGTCCTGTTTTTACTGACATGTATTTTTTGTAACTCTTCTGCATAAAAAACTCCTTCTAAAACGTCGATCATAATCACAAAGTTTGTAGATGGGGGCTCTCGTGGGATACATGCCGATATAGTAAAATATTCCTGTGTGTAGTTTTCCTCGTAACCTTTTGCAAATGGTCCTCTGACTTTAGAAATCCTAACCACATCACCAATTTTGAATTTATATATAGGTTTAACTCTGTGTGGTCTCGTGGACCCCCATATAGGTTATGTAGCACATCAGACTCATTTTCTTTGCATACATCAATCGGTCTCATCTTGATGCTTCTGTGATAGCTCACATTGTATCCTTGCGTAATGTCTTTGAAGTATATCGATGTAACGCTTGGAGTTTGTAGCCGTTAAATATCGCCACATTCTACTTTTCAATGTTCGATTAACCGTCGACCACACTAGCCTTTAATTCTGTGGCTGTAGCGAAATGTTGGATGTTGTACTTTTTTGTTACGTTTTGAAAATGTTTGTTAAAAAACTCCTTTCCTTTATCTGTCTGTAATTTCTGCGGTACACGGCCCTCTTTCAGTATGGATTTAAAAGCTTTAGAGACCTCTAGACCACTCTCTGTTTTTTAAAGCTCTTGTATATGCAAACTTACTAAACAGATCAATGCATGTTAAAAGAAAATGGTTATTGTCATTAAACTTGGCATAAGCGGACATATCAACTAGATCAGCCTGGTATTGCATATCAATACCATAGACAAAAACCCTATTCCTTTTGTATTTTATTGGTGCTGTTCTGTGTAGTGTATATGCATCCTCGCCAGCAAGCCAGTCTCGGAAACTTCTTTATCGGTTAAACGAACACCTGTTTCTTTTAAAATCGGCATTTTTAAACGTTTTTTACCCCTAAAGAACCAGGATTAGAAGGTGTGTAATAAATCTTTTTCATTTCTTCGGACATATTGACACTTTACGATCCACAAAAGAATAACACATCTGTCTTGTAAGCGTTTCAGGTTTTTATTCTTGAATCAGTGTAAAAACAAAAAACAAAAAAAAAACAATACAAAACAAAAAGATGTCATACAGTAACGATGTAGTGTAAAAAATTTATACACACCACTGTGTTTTTCTCAATTATATAATCAACCAATGTTTCAATAATTTCACAAACATCTGTGTGGTTGTTTCTTGTTAACATGTCCACACATAGATCAGTCACATATGTACACAAACACAATACATCTGCTATTCTAATACTACTACCACATTCAGTTATCAAATCTAAAATTTTTCTGATAGTTACACAAATTGGATCACCTGCATTAACACATAACCGCATCATTTTAGTCCATTCATTTGATACAGTTCTCACAACAGACATTTGTTTCTTGAGGTTTGAAACGTTTGATATCAACAGAGCATTTACTTACAGCATCAGGTACATTGACAGAATCATTAACAATCTTATACAATAAACTGGTCATCTCACATCTAATACGTTGTTTAAGAAGACATTTTGCCAGTCCAGATGCAAAACATGTGTTCCCCATGTTGTGGTTTTTACATTCACACAACTTGGATATTACCTTTCCAGCAGTCCACAGCGTCATAAACAATTTGTTCACTGGCACCGTCCACAACTTTCTCTCTGATCTCACGAAGTTTTTCCACAATGAAAACCTCGTCCCGCAATTCGTGTAGAATAGCATCCACCGATCCCTGAATCCTCTGGGGATGAACCCTTAAACCACAACGGCTCAATGCTTGAGCAACAATGTGCTTAAGGTTGGGTCTCGCCAGATTACGGGTCAGTTCATCAAAGTATGCTTCAAAGAAATAGGGAGCTGGTTCAAACAAACAGGTGTGTCTAATCTGACTGGGGTGATCCACTTCACAACCCAAACAGATTTCTTTTAGCTTTTTGTTAATGAGGTGTTCCAGAAGTACTACAACAGTTGCTTTAATGATCTTGAATCGTCAGAGCGGATACAACTGTCTGTGTCGTCAATTCCAGCTAGGGAAGCCGCTCCGGCTATTGCACCAGTGTTGCCATATGGAGTTGTAAGAAAGGTTAGGTTGTAATATCCAAGATCCATGCAAAATTTATCCAACCAACTATTGTCGTAAGATTGTGGGTGGGGCTCCCCCGTTGTAGCATTGTCATTAGGCATCGCAGGGGCTGCCTCAGGGTTGTTGCTGTAGGAGTAGGAGGCTGTTGAAGGTTCTTGAGACATGTTGAATGAAATGTAGCATCGATGCCAAACCACAGACGTTTTTAATGACTGTAATATGTGGGAAGGGCTTAAGAGGCGGTCTTCGTTGTCGGATAACGCCCTGTTCCGGGTGAAACAATTTCATCTTTACAGAACTGTAACGTTCATACATGTTGGTCCATCTAAACATCTTGTCTATGCATGTAAATATGCTGTCAAGCATACATACATCTTTCCACTTAAACAAAAATGTCATATCGTAGCATCTGTGATGCTCAGATTCACGAATAGGCCAAGCAGGCTCACAGAGCCATGTCTTGTTGTAGCAGCAAAAAAATGTAAACACAATCATCTGGTAGCTTTTTACTGCGAATTCCCGACTACGCGAAATCTCGTGTTAGGAATTATTCCGTCCCAGCTATCTGATATATACAAAGGATCATCACCACCGTCGTTCAAATCTCTCCAAACATTGTTGAAAAACAGAGACCAGTCTTTGTCGTAAAAAATCAGATATGGGGTCTCCATTGTTATTGTGTCTTCAACATCCACCAGTGTAGAGTTTCACTGTACGCAACGCTTTGTCAAATACATATCGCAATATACGGACTACCGTCCAATGAGAAATCACGTCTCGCAAAATCGCCGTCTTCAGTGAAGAAACTTTGTTATGCTAACAGTATGCTTCTTCCTTGGAGCAAATGTTAGATCCTCTCTCAACTCAAAACGACCTCTTGCTGGCGAAATGCACATAACATTTCTAGAGGTTTTAGACGTTTCTCGGTTTAGCCATTGTATCAGTAAGACTTGTAGAAAAATGTTGTCTGTGTTCAACAGCGTGTGTTCTAACTGTATTTAAACAACCAATAACATGTCACAGGTTGTGACGTATTTTGTAGTGACGTATTTGTAGTAAGGATGTTAGTCGAGGAAGGAAATGCATTATAAAAATAAATAAGTGCCATTAGCAAACTGCAAGGTGTGACACATTTAAGACGTCATAAAAATCTTACCAGACACAAAGGCACCTGTCACATACCCCTATAAATCAGAAAAACACCTTTTACACGATACAAGACCCCCATGACATTTTGTAACTGACACCTGTCAGTCATTAACCGACATAAGGCCATAAATCACATCATAAATCATAAAAAGTGACACAACGTTTATGTTAACACTACTGCTGCCCACAATTTTACTAAATAAATAAGTTTATGTTCCACATTGTCTATAAGTATCTTACATAAAAAACATATGTGAGTGCCTCTAACTTTAAAGGAATACCCACCACTGCCCTACCTCCTTCTTCAACCTCTAGGTACATCTGTTCCCTTTTAACAGGTTCGTACTTCCCTCCCCATATAAATGAAAAGATCAACCAAGTCAAAATTAATTTACTTTTCGTAGGAATTGGAAAGATTGGGGCTAAGTAAATCAAACTAGACAACAGATCTATCTTAACTACTAACCCCTTCCCCGTAATACTAAGCTTTCTGCTCCTCCAAATATTCAATTTCTTTTCACCCTCTCAATTTTTTCCTCCAAAAAATTTTAGTTTTAGTTTAGCCTCTCCCTTTAAGTTTAGCCGAACCTTTAAGATAAAATTTAACCCCCAAAATTTTGATTCCCGTAGGACACACCGAAAAACCGTGCCTCACCTCTTTCCTTCCTTTCCCATTTTCCACAATACATTAATGATGATTTGTCATAGTTTATGCCCGAGCCAGTAGCTGCACAATACATTCCCAATATTTACACAATTTTCTCAAACCCTCTATCTGTAGATATAAATACAGTTGTATCGTACTGCATACTGAGATACTTTTACCCGTTCCACCCAATCCTCCCGTGTATGTGCACCCCTTCAATGTGTTGCTCATTCCTTATTCTTTCAGCCAAAGTCTCTCATAAACAAAGACATATAACAGAGGAGACAATGGACATCCCTTCCTCACACCACCCCTTTGTTCATTCGGCTCACTCAAAAACCCATTCATCTTCACCCTACTATGTACTTGATTATATAGGACTCTTACCCATGAGATAAACTCTTCCCCATGTTGTGGCAGATTTCCAGTCCCAATTCAAATCATCAGAGTCTGGTCTTGAAGAAATTGCTCAGAGCTCGAGGTCTTGGGTCTCAGAAAACAACTTTATTGAGCCAGTTCAACAAAGTGAGATGTCGGCCAGGCATCTAATCTTACAATAGTCTGCACACATTCTTATACCTTGTATTATCTAATTAGCGCTTAAATCGTTATCTTTTCTCTCTTTGCTCCTCCTTATTACTCCTTCCAGATTAAAAACACCTGCATCATTATTTTATTTTTAATTGGATCAAACTTCTTTGCGCATACGTATCTCTTTAAAAATGGCTGTATACATTATTTTCAGGCACTTTTCCATACCCTTTCACCCAGTTTCTTCTCCTGTCCTTACCTGACTTGCCTTTTGGCCTAGTGGTATCCAATTCAGAGCTCAGCTCCTCCTTATCACTCCTCCCAAATCAAAACACCGGCATCATTATTTTATTTCTAATTGGGACAATACTTCCTTGCACACGCGTATCTTTTTAAAAAAATGGCTGTATACATGATTTTCAGGTACTTTTCCATGCCCCTTTCACCCAGTTCCTTCTCCTGTCCTTACTTGACCTGCCATTTGCTTGGCATTACCTCATTCAGACCCATGCATGCTTCTCTCACATGTACATAGGACAAGCAGAATTCTCCAACATAGCCCCCCTTTGGGACTTCTCCCTAGTCCCACACTCAATAATTGTGCCCAGGATGCATCTTTATGAGTCGGTCTTCTCTCCTTCTACCAATATGGTCAATAAAGACCATTCACCTTTACCAATCTAACCCACATCACATAGGTGCACCCTGGAGGAGAAGCAGGACCAAACTATCTTCCACCCTCCATTGACTAGAGTGGAGTAGAAAAATTCTGCCCTCCTTTCTATATCAGCAGCTTAAGGGGCATGTTTTTTTTATTTCCCTGCATTTTTGAATCTTGTATCTTTGTCCCACGATGCCAGAGGAATTCCAGGCACTTCGGGTGGCCTGGAGTGCTATGGGTTGCTGCCAGTCGTTGCCAGAGGTGCTCAGAGTTGCCTTGGAGTGCTATCTGGTGTTGGAGCAGACAGTGGGGTTTTTAAACCACCAGTTGAGTGCTGCCTTGCCTTCTTTGACAATCGGTGACCCGGTATAGTTCCTCTATCTACTACACACGTGTACATGTTCCATCCATGTAAAATATCACCATTCTTTGTGGTTATACACTTCTACATACTAGTTTCAGGAGTATAAATGGTCTAAAAAACAAAACAAAACAAATGACAATGAAAACATTTTCATCTCGGCCCCTCATACTACATTGTCCTGCAATACCAAGTAAGAATCTCTTCTTACTTTGCTTCTAATGCCTTTTCCTTCATTCTTTCAGTTTCGTAACAAATTATATATGAATATACTCAAAAAGTGGTGACATAAGTGAGTAATAATTAATAATAAAACATTCTTAACTTTTCATTTTTTTCTGGTTGCATTATCTCGTACCACGGACAATGACCTGTTTCAGACCTTCTAACGTCCCTTACATTCACATATTTTTAGTTGTGACAGTTGGTGTGATTATACATAAAAAATATTTCTTGTGTATTACATAAGCATGCTATATAGCTGGAAAGACAGCCCTTAAACAAAATCAAAGGAGTGTCAGAGGAAACCCTCTGGCTCACTGCCCACCCTACCCATGCACTAAATGTTCTAACTAATTTTATGCCCAAAATCAAAATACACAGCTGGGGCTATCTCCTCTCTAACCATAAACAGAGTTAAAAAATTTAAAAATCAAAAGTACCAATAAGGTACAGTCTTTTGCCATATGGTCTCTTGTTAGTTACTTTACAGAAACTCGTCCAGCTCATCCAGGTCTGGGCACTTGGGCTAAATCTCTCCATCGACACATCCAATGTCAATCCTAGATGGTCTCACTAGAGTACGTTGATCACATTGTTTGGCAGCTGCACTGGCCAGCATCCATCTGAAGTAAAGGCACAACAACAACAAAACAACAGAAAGAAAACACCAACTAGATAGTGCTAATGTTATTCCCACCTATGTATGAGCCATTTTCCAGGATGTACAATATTGAGTCAAGCCAAATCTTGCCAAAGCTGCTGGCTCTCCCTGCATTGGTAGCAACTTCCGGTCTTAATTCTTTTATCTTCATGGCCCTAGTAAATTATAAATCCGGGGCTGTGCCCGCTTAGGAATAAAGAGTACAACAGTCAGATCCGAAACATTACACATACTCTTCCGTTTCTGCCAATAACCAATTCAGAGCTTGTCTATTCTGCCAGGTCATTTTGCTTGTGGCTTTTAGTTGTTCTCCTAGAGCTTCAAGTGCTTCATCCGTGTAATTAATAAAATCTCTGCTGATTGTAATATATGTAATTAATCCATTCCATATTCTTATTTGGTGTTATCTATACAAATATTAATTCAAGTCCTGCTGCCCTCGTCTCTAGCTTTAAACCCATATGGTATCCATCTTGGCTGTAACAATCCATCACATGCTTGAAAGATCCTTCTGGAATAGAGCCTATTGGGGTTGCTGTTCCTTTTCTGACATTATTTTTGCACAAATTTCACATTCATTTGAAAATTCATCTACCCTTGTCTGTAAGTATATGGACCAAAATCCCTGTCTTTTTATTTTTCTCAACATTTCCCCCCTTGCACATTGATCAAAACTGTGCGCATCAGGAATCAGGATGTTTAATAGTGGTAATGGAGCTATCATAAGTCCTTCCATGGCAATCAAATCTATTCTAACACCAATTCTGACATTGTTTAGAATATATTGCATTTGGCTATCATCAATCTTTTATTAAAATCTTCTATCATCAACTTTCTTTTTTTTCTTTTTTCTTTTTTAACTCACTTCCCCCCTTTGTGCGATGGTCAAAAAACCATGCACATCTTAAATTAAAAAGGTTTGCCAGTGTAATTATTTAAATTCCTTTAATACCTCATTTGTCCAATCTAAAGTTGATGGTGTTGCTGCCTTCTTGACTTATCTGATATAGACTTAATTTTATATTAAATTATCTGTCCTAAATTTCAAGGTACAATAATCGTTAATACAACTCTGATGACAAAAGCTACTGAATGTTGTGGTGTAGCATTCCCATGTGACAGTGTCTACGTCTGTGAACAACACAGCTGAACGCGACATCAGTTGCCATTTGATAGTGTTAAACACCGCTGTCATAAATCTCACATTTTTAATATATAATATAACAAATTATCTTGTAGGTCTGGCACATGCTGCTGTTTAAAAGAACGATTATCAGTTTATCTAATCTAATTTGTCATTCATCTGTTAATTGAATTTCTCCTCATAATCTTTTAAATTACTTTAGATCTCATCATAATCTCAAATTCATGACCCACAATATACAACATCGATGACAATCCCCGATAACATCAAAATTTGTGAATATCACGTGCTTATAATTTGTGTAGTAACTATTTTACTTCTCAAAAAATGACTATTGACCAAGATAGAGTGACCAGCATCTTAGCTCTAACATCCACATTTTTGTTGTTTGACACATTATGTCCCCCTTTTTAATACAAAACTCACAATCACTCAAGCTTATATCATCAGCTACCTTGAAAGCAGAGCCCAAATATTCTCTGTTTAAGGTAATCTAATTGATGCATTTACTCTTGTTGTTGTTATTATTATTATTATCTATTTATATTTGGTTAATGCAATATTCTCTCACTCTGCTAAGTTCAGTCTCAGTTTTAATTAATTATTGAGTCATGCAAGCACTTGACTCTATTTTCTTTTAATTATATTATTATCATTATTAAATGCTATACAGCTGGACTGATGTCGTATGGAAAAAAAGCAAATAGCGTGTTAGCCTAACAGAACCATAGAGAACTGCTGCTGGACCAGTGTATAATCAAAATACAATTAATATGGCCAATCAATGAAATTATAAGCGGTCTCTGTAGTGATCATTGAAGAGCGCATCACCTGTGCCCGCTTACGAAGGGATGAAGTCCTTCTGCTTGGATCAGTTGAACTGGTTGGGCTGCTGTTATGTTTCTCTCCCCATTCAATTAATTCGGATCTGTCAGTCCTCATTCAAGGGTCTGGCATCACGTTCTGAACACAGTGGTTGGACTAGGATGCTGTAGTCTCTCTGCCTCTCCTCAGCGCTGGTTTTTGGCCAAGTAACGGAGGAGGCACATTTGCAGAATGGCAGGATGTTTTTGTTTTGTTTTCTGCATCTACACAGTCTTTGTCTATACCAGCTCCTCAGAAGTTTCAACTTCATATTTTCAGGGAGGATGAAGGCCCACCAACCAAATCCCTCTTCTTTTGTCTGCAGCCGTGTCTTCACTCTGTCTTGCTCTCACTTGTTGCACAGTCTAGTTCCTGTTGTTCATGTCAGGCAGATGCCCCAAAGCTGGCTGGTGTCATCTGGAAATGAAAGCACTCAGAGATCCGCATTAATCAATTTCATACTCTTATACATTTTTTAACTATCTCTTTCAATTGTCCTCTGGTTGATAACAGCAGTTTCCCCATGCAGTTTTAATAAAGCAAGTTCTTCTTTTGCAGAAAACAGCAAGCATCTTTCTTCTTTGGAGAATGCAGAAATAGCAGCCTATCAGTTCGTCTAAATTGCCTTATTTTCAGTCATATATATATATATATATATATATATATATATATATATATATATATATATATATATACATATACACATGATATATATATAATCACTGTTTTTAGAGTGGGACAAAACATGTTTTAAAAAACTTTAAAAAAAAATACACAGTATATCATTTAGAGTTGTATGTTCTGCAGAGAAAGGTCTTAGCTATTTAACCATGTAAAGGAACAGGTTATAATAAAAATATATTTTAACAAATAAACATGTTTCCCTTCAGAGCTGGATTGTGTCAACTACATTACTAACACACTAAAAAGTATACGATTTAATTCTTCAATTGCAGCAATAGTCTAAACTTCTGAAGTATATTGTAATAGTGTTTAGTTTACACTGATATGTAAAGAAATACAATTTATAAAATTAAGTTGTAAATTCACACAATTCTGAAAAGTTCCAATTTTTAAATATTAGCATTTTCAAACTTTGATTTTAATTTCAATATTGTAAAAACAAATTCCTTACATGAAACAAAACATAAGAAGATTTAGGTCAGATGGTCCTTTATTTAAAAAACAACATAAACTGAAGGTAGAAAACATTTTTCCCCAAAAAAATAACAAAAACATACATCCAACGCTGTTGATGAACACCTGACGGTGTTGATGAAGGTCTTATCGGTGTTGACAAATATTGAATAGATGTGCTCTTTAAACTACTAGTAAAACTACTCCTTGTTATTATTGAACTTATTAGAGTATTGAACTACTGTAAAGCAACAATAATTAACATATTGCACATACACCCTTTCCAACTATTATAAATTACACCATTTCCAAATATCAAAAAAAAAGCCAGAAACCAGGGACCTCCTTCCCTTCTGTATTCATCTACCTCCCTCTACAACTCCTGCTCTCCTTTCTCTCATCCACCTCTCCTCCTTTTCCTTTCCTCTTTTTTAAGTAACTATTTACTTTAAAGTGGTGTGTGTGCGTGTGTGTGTGTGTGTGTGTGTGTGTGTGTGTGTGTGCGTGTGTGTGTGTGTGTGTGTGTGTGTGTGTGATGTGGATGTGGGATTGCAATACTGCAACACAATCTGTAGCTTAGAATCAGGTTCAGTTAGCTTACTTAAAATTTCATTTTTGTCTAACCTGCACTTATGCCTTGAGCAGCAGGCGTCGGACATGCATACGCTCTATGAAGTCCATCACATCAGGGGCTATGCTGTAAATCTCTCGTTTTCTTAATTTGACTGGTGATGCATTTCCCATTAGTTTCACTATGATGTCTTCAACTGGGCAGAAACAGACATCCTTTGTAAGAAGCTTAGGCTGATACTTTGCTGTTGGACCATGGGGATGCAGAAACTCCACTTTCACATCTTGATGCTCAGTTTCCCAGCAATGGTCTTGGCTAGCCACCAGTGGTCATCATATACTACTGCTAACCAGTCTCCATTATTAAGGCTGCTAACCAGGGCGTCGCCAGCCGATTTTCCCGGGGCTTCAGCCCCGAATGTTTTGAGTCAAGCCCCGAATGTAATGACTGTCACTGAGCAAATATGAAACTGGACAACAATAGCCTATGTAAACGCCCGAAATCATAAGTTGCTTTATTTCATTGCGCTTTGGCTTTGCATGCATACAGCCTGTAAAAATAGATCTTAAAAATAATCTAGCCTATAGAATACATTTCTTTGCTGTCGGTAGCCTATGGGCTACTCCGTTTCTTCCTCTCTGTTAAATATGCAGCAGCAGCAGGTAGGGGAGGAGCTAGCACAGTCAACCGCAAGAGCGCGAGTTAACAACTGAGACAGTCAGCGAGCAGGAAAGAAAAGATTAAAGAAAAATGAAGCAAACGAGACTTTGGGGATTTTTCGGAAAGAAGTCAGTGGGTAAGAATTCAGTTTTTTTATCCTTAAAGTCTGAAGATAGATCATCATCTGGCTGGCTTTCACTGTAGGCCTATTTGTTTAACTAGCTAGTTATTACCATAGGCTAACAAGCGTATCAAAGTTACTATGGTTACAGCACGCTTATAGAGTGCGCACCGGAGGAGAGAGAGAGAGACATCGGTTAACTTACAGCTTTAGGGCTTGACTGTCATTGTTGTTTTTGGCTTAGTATGCTATGGACATTAGACACTTTTTAAAAAGTAAAATAAGGAGTCATGAACGATACGCAGGCGGATGAGAGCCAAGAAGAGTTATCAACTTACTGGCGCCGTTTCCTCATCATTAGCTCAGGTCGGTGTCTCGGTGAAGGCTTCTTCAGCAACACTGGCTCTAACTTAAATTAGACCTGTAAGGCTACTCACTGTGGTATTTAATGCAGAACATGTCCGTTATAAATGAAGTACGTGGACCTTACTATTTCGCCAATAGCTAACTTAATCCATTTTGTGAGTCATAATCCGTTTCTTCGTGCAGAATGTAACGTAAATGAAGTAGCCTAACTTATACATCTGATTTGGCGATTGAAACATGATGTGTAGGCTAAATTAACGTTATTCCCTCAGATAACGAGTAGATCAGGGGCCGTAAAGAGAGTAAGATAGGATTTTAACTTTAGGAATCCCATCTTGCTTCATCCCTATTTTATGTTAGAAATTCCTACATCCTACATTAACTTTCTCGCGAGCCAAATGGCTTTTAATCGCTGTTTTGCGGCCTTTTTTTAATGAAACATACACTTAAAATGTAGAATTAACAGCTTTTTATTGTTAACTGCTGCGTCATTGTTAACAGTCGTGTGATTTAGTCAGCTTGATTAACATTATTACAATTTATTCCTATTTAACACAGATGTTCTACGCTAGAAATTATAATCTTAATTCATAAGTAAAAAAATATATATATTTATCAAATGTATAATTATATAGGCTAGACTTGTATGGTCCTCTGAATGTGTTCAGCATTTCCAAGTGTGGATCATTTATTTCAACATTTATCCTCATTCTCATATTTAAGAATCTGTTATCTGCTTGACAAATAATTTATGCTAGGCTACTGTCCACTGACATGCTTTTAAAGCTATTGTTATCCAATTTATATGACCTTCAAATACCCTAAAATGCACACATGTAGGTCTGAGAAATCAAAATTTTCTCGGGGAGTATACCCCCGAACCCCCCTAACTACCTCACCTTTGAATGTGTGTGACTGTGTGGTAATCTGGGATGGTCTGGTTACAGTACCAGGGATGGGGGGGTCTTATCCAGTCTGCCCCCTGCATATAGGCATGCGATATACATTATTCTCTGTATCGAAACATGTTATCTAATAATTACCATAACCCAGCCCCTGATGTTTCGGGTTCAGCCCCTGATGTTTTTGAAACCTAGAAACGCCCTGCTGCTAACAGTCGTCACTGGCACAGTACCATCAGGACCTTTCAGAGGCTCCTCATCCAACTCCTCCTCCATTACATCTTCCATTTCCATATCCTCTTCCTCCCCTCCCATCTCCTTTTCCATCTCCTCCAACAACATGGCCAAAGGTCTTTTCTTCCCTGCCCTCCTTGTATCACTCTGCTGTTCCTCTGGGCAGCCATGGAAATAGAAGGTAGCTGGGCTGAAGCACTGGCAAACCAACATCTTGCTGCAAAAGCAGGATATTTGTCTGTGCTGGATCCTGTTCTCATGTGGGATGACTTGGTGTATTCGTCTGGTTGAGGGAACCTGTTTGAGAGGATGCATGAGAAGTGTATCATATCTCTGCATGTCCTCTTCTGCAATGTGATACAGCTGAATGCTCTTCAGACTGTTTGAGACCTTTTCAAAGAATGTGTATCCATCTGTCACATCATTTCCTCTCAGAACCAGGTGGTCAGCTGTTCTCTTCACTGTTCCACCAATGCCGTCTGGTGCGCCCTTACCATGGGAAGTAGGAAAGAAGTTCCATGTTGATCTTTCAAACCCAAGTGTAGGGGGATACAAGACAGAAGGAAAAAAATCTTCTTTTTCTTGTACTGTTTACTTGGGCCATCAGACCAAAAGTGCACGGTGGTGATCTGTGGATATCTCGTTTTGATATCTTTTAGGACTGGATCCATGTGTGTCCAGATTGCTGCAGCATCCTGTCTCTTTGACTCTTAAAGTGTGCAAAACCCTGCCTTTCCACCCTTAAAGTACTACATTCCGGTGTGTAGTGTTATCTGTGGCAGATTTTGTCCAAAATGGCAGGCCTGTACTTCAGATTGATACTTGCATCTCCAGGATTCTGAGAAAGTCACGTGAACAATTGCTGTACTTTCTTCGCAAGTCTCAATTGTGTTTCTGTATGCTTTTGACTGGTTTTGCACTAAACACACATGTGTTGTGGGTTTCATTTCTGAGCATTTGCTCATAGAGTTTGATGAGCTCTGAAAGACTGCCACTGTGTTGGACGTGTTTAGTGTGAATTCCAGTGACTGTCTCTTCTTGAACTCTCTCCCATTGCTTCCACTGAACATGGATTTTGTCTTGCTCTGTGGTTGTAACTGTTCCTTTGTTCAGACATCGTGAGCAGGTGCGAGAAGGCAGGCCTCACTTGCTGGAGAACAACAAACTAATTGAAAACTGTCATCCAGTTTGTTTGACTTCACAACACCAGACGCTCTAAGGACCTCAAGCATTAAGTACCATTTTCATGCTTTTGACATAGACATGTCTTTCGATCAGATGCTTTTGGTGCTGTAATAAAGAATGGTTTCAGGGTACAGAAAGAAGAATAGCTCAGCTTCACAGTGGGGTTCTTAATGAGGAAATCAGAGTGGAGGATGATTATGGAGTCTGCGAGGATCATTCTCTGCCGCTTTATCTTATTCCTAGTGATGGTGTCAGTCTTATCAGTGGTCAAGTCAAGTCACATTTATTTATATAGCGCTTTTCACAATACAGATTGTATCAAAGCAGCTTCACAGTGATAACATGACAGAAGTACAACACAGATAAGTAATATTGTTAAATGGTAAAAACCCGACTAAGCAAGCCAAAAGCAAGGCAAAGCAAGGCGACAGTGGCAAGGAACCAAAACTCCATCAGATTGGATGGAGAAAAAACCTTGGGAGAACCCAGTGGTCACATGTGCAGAGTTCAGGAAGAAATCCTTAACAGTCTCTGTTATACCCTTTAGGAATGTTGGCTTTCTGTTTGTCTGTTTCTTTCCCTCATTAACTTGTAGGTTATACCAAACTGGTGGATTTGGTGAAGGAGACGATACTTTTTGAGAATCTTGCCTGATGAACAAACTTAGTGCTGGTTCCTGCGCCGTGGCCCAGGAGTTTGTTTGTTTTTCTTCAGCTCTCTTCTTGAGGATGTTGTGAAATAGAAGGGCTTTCTTGATTTTTGGATTCTAATGTTGCTTCCTGATAGCATCTTCTTTGTTTCTGTGTCTGGGGATTCAATCTGGTGTTTTATTTGTAGCGTTTCTTCTTCTATATATTTTCTTTCTCATTTTGTCTTCGTTGCTTTGTTACCTTCTTAAGCTTTCTTTCAATTTTTTTATTTCTCTTGAATGCTTTTTTCTCGTTTTACTTCTCTCCCTTTCCTGTCTGAGAGACTGTCTGCTGTGTCTGGCATTGTATTCTTGAACATCATGATCTTGCGGACTATCTGGAGGGTGTGTGCCTTCAGCACTGCATCTTCCTTGGATCTTTCTCTCTGGACCTTTTCTGTGCCTCTCTCCAATACTTTCTCAAATTCCTCTTTGCCCTGTCTCCCATCTCGTCTATTTGTTTTACTTTTTTGTCTTTAACTCTCTTCTTCCACCTTTGTCTTTCCTTCTCTTGCATAGCATTCTTGCTCTCTTGGTCACTGTTTAATTTTTCTCTTCTCTTTCGTTGGTACTCTCTATTTCTTCTCCTTTGCTCCTCAACTGACAATTTCTGTCTGGCCATGCTTCCCTACAATACAAATTTAAATAAAGGAAAATGTAGATGAATAAGACTATAGAATCAGATTTTGATGATTCAGATCATGAATTTTTTTGGTCATATCGCCCCCCAGCCCTGACCTCTGACTTCTAATTTCTCTATTTCTGTCTCTACATATACAGATACAAAAAAAATATATATATATATATATGTATATATATACAGTATATATATATTAGAGCTGTCAGTTAAACGCGTTATTAACGGCGTTAACGCAAACCCATTTTAACGGCGTTAATTTTTTTATCGCGCGATTAACGGTCTTTTTGTCCTAGCAAACTTTGTAGTTTTTTCACATACTTTTGCAACAGGACGCGGCATGCGTCCTGATCCATTTCAGCGTCTCGCGCTCGCCATCCACTCAAAGCCGGCTCGCAAGCCCAAACGAGTGTGTGCGGCGTGCCTGATGTTTTGTTTCCGGTCTAGCTAGATCCGCTTGTGCTTTGGTCGAAGAAGCAACGAAACGTCCTCCGCGCGGCGCAAGCAATTGAATGAATGGGTTTCAGAGCGCAGCGCGAGGGATGTTTTGTGTCGCACACACTCGTTTCAGCTCGCGAGCCGGCCAAATAGTAACGTTATGTTTTGAGTGGATGACGAGCGCGAGACGCCGAAATGGATGCCAATGAGATTCTGAATGTAAAGTTTACTTTTAAAAAGTTGCCAAATTGTCCCATTGACAAGACCAAAGCGATCTGTATGTTTTGTCATTATGAACTGAGCTATCATCATCGCAGCACGTCCAGCCTGAAACAACACTTGATGATGGCCAAGCAAACACACACACACACACACACAAAACACAGATGATGCAAATTCTCCACCCCCTCGTCAATATCAGGACCTCGTCAGTATTTCTTTCACCCTTTTATTGATGGACAGTGTTGCATTGTGTGAGAGATTATTTAGGCTATATATGTTAGAGTGAAATTGAATACTATTCCAATGTTATTTTCAATAATAATAATAAAAAAAAATATTTGCACTAAACAAGCCAATCCACTTTTCCATGTTGATAAGAGCATTAAAATGAAAAAAAAATGTAACAAAAAGAAATCAAAAGACATTAAGAATAGATAAAAATGTGCGATTAATCGCGAGTTAACTATGACATTAATGTGATTAATCGCGATTAAATATTTTAATCGTTTGACAGCACTAATATATATATATATATATATATTAATGTGATGGCAAAGTTACATGTTACACAATAATAAGCAGACCACTACCTCACCATTCTCTACAAGTCAAATGGTTAAATAATGTAATGCATGCTATGTATGTGCATTTATGTGTAAATAAAACCCTGAAATAACAGTTTAACCCTTAACTATATTCACAAATAATATTATATTCACACATTAAGAGGTTATTGGTAGATTTGTCAACTCCATCAGCTTACAGGTCAACTCCGTCAGACATAGAACCTGACGGAGTTGACGTCTACGGAGTTGACGTAAGGGCATGTATTTTCCCGTCAAAACATGCATTTTACACTGCAGCTAGGTAAGTTTTTCCTCAGTTACTAACTGTCCCAATAACCTCACTAAAATGCTTTAATTCAATCCACTGATGGTTTAAAAAAAGTATCTTAAATGAAAGATGGTATTTGACATTGTGCAGCTGTGACCAAAGGAATACTGACATTGTTTGTCTAAAATATATATTTTTTTAAAACTTACCAGAGCTTATGTGGTAGTGCTGCATTCACCACAGACAGGGGCTGCGTCCCGAAACCGCATACTTCCCTACTATATAGTATGGGAAAAAGAGTAGGCGAGCGAAAAGTATGTCCGAATCCTTAGTATCCATAAAAGAGTAGGCGAGAATTAATTACCTAGGTGACGTACTAATTATCGTCGAGATTCGGACGTACGCATACCTGAAAGTACGTCCGAAAATGCCTGACTTTCCTACTAAATAGTAGGCAAAAACAGTATGTGAAAGAAGCAGTACGTCCGAAACATCAGTATTCATAAAAGAGTACGCCGAGAAGTTCCCGGATAATCTCACTGCTTTCGCCCAGATTTTTGAGTGCTGTCCGATGGGGATCTCATCTATCCCAGGAGGCCACAGGAGAGCATACGTCATTATCGAGCATCGCGGAGATCAGCGACGTGGGGGTTTCAAATGTGAGTAAACACGGTTCCTTGTGTTTAAATCAGATGTGTTAAACTACTTTAGAGTAAACGTTTTAACTGTTGAAGGTGTAAAGGACTTAGACAGTATAGTATAGTTGTGATTTTGCTGTAAACACATCACATGTTTTATTATAGTTAAACAGGGAAGGTCCAGTAAGTAGTCTACACGTAACGTTACGTTTCTAAAAATGGATTTACATAACCATATAACGTTACACCTTAAACACGCTTATTTAAAATGTCTATTTACATCTTAAATGAAAATATTGCAGATGAGCACATCCCAACATGAATAATAATACATCTGAGTGATGTAACGTTATGTGTGCTATTATGAAGGATAATTCACTGTTGTCAACACTGCTTACATTAGACAAATGTGCTGTAAATAAGGTAAATAAACCAATCATATAAAGTAACTAAACATGTTATATAATTAATTTGTCCCTTATTAGTGTTGATATATTGAGGAACATTTAAGTTGGATTAAAAGTGAGTTAACACATCAACCTCAGCATGTAAATGCAGTGTTGAGCTTGTAATGTGAATCTTGTCTGTATGTTACAGGGACAGAAGAACACGCGTGTGTTTATCCGGTGGAGAGAGGCTCATGATGCTGAATGCTGTCATCAAAGGCTTTGAGTGAGTATACTACAGAAATGGATAACAAAATCTATTCAATATTAAGTTGTAGTTTATTTGTATTATTGTAAATTCAAGTAGAGAAATTACAACACTTTTCTGAGTCTTGATTTCTGTGCATTTGCTGCAGAGCTTTTGTGGTGGAGCAGGACCTGCAAGGAAAGATGATGGCAGCATTTGTTTTAGGGATTTTACTCAAATATAAAGTAAGGTTATGTTTAATGCATAAATCAAATGACATTGTGTGTTAAAATGACTGCTTTTGTATAATGTTTGTGCATTTTTGTAGGATCTGAAATGTCTGCAGACTGGTGTGAGCACTGAGGATGAGGAGCCCAGAGCTGAATCCTGGAAGTGGTGCCATGGATGAGTCCCTCCATCTCTCCACCTGCCCTTACGAGACCCTCCATCTCTCCACCTGCCCTTATTGCCTCAGATTGTGAAGCGCAGAACAGCAACAAGCTCTGGGACGAAGGCACAGTCACCTCTGGTGAATTCAGCAGAATGGGAACCGCTGTGTTGAGACGGCAGTAGGATGTGGTGTTCAGCGCCTGTAAATACATGCTTGTGGTTTGAATAAAGCTTTGTTTCATGTGTTGTTGACTTGTATATGCATTTGTTTATTGTGATGGTTACTTTTATTTGTTCTTTTACTCATTTATTCATTTTTCATTTATTCATTGTTGTCAGTATATAAAATATAATTATTTAATTAATGTATGCATTAATTCATCGATTGACTGACAATTGAGATGTTTCACTGCATTTAGCAATATAATGCCTCGTTTCCACTGAGCGGTACGGTTCGGTTCGGTACGCATTTATTTGCGTTTCCACTGTCAAAAGTTGTGAATGGTACCAAAAAGCCTGAACTGTACCGTACCACTATTTTGGGTACCCTTTCGCTGGGTACCTACACAGTGAAAGGGTACTAAAAGGTGGAGCTAGACTCACTGCAGAACGGTGATTGGTGGACAGAGTATCGTCACTTGCGCGTGCTAAGGGCATTAGAAGCATACAGTTGAAATAAAATACTACTGTTATTGTGTCACGAAATGTAGTTTTAAGAGTTTTTCAGGCGAGAAAGTAGTTTTTTAAAGCTCAAATATGTGGTTTATTTATAGATTTATGATAATTTGACTGAGATCCATTTCAAGCGATCACCGGACGCTCGCGCTCGTGTCCCCGCCTGGAACAGCCTTTCCTCGGCTAGTCATCCTGACGTTTGCCGCTGACTCGGACGTCTCTGTAGTGGTTAAATATGAGATATAGTTCGTCTTGTATAAACCTAACAGGTGATCTTTGGTCTCGTGAAGCTATAATTCGTTCCCTGGCCAATAGCTTTGGGAGAAGGCTACGTGAAGTTTCATATCTTTGAGCGCTGAATTTGTATATTTGACTCACTGAATTGTTTCTTTATGTTATTTAAGCTTTACTGTGTATCTGTTTGTACCTTATACTTATACTTTTATAATGGCTATTATTGATAAAACTGAAATGCAACAAAAAGAGATAATTTTGTCATTTTTAAAATTGTATTACAAGATAATCTGTTGTTTATTGCAACATTTGTACCAATACGATGTGCAATACATTATATATTGCCTGGAACATGTTTAATATTTTTACATTTAAACGAAAAGAGGCAGGGTTGTGTTTTATATTTAGTTTTGTTATAAATATAACGTTACATACATGCAGTGAATATAATCAATAGGCTGCGTGTGCCTGAACCACATTTGTGTGCTTCATAATGTTTAAAATGTATTGAAATGAAATCGAAGAGAAGCAGAGTGGTGTTTTATAACATATTTCGTTTTATTATTGCCTAAAATGTACATACAGAGATAACCGGAGTCCCAAAGCCAGAGTGCTGCGTTCAAAAAAGCGCTGTTCCAGGGATCATTCTCCTGAGTAGGACTTTGCGATGGCTACTTGGTATTGAGAAACGCTTAATGCCAGCGCTTGTTTCTAGTGACAAACATGCTGAGAAGCAAGAACAAGATCTGCTGTCTGTCATCCATTGTTGTTTACTATGTCGCTTTCTTCGCGCGAAAATGATGTCGATCGCTTCTTTCCAGCAAACACCACGCCTATTAAGTAAGGGTACTGTTGGCGGTGGAAACGCAAGCCTGATCATGGTGTACCCGACCTGACCCGTACTGTACCGTACCCCTCAGTGGAAACGAGGCATAAATGTATTCATGCATAACTGTCATATGACAAAACAAATTACATTTTGCTTGTTATATTAAAGGTGGGGTTTACTGCTTTTTTTCTTTGCATGATTGTGTTTATGGGGTGCAATATAGCATGTATCCGTGTTTTTTCTTTTTTTAAAAGTCTTATTTTTCATAAATTTCACCTTTATTATCAGCCGCGTCTCTCCTCTGTCCCCTGAACGACCAACACATTCTCACACCCCAACTCGTCACATATGGACGCTTGGTCAGGACCCTTTGGCATCACTTATTGACGCCTTGGGTATACCTTTGTCGTCATTTTTCAACGTGCAGGGTAGTCCGATAGACTTCTATAGATCTCTGAACCGGAGCCTGTAGCGTTGACATTTGACGTCTTGGGTAAGCTCACCGCAATGGTCTGCTGCGAATGGGTCGAGAGTCGAGACTGCAATAAAAATGAATAGGCTACAATAAATGATCTATGCCAGGGCTAGTATAGTGGTGGTGATCCAACTGTTTCTACATTTTTTAAAACCCTCACAATCTGATTTCAAAGTGCCCTCTCCGCAAAGGTTTAGCGGGTTCATAGGCAACCGCATTCTTCGGTGAGTTTAACAACGCTCATTGTGTTGGACAACCATTCATCGGTGAGTTTAACAACGCTCATTGTGTTGGACAACCATTCATCGGTGAGTTTAACAACGCTCATTGTGTTGGACAACCATTCATCGGTGAGTTTAACAACACTCAACTGCATGTAAAGCGGCATTCAGAGGGGAGTTTAACCAAATCAACGCTAAACTGCATGTAGAACCGCATTCAACGGTGAGTTTAACAACGCTCCACGGCGTGTGCAAGTAAGCAGTTTAAGCGTTTTCTTGTCGAAGGTTAACGTTACTGGCATCCATGATGTACACGTGCTTTAGAGCATGCTGGATAACGTATTTTTATCGGAGGTTTGTTTATGTTATTAAATATATATAATGTTTATATAAAGTGTATAATGTTTTTTAATTTAAATTTGTCATTTTTTAAATCATCTAAATTAATAACGCTGACGTCACTGGATGGGGCGATCCCGAGGTTCATTGCGATTTTCCACTCGGTAAGTAGAAGAGTTAATTAATAGAGAGATGGATACTATTCTTAAATGTACACATCAAAAACTCTTGAATTAGGACAATAAGTTGTGTGTAGAACCTTTAGATGTGTAAGGTGGCAATTTATTTTGACAGTAAATGATGGAAAGAGACAATATAAAAATATAGCTTGATGCTGCACCAAATGTGCAGGCCAGCAAAGTTAGTTAATTGAATTCAAGTTTTTTTTGTGTCGCATATAATCCTATGAAATAATCATGAAAGGTAATACTAGTGGAGATTTTAAGGTTTTCAGTATTACATTAGTACACTGTTATTCCATGTAACGTATTCAACATTATAAATGTTCAGATGAAGATTGGTGTTGCCAGATTGGTTTGTTTTGCAGCCTATTTGTTTAAAATCCACGCAAAATTATATAATTAACACCCAAATAAAAGTAGAATAAATTCTACAAATTAATTTTTGTGCCCTTTTTATCACACTTAGTGCGACCTAAAATCAACCAATTGGCTGGAAAACTATTCAATCTGGCAACAAGAAGAGTTGTAAAATATAAGGTGTTCAATTCTGATTTACTTTTTTCTCTCTCATCAGGTCCTTCAATTTTGCCTGCTCTTTATTATAATCCCACACGAGACATACACACACAGAAACACACACAATTAAGGCACTTTTAAGAGCCACGTCTGTCTGTCTGTCGCTCTCTCTCTTTCTCTCTCTGTGTTGTTTGATTTTGTGTATATTTTTTGTCTAGTCATGACAAGGCCCAAATTCAGGCCCTGCCCTTCTTGCCAGACTACCAATCAGGCAAACAGGAAAAGTTGTAATGTTTGTTTTGCAAGCCTGTCCACCAAAAAACAAATTCAAGAAAAAGTGGTGTCACTTGATAGCAAGTGGGGGAATCTGTCCTTAAAAGCAGAAATGCTGGGCGTATAATTGATTCTGCCCGTATTGCAGTAAGTAAAAGTGTTAATATTTCATAAGTTAGTGTAACCTGAAGTGAAGCTGAAAGCTTGTGTTTTTCACACATTGAATATCAGACATATACCAATGTGACCTGGCCTTTACTAACATAGCCTTATTTCATACATGGAATAATCCTCTTTTTTACCTACAAATTGTGCTAGAGAGTAACTATAAGTTGTGTTCCCTGTGAAGTATTAAAGGAGTAGTTCACTTTAAAAAAAAATTAAATTGCTGATAATTTACTCACCCCCATGTCATCCAAGATGTCCATGTCTTTCTTTCTTCAGTCAAAAACAAATTAAGGTTTTTGATGAAAACATTCCTGGATTTTCTCCATATAATGGACTTCATTGGGGTCCAAACGGTTCAAGGTCCAAATGACAGTGTCAGTGCAAACTGTTCAAAGGGCTTTAAACGATTCCAGAAGATGAATAAGGGTCTTATCAAGCGAAACAATCGGTCATTTCAAAAAAGATTTGTTCATTTTGATGAACGAGTCTGAACAGGAGAGTCGCGAACGCGCGTCACAGAACAGAGCAAGGCGAGCTTATAAAACTTAAACTTTTTTATTTATTTTTTAAATGACCCATTGTTTCGCTAGATAAGACCCTTATTCATCGTCTGGTGTTGTTTAAAGCCCTTTGAAGCTGCACTGAAAGTGTATTTTGGACCTTGAACCGTTTGGTTCCCATTGAAGTCCATTATATGGAGAAAATCCTGGAATGTTTTTCATCAAAAACCTTAATTTCTTTTCGACTGAAGAAAAAAAGACATGGACATCTTGGATGACATGGGGGTGAATAAAATATCAGCAAAAGTTTTTTAAAAGTGAACTACTCCTTTAAGTAAGGCATGATTGCAATGGCAGAAACTGCAGAGTACCTCTGGCTTTATCTGAAACTGGCCATTGATTGTACAGTTCAAGAGTAATGTTTCTTGCATTGTACTCCAACTCCATCAAATGTTCTTAAAATAAAATTGCTTTATATAGTACTGAAGTTTCTAATAATTCAGTGGGTTTAACTAATGTGTGATAACTGCTTTTGTTCATTTCAGGTGAGTAAACTTGAAGCTGTGGGGTACAAGCCAATTTTATTTATTGGCAAGCCAGAAAAAAGGGCTTCAAATAAATGGGTTGCAGATATAATTACCCATCTGCACCCCACTCCTGTCACTAAAACTCTTTTGGATAAAATGCGGAGGGCCTATGAATTTATCTTGACAAAATGTAAGTAATGTTTTGGTTTAGCAATTATGAATATTTAAGATACATGTATATTTCTTTGTTAATATGTACAGATTTTAAATTAAAGTAAACTTGTATTATAGCAACCTCCTTAGCACAGCAACCGGAGAGTCAAGCGCGGCGGAGGGTCAAGCGGTGGCAGAGGGTCGAGCGGCAGCGGAGGGTCAAGCGGCAGCGGAGGGTCGAGCGTCGGCGGAGGATCAAGCGGCGGCGGAGGTCAAGCAGCGGCCGAGAGTCAAATGCTGGCGGAGGGTCAAGCGGCGGCAGAGGATCAAATGCTGACGGAGGGTCAAGCGGCGGTGGAGGGTCAAGCGGCGGCCGAGAGTCAAATGCTGGCGGAGGGTCAAGCGGCGGTGGAGGGTCAAGCGGCGGCCGAGAGTCAAATGCTGGCGGAGGGTCAAGCGGCGGCAGAGGATCAAATGCTGACGGAGGGTCAAGCGGCGGCCGAGAGTCAAATGCTGACGGAGTACCTCTGGCTTTATCTGAAACTGGCCATTGATTGTACAGTTCAAAGAGTAATGTTTCTTGCATTGTACTCCAACTCCATCAAATGTTCTTAAAATAAAATTGCTTTATATAGTACTGAAGTTTCTAATAATTCAGTGGGTTTAACTAATGTGTGATAACTGCTTTTGTTCATTTCAGGTGAGTAAACTTGAAGCTGTGGGGTACAAGCCAATTTTATTTATTGGCAAGCCAGAAAAAAGGGCTTCAAATAAATGGGTTGCAGATATAATTACCCATCTGCACCCCACTCCTGTCACTAAAACTCTTTTGGATAAAATGCAGAGGGCCTATGAATTTATCTTGACAAAATGTAAGTAATGTTTTGGTTTAGCAATTATGAATATTTAAGATACATGTATATTTCTTTGTTAATATGTACAGATTTTAAATTAAAGTAAACTTGTATTATAGCAACCTCCTTAGCACAGCAACCGGAGAGTCAAGCGCGGCGGAGGGTCAAGCGGTGGCAGAGGGTCGAGCGGCAGCGGAGGGTCAAAGCGGCAGCGGAGGGTCGAGCGTCGCGGAGGATCAAGCGGCGCGGAGGGTCAAGCGGCGGCCGAGAGTCAAATGCTGGCGGAGGGTCAAGCGGCGGCAGAGGATCAAATGCTGACGGAGGGTCAAGCGGCGGTGGAGGGTCAAGCGGCGGCCGAGAGTCAAATGCTGGCGGAGGGTCAAGCGGCTTTGGAGGGTCAAGCGGCGGCCGAGAGTCAAATGCTGGCGGAGGGTCAAGCGGCGGCAGAGGATCAAATGCTGACGGAGGGTCAAGCGGCGGCCGAGAGTCAAATGCTGACGGAGGGTCAAGCAGCGGCGGAGGGTCAAATGGCGGCAGAGGAGACTGTATTTGTTCTTAACCTTGTTCCTTTGTCTTACCCACTCTCTCCAACCTCTCTCTCTCCTACTTCCTCTTCTACTTCTACATCTATTCTTCCTTCACTTTCCTCCCCACTTTCACTGCCATGCTCTAAATCTTTGCGACAAATTAAACGTAAAAACACCTCTAGCTCTTCACACTATTCTCCCTCTGTCTCTCCTCCATCTCTGTCTGCCTCTTCCATATCCACGTCTTTGAGTCAGGAAGGGCCACGTGTGAAGAACAGAAGAAAAGGTAACTTTTTGCCTGGTACATCTTAAGGCTGGTTCACACGGCAGGATTATTAGCCCGATTTTAGCCCCCGATTCACCCCTTCCGACAATCTTAAGGATGTCTCCGATTATCGTAAAATAATCTGATCAGATATTCCTGCCGTGTGTGGTGTGTTAAGACTGCTCTCGTCTGCTCGGAAGGATGCTGGGACCGCTCCGATCTCAAATCGGGGATATCCAACATGTTGGATTGTTTTGGCCCGATTTCTCTCCGTGTGTGGTGTCCACCAGGAACGAACGAGCATGCAGCCTGTGAACTGTGGCGTGTAGCCAATCAGAAAGCGAGGTGACGAGGCGTAGAGGAAGCACTGGCGGTATGGTGCGCCATACCGGCGCCCGGCGGTATGGCACACCAGAATGTCCGGTGGACGTTTTTTTTCCGTTAAAAACAAACTAAACACTATCGCCACTGCATCCTCTTCTTCCGCCATGATTGTTTACTCTGAAGTCATGTTTTATCTCGAGGGATTTTGTGAGATTTTCCATCTGACCTGGGAATGCTCGGGAGTCTAAATCGGTTCGTGTGTGATGTGTTGATTTTGCCGTGTGGCTGCGCACCACACACTGAACGACTCAAAACTGTTAGACCCGTGATTTTTTTATCGCGTGTGTGGGGTCTCTCAGGTTTGGAAAATCGGCCGAGAATTTTAAAATCGTCCCGTGTGAACCAGCCTTAACTCCACACTAAATAATTTTGCTCCAGTTAGAGTTGACTTCATGTGAATTGGCTTTATGCACAGCTGCCTAACTTCCTGAACTTCAGCCAGCTCCTTTGTGTCCTGTTTGCCATTATTGGCCAAGCTTGATTAATTCAGGTGTGTCTGATTATTGTTGCCGTGACTACTGAGGTCAGGCACACCTGAACTAATCAATTTGTCCAATAATGGCAAACAGGAAACAAGGAACTGGCTTAAGTTCAGGAAGTAGTGCAACTGTGCATAAAGCCAATTGGATTAATTCAGCTAACAGAGTTATTGGTAGCCAGTTTGCAGTATTTAGGTATTTAGCTGTGGCCTGACTTAAAGGGATACTTCACCGTTTTTTTTTTCCATATTAAACTATGTTATTCCCTTAACTAAGAACGAGTCGATACATACCTCTCTGCTCTTAGTGCGTGCACTCAATCGCTCTGGCGTCGCAAGACACTTTGATCGCAGCTTAAATAGCCCAGTTCATTCAATATGGGCCAAGCAGAGGAGCGACCAAACTCTCAACGTTTTCCCTAATTAAATACAGTTATACTGAGTGGTGTAACTCGACCTAGGATGGTGACACAAAATAAAACGTTGCGCTCTTTATGCGTGTAAAGTGGATAACTATATTGTATGTCGGAATACCACAGCAAGTGCTTTGGAGCACTTTCACTTGGCACAGTAATATCATCACTTGTGAAAAGTCCTCTCCTTCGACAGAGTGATGATATTACTGCGCCGAGTTCATAGATATATGAACTTGCACTTGCAAGTGCTGTGCACTTGCTGTCCCCATACAATATAGTTATCCACTTTACACGCTTAGAAAAACACAATGTTTTATTTTGTGTCACCATCCTAGGTCGAGTTACACCACTCGTGTAATAGGGAAAACATGGAGGTGTTTGGTCGCTCCTCTGCTTGGCCCATATTGAATGAACTGGGCTTGTTAAGTGCGATCAAAGTGTCTTGCGCGCCAGAGCGATATAGTGCATGCACTGAGACGAGAGAGGTATGTATCAACTCGTCTTAGTTAAGGGAATAACATAGTTTAATATGGAAAACACGGTGGGGTATCCCTTTAAGGTCCCTTGCACACTGATTCTGAAATTTTGGTATGCATTTTTACGTATTCGTCATTCGGTGGCTCTGAATTGTCAAAACACCATTTAAAATTCTTGCTAATGATCCAAAAACTTTTTTTTTTATAAGAGATGAAAGTTTCATAGGCAGTGTGTAAACGTGATTGACTAAACAGTTATTTGCTGTATTTATTTTGTAATGTGCGAAAATTTTGGACGTGAATTTTGGAGTTGGTGTACAAGAACCTTTAAGAGGACTTTTGGAAAACCAGTCCTGTATTTTTGCTTGATTGGCAAAAACAGGGACGAATTTACTTTGACCTGAATGGAAAGGACTGCATATCACCTCGCATGTGAAATTATAAATTTGGACAGATTCCACTACAAATCATGGCATCATGGCTTAATAAACTTTCCTTGTCTTTTCATCATTTCAGGTTGCCGAAAATGTAGTAGGCAGAAGGTTTTCCAGTTTGATCGAATAACTGGGGAACGGATAAATGAGGTAAAATGTGTTCTGTTAGGCTGCTTAGTTTTCTAAATGAATGATTCGGACCTTTCAAAGATTATACAATATGTTATGTCCTATTCCGTGATTGCTTAAACAGTTAAAATAATTATTATTCATGTTTGTTTGTAGGGGAAAGCTGAATTGAAAGTCCACTGGTTGCCATGCACTGTGTGGTAAGTCATGTTTTATTAATTATTCAATTCCATGTTGCAATGCAAATTAGTCTATTCCATGATTAATATGATGTATGCAAAGTTCTGGTGTCTTGCAAGCAGCGTGGAAGTTCATGTCAGTGTTTTCTGTGACAAGAGAAACTCCCAGGTCTGTAGTTGTAGTTTGAAAAACTGGAGTGAGGTCGATTATCAGTACTCAGAAGCAAATAGCAATGAGGTGGAGGCATTTAGAAGTGCTAGATCCCGCAGGTAGGTCCTAGGTAGGTAGTAACCTTTAGGACAAGCATTCAAATGATGAAAAAATTATGGAATAGTCTTCCGAGCATTCCAAATTCAGACACACTCTCTTAGTCCAGACTTAAGACAAATATCTGAATTTGGAATGCTTGGAAGACTATTCCATCATTTTTAAGACCAATGGGAGAATGATCCACCTCCTTGTTTTTATTTAGAATATTCTATTTTTTTATTTTTTATTTTTTTTTAATCCTGGAATTGTGTGATTAACACAATGGATTGTAGGTAACAAGGAGCTGAAACATTCAGTACTTTCTGAGTAATTAATAAAGTTCTAAAATTAGCTGACAGACAGCCAATGTATGGACAATAAAATGGTCCTGATGTGATCATGTAAGTGCTATATTCATATAAAAATTATTATTATCATGGTTTCTGTTTCTAGTAAGTACTCTAGTGGCTAGCTCTAGCTCTGAACTAGCTTATTTATTGAGCCTGCAGGACATCCACTCGGTAATGCATTACAAAAGTAGTATCATGCATACATAAATTAATCTAAATTGAACCCAACAGTGATTTAGATTTGTTTTCTCTGTGTTCTAATGAATTTTTTTCACTTATGATATTTTACAGTGGCAAAACTTGGGATGATACGTGGGAGCCTGCCAGTGAATTCGCACAATTTATGCCTGATTCCCCACATCCCAACCAGCTTTCAGCATGATGTGTCGTGAGCCTAGTCACCTGGACTCAAGCAGATTTGTTCTTCTTTTTGTTTTTTTTTTGTTTTTTTCTTGCTTTTGTTCATTAAAGTTTTTTGCACAATACCCAGTCTCTTTTGTGTTTACTTGCTTAATGGTGTTTAAAAAAACAACCTTTTTCATGAACTGCACAGATCATAAGGGAGAAAATTAGTGCAGTTGGGAGTTTGACATAATGGAATTCCCAAAGGCATATTTTATTTTTTATTTATTTATTTAGTATAGGTAAGTCTACTTGAACTATTTGTTTGGTAAACAACAGAATACTCCTTAATATATTAAAATGTCACTTAAATGTAGTGGTCTTTGAAATATTCAATTACAATATTAGTTATTAATTCCTTTAACATTTATAATCATAAATAATTGTTATTATTGTAATAGTTTTTATTTTGGGGCAATGTGTTCTTCAAAGGGAAGGGGTTAAAGAAAAGTCTAAATGTTTTGGCACATCACATGAAAAACTAAGGTGAACTACAAGGTAGTGGGCATTCAAGGAGAACATGATGGCTTTCAATCTAAGATTATATATAGTTTCCATTGAAGGGGTTTTTATTAGTCCATTTTGAATTTGATTAAGAGATTTATTTACACCTGTTCACAACAAATACTGCAATGCTATAATAACTATCAAGAGTTTATATTTTTGTAAGATCGCTTATATATTATTATTACGTTATACAATACATTATACATAAATAATCATGGAAATTAAGTCGTTGTATTTCTTTCAATGAAAAATAACAACAAAATAAATAAATATCCTGGATTTGTGTACATCAAAAGTCGGAGGAGCCACCAAATGGCCAAGTGTGACGTAGCTTTGACGTTTCCATGGCGCCAGCAGGACAAGCTGTGGTTGGACTAACGTTTATGTCAGAATAAAAAGCGCTCCATATCGCAAACTATGTTTTGCTGTCGTTATGACGTCAATAATACTACCAGTTAACAATGAGGTATTGCTATATTAAAAGATATTACACGTTTACCGAGATCCTAACCCTAACCCTGTAGTGTAACTACACACTTCAATGAACTACAATTTACAGCGCCCGTCCCATTGACACAACGATAGAGGCTTATGGGTAATATAGTTTTAAAACGTTTTGTTATGGAATTAAATAAATACAATCTTTAATGAACAAAGGTACATCTAAATATGTTAATTAAACAAATCTCTTTGACATATTTGAGATTCAGACTAAAATGTGGTATTTCACTGTGAGCACTTTTTAAAATACTTTTATAACACCTTTCCATGTATGCCAGACATCTCTGTTCAACATTATGTATTAAACATAACAAAAATAATTGTCCTACCAATTTTCACTTCTATACGCTTATCAGACTTTGTATTTGCAGACTTTGCAGAATGTGCTTTTTTTCTTCTTTCTTTCTTTCTTTCTTTCTTTCTTTCTTTCTTTCTTTCTTTCTTTCTTTCTTTCTTTCTTTCTTTCTTCTTTCTTTCTTTCTTTCTTTCTTTCTTTCTTCTTTCTTTCTTTCTTTCTTTCTTTCTTTTTTTGTTTTTTTTGCTCTTCCAGGGGTGCTCCGGGACCCCTGAGGGAGGAAGGGCAGATGTAGCTACTCTCTTCATCATGGACAACAAACTGTATTGAGTCACATTTATATCTGCACATTATTTTTTCCCCCACCTTTTCTATATATCATGCTTGTGTTTGGTTTTGATCATACTGCAATAATCTGCACTCGTAACACAAAAAATACAGTAATATTTTACAAATGTTTTAAAATAGACTTTTCAGAATTGCTACAACACTAACCCCGTTTACACACAACAGCTCAAAATTGTTCACTTATTTCTAATTGATGAGATCAAACCAATTGCACACAATACAAGTCAGTTCAGAGTTCCAAAATTGATTTAAAATGTTGCACTGAATGTTGATACAAACAATGGGTGGTAACAACATAAGAGGGAGAGTATGTGAAATAGGTGGTGAACAAAGAGGAAGAGGAGGAGGATGAGAAAGAGCAGAGCAAGGTGTGGAGAATGTTTTAAAGGCTGGATCTGCTTTAGCGATTTTCCTTTTGCCTGAGATGACATTGTCTGTGATGTGGCCAAGGTCTTCTGGCCGGACCAACATAAAGAACTGATGCTGAAGCAGAATCACTCTCTCACTGACCATGATTTTGCAATAATTCTTCTGAGTGTACATTTCAGTTTTTACCAACTGTTTACACACGTTTTCAAAACTAAGTCTCCTTTTTTTTCAAAACTATACACACAATTCTCAAAACTGCACACACAAACTGCAAAATGCCTCACATCTCCTTCAAAATAGACCACTGAATTCAAAATGCCATAAACACATGTCAGAATTAAGCATTTGCATCAAATAGCAAACACGTCTTTCATAATATTACACTTTTGGATATACCATGTAAAAACTGCTGTTCTAAATCTAAAGCTCTTTGGTCTTTCATAGGCTTCTACATTTCAATCAATGTTCTACAGTGAGAGTAATCTTCTGAGAGGGGTATGCATTAACACCAATGCAATGTTGAAACAGAAATTATATATTAGGCCAAACATTACTATTGTATAAATAGCATACCATAAACATGTACGTAAGCAATGTTTGCACATGTGAGGAGTGTGTGTGTGACCTGGTGAATAAGTGTAGCATTTTGATTGGTTGTGTTTGGAAAAGGAAAGCAAGTCACTTCCTGGTTGATCTTTGTGTTTTAGCTATCTTGTGTAGCTATCTTATTTTTACAGTTTTTTTTTTCGATTGCTAAACGACAGTGGAGCACAACTGGAGCTACATGTGCAAAACTCTAACTACAGTCTGCACAGCAGCAGTTCATGTGGACAGAAAACTCTGATTATTGATTATTCCAGTTTTCAAAACTCTACACACTTATCCCATGACTTAAACCACAACCTGCACAACACTGTGGATTTACAATACTTTGTTCAAATGCTAACACACTGCTGTCAAAACTGTAAACCACATATTCAAAATAGAATAAATTTGTGTAGGCAGTTGGTAAAAACTGTAACATGCTTTTGATTTAGGCTTTTTCACTGTAACCTTTTTGTCTTTTGCAGTTGTTTTACTGTATTTTCACAGTATGCAAAACAGTGCTGAAGACATTCAATACTATATAATATTCGGTAACAATATGCATTTTACATTCCCGTTGCCCATGTACATGTATACTAATTTTAGTAAATACAATCACTGGGTAATAACTATGTTCTAACCCTGAACCTACCACTAGCCTATGTACTTACCTTACATTAGCCAGTCCTTTCTAGGTAAGTATAGTACTGTAAATGGAAGCATTAACCTATATTCAGTACAATACTATACTTGCAGTGCTTAACAGTACACAATTTATTCACCTTGTCATTATTATACTTTTTAACGTAATTGCAAAAACAAAATTACTTAGTTGCGATACATTTCTTTTTGGTAACTGCGTGTTTTGGATTCTGTTCTTAATTTCTTTTATGTATTGTCTAAAAAATTATCTGTAGTGATCATGATAATGATTATTCCTCATCATTATGGTTTTCCTCCTCATCTGCTTCTTCCATGTCACTAAACAGGTATCAATTGTTATACAGCACCCTACAGTTCAACTATTGAAAGTTACTATACCACACAGTACAGTACTTTAAGTGCATTCCACCACTGACTGGTTTAAGAGGCATGCATGTACACATTTCTATGTATGTGAAACTTTGGTTTTATTTATATGGTGATAAATAGACGATTTTATTACATTTTATATTCTTTATTACATTATTTATATACACTTTATATTCATAGTTAAGGCTATTGTCCAAGAATGAAAGGTGTTACAGTCTTGTAGATTACAGTCCATCATCAGAAATGTCATCATCACTGTCGTACTCATCAGATGATGAATTGTCCAAGAAGCTGATGTTCTCTGCTCCAGACAAAACTTGGAGGTAACAGTCTCTTGCTTGCACCTTCATTTCTCTGATTTGATGCCGCTTTCTGAGGATGATGCTGTGCAGACCTTTCAAACCCTCTTCACTTAGATCACATTGGAAGTCTTAAAAGAGGAACACAAGAATGTAATACCAGTATTAGAAACTTTATAAACAGTCATCATTGTTGTGTGTATATTTATTAGGGCCCCTCATAGCAATCTTTTGTCAGTGCAACCCTATGGTTATAGCCTGGTTAAAACCAGACCATTCATTCATAACTGAGTTATGGTCTGGCAAAGCATCATAGACAAAACATTTCCAGAGGGGCTGTCACCAACGGACATCGCGGATAGACCTTAAACCAATCAGAGCGATGAAGGAGATGACGTATGCAGAGCGGCGCAGAAACATCTCCGAGTGTTGTTCTTTGCTCGGTTTTTAACACAAAGGAAACGTTCAAATCGCTTAAAACAGACACGATAGCGGATTTGAACGAGTGATTTTCGACAGCGGCACCCAACTTTATAATGTAGGCTACAAAATCTGCTTCAAAATCACAGCGCTGTCGTCATCTTGTAAAGCCCGCCCAACGTTTCTGATTGGTGCCGCAATTTCGACGGATTGGAAATGAACTTGAATGAGCTCTTTGCCAGACTAACTTTCAGAGCAAATCTAAATTTGCCGGAAGTTGTATGGGTTTTCCCAGGCTACTATGGTTATGTCATTTATTACAAATACATAATATAGAGTGTCTCACTTGAAAACAAGCAGGACAGCTCTCTGAGGGTATCAGAACGAGCTGAGAGAGATTTCCAATGGTGTTCCATCTCTGCAACAAGAATCTTCTGCTCCTCCTCAAGCCTTCTTACTGACATGATGACGTCAAAAGCTCTTCTCTTTGTCCTTAGATCGACAGAGTCTGGAATGCATTTATGATAAATAAACAAATCATTAGTTTTAAATATCAGCCTTCAAAGACCCTCAAAAATAGTATGGGGTTGCAGAATAACATTTGAAGCAGTGTGGGTTATGAGTCATTATGTATCAGATTTGTCAGAAGCAGTCAACAGTCTAGTGTACGTACCACTGTGTGGGAGCTGCCATGGCCAAGCTGTCTCACCAGACAGAATGGTTTCCAGGCAAAGAGTTTCTGTGATTGGAACCATTGTGTTGTATTTCTCCACAACAGATGTCAGGATTCCCTTCTCCTCCCTGATCTTGCGGCGGATTCTGGCTCGACCTTTGTTGCCATCGGTATCTTTATAGAGACGCTGGGAACGTCTCTTGATACTGGCTACCAGCACCTCAATTCTGCTGGCCAGAGCATCAGCATCATTCGTAGTTGTTGTTGCTGTTGTTGGTGCTGAGAAGAAATAGGTGTGGTTTGCACTTTACAATACCAGTAACAATTACAATTATTTGTGACTAAATGTATTACAAGTAATCATTTCCTTACCGTCAGCCCAATCCTTTACATCATTCACCCAGTCTTCCAATTGGCTCGCTGTCACTGTCAATTGGGCTTTCATGGTCTCTAGGTTTTGTAACTGGCTTTGCAGAGCTTTTGTGGTCTACAATAACAAACAGTAGTAAGAAACAAGAACCAAATGTTCGATGCACAGCTTCATACACTGCTAACATGCAATACTGAACATCTAAAATTAATTCTACTGATGTCATTACCTTTTGATATCGGCGGGTCAGCGAGATTGCCAAATTGTTAACCTTTTGCTGATTCCAGCGCATGGCCATGAGAGTCAGCATGTCTGTGCGTCCTGCAAAGACAGAAAATAAGATGTTACCATATTCCTCCAAATTATTATATAAGGATGTACCTAGTGCAGTATGTCACCTTACCTGCTTTTGACATATGTTTTGTGGTCACAGCAATCCTAGAGAGGAAGGCATTGCACTGTTCCACCTCCTCCCCCAGTGTTAAACCAGCCCCATCCTGATATGCCCCACTCCATTTCACCTGGTTAAGAATAATAAAAAAAGCAATAAAAAAAAAAAAAAAAAACAGATGTTTGTAGATTTAGATAATACGATTATATCACATAGCAACATTTCCTTACCTCGCATTTAAAATCATGGGCTTTGGCATGAAATACCGAAAAGGAAAGGCTTCATGTTCAGAAGGTGCTGGAGCTCTGGACAGCTTTTCGCAACTCTTTGGAGGTAGGGCCAATATTTGCAGGTCACATCCATGCAAAAAAAAGTGATTTGCCTACTGGCCAGCTTTTCTTGCAGGTACAGGGGATAGGCAAAAATTTCCCCCCTATACATATTTAAGGCACAGAGCAGGACACCGTGCCGGCACACCGCAAGCTCCAATCCCTCCTCGTCTACCTTACTGGCAGATCTTTGTGAGGTCTCTCTGGCTGCTGACCACTCCCCTCCACAAACACCTCTTCCACTGACCTACAATAAGGAAAATGGTGGATGAAAATAAGACTCTCCTAAACAAACTCTTCGAAAAAAGGTTTTACAAAATTTTACATGTTTGGTTGTGTTGTGAATGTGGTCCACAAATCTTTTCACGTCTTCATCCTTGGCAATGAAGACGTCTTCAAAGATGGCCTGTTCCTCAGATCTAAAAAAATAAAAAACAACAATTGGTGATGGATAACAATTTATGATAACTTATAATCTGAGATTTCTTGGTTCAACACATTAAAGAGTTATGTTTTCCTATAAATACAAACAGTGTGATACACAGTTTGGAGTACCTAGCAGCATTCTTGAAACGATAATGCTTGCGGTTTCCATCAACTGAAACTGCAAGCATTTCAGGGGTGCACGCAGGACAGTTAAAGGGTTCTTCCTTGCACATATTGTCCAACTCAAATCGCACAGCCTCCCACTCAAAAAAACTTTTCAGAAAACTGTCTGCTGAGATCTTGCCAGTCTATTAAAAATAAGGAAACCAACAGCAAATAATGTACAACAAATAAATTAGCATCAAACAGCTTATCAAACCACAACTGAACAAATATCAACAACACTGCAGGATAGATAAATTAAATACTCACACGACCAAAGCGGACAGTTCGCTGATTCAGCATTCTTAAAAATGCTTGGCAGGACAGTCCTGGTGCCGCCATCTTCATTTCTTCAAATGAAAAAAGATATCTGTGGCATAAACTGTCGAAAATTGAAGGGTTGCAGGCCAGTAGTCACTTCTGTATAGGTCAGCGACTCCAGAAGTCCAAGTGGCTTGGCATGCCTCACAAATTAACTCGGGCATGCTTAGATCATGTCGTCCTGGAAATATCAAAAACACATCCACTGTAATGTAAACCAGGATTTGTGTTCTTTGTACAATTTATACATTACTTTAAAAGTTTTATATCAATGTCAAACTTGTAGGGAGTCGCGTATGGATATATATTTATTTTTTAAGATGCTTCTTAAACAGGACAAAATAAAGTTCTTCACATTCTTACCATTCATTGTGACCACAGCAACAGTGTTTCCTGGACTAACCCTCAATGACTCTGGTGAACAACCACAGATTTTGTCAGGCATCTCCACAGGTACAAGCCGGACTGAAAAATAACATATGGTACACTTGAATTATGATCAATTTGTATTGACTGAGAAAAATAAGATTGTAATAGATCAATGGCAACAAAGATAAATTCAAGATAAAACAATAAGGGAAAAAAAAGCATAATTTAAATAATAAAGCTTATGAGTTTAACTATTCTGAAAATTATACATATGTTGTACACACAAACCAGAACTTACCACAATGGGAAAGAGCCTTATCCACCACGTAAGTTGTTGGAGGCAATGGTTGGAAGAATCCAGCAGTCATGGCATCTCTGTTGTGAAGAACATGTCTGGTGTGCATGCTGACGTCACATTCAGCACAGAAGAAGGGACGTGGTCTACAGTCACAACACCGGACAGCCGCTGGATTAATCCCACACTGTTGGCAGATGTGTGTTGCCACATGTTCCCTTTCCGCTGCCGTGTTTACCAGACGGGGTCTCTCTGCCCTCCACCTCTCTGAAAAGAGACTTTGTCTTTTGCTCCAGTTTGAGGAAGCCAGAAGAGGATTTCTTGGGGTTTCAAGAGGTGATGCTTCATCACCAGAGAATTCACTTAGTGAGTGTTGGAGATCTTGTAGAAAACACTCTGTAAATGGTATGGAATATTAAAAAATATTCCTTCTATGTATGTGTGTGTGTATATATATATATATAATATATATATATATATATATATATTTATATATTTTTTTTTTAACAATAATAAAGTGTACTCAATTTAGCTGTGAAAGGATCAGTATTCTGCCAAAGTTTAAAGTAGAAACATTTATTTACATTCTAACCCACTGTCATAAATGTCATAAAATATCATATATATATATATATATATATATATATATATATATATATATATATATATATATATATATATATATATATACACAAGAGGCTAATGGTGACACAATGAAGTACACACCAACAGTCTCTGGAGTAAAGGCCACCTCACAGTTAGGGTCAGGGGCAATGAAGGGAGGATCAGTCTTCCGAATGTGATCAGCTGTAGAGGATAAAAACAACACAAATCAACTTGTCCCAATGCCTGGTTGCCAGCCTAAAATGGTGCAAGCTCACTGTTTAACATAGTTTCATACTTATTTTCCAAACCCTAATGGGGGAAGTCCAATTACTATTGGTTATCTGCATATAAGGTGTCATATAGATGATGACAGCAAATAGGAATCCTTATATAGAAGCAGATTAAAAAGAACCAAGTTGGTTGGCAATTGACAACACAGCCTTGCCAAGACCAATAACTTGAAAGAGATTAAGTATGATGGTAACCAGGCTATCTCATTTGACATTATGTTAACCATATTGACAAGAATGCCTGACAATGTCAATACAGCCCACAATTAAATAATTTTTTATGCTTTACAGAAATATCTAATATTAATCTGAACGTGTCTTTCACTTACAGTTTTTTACAATCACTTTGCTACTATTTTCAGAACCTTGACGTCATTTTTCAAAACTCTAGATACAAAACTCAAAACGGTTATCATTTGTAACACAGGCTGTCTAATGTTCAAAACATTGCATTGTGCATTCACATCTTTAAATAAATCTTGCACTTGCACAATCATTGGTTCAAAAAACTAATTTACTGTGAAATACCAATGAAACATAACTATAGATCACCCACACACAAGCAACCGATAGGTTCACTGTCATTGTTCATACAATCATTAAATAATGTGGAACAAAATAGGTGATACAAGTTTCATTATGGTACTACATGTACAGTAAATATACATCTCTGTAAAAGTACTGCAGTAGTAGAGAGAATACACACATAGTGGAATCATTGAACAAAGTGTGTGATATGTTGATGCAAAATACTACAGTACAATCACAACACAGGTTTATTGGAATCAAAGCAAATATATATAATATTAGGCTACATCCATAGATATTGTAGTCGAATTGGTTCATGCTCCATGCTAATTGGTGACAATGAATCTTATCTTTAAACTTTCATGATTTACTGTAAACATGGAAGATTGTGTGTCTGTTTCCATACAACTATGCATTAAGAGTACTGCAACAGTTACTTATCATTTTGAGCAGTTGTATCAATTGATAGTTAGATCACTGTAAGGAAATGAATAGACACTCATTTGAAATGTAATGTGTGAATTGCCTTTTGAAATAGTAGTACTTTGATGTTAAGTTGTGTCATATTGAACAGGTGATTTATGTTGAATGAACAAATGATCTAAGTTGTATGTGTATTGTATCCAAGCGATTGAGAAATGGGTTAGAGTTTTGAAAAATGTGCATTTTGATCATTGGTTGTGAGTTTTGTGTCTAGAGTTGTGAAAAATTACATCAAGGTACTGAAAATAGTAACAAAGTGATTGTAAAAAACTGTAATCCAAGACTAATGATATCTTTCATTAATCTACTTTTTATGCAAAAAAATCAAATGACTGATTCTGGGTTGATTGTTTCCCTGTCATATTACGCTATACATGTATTGTAACATATACACTCATAAGTGGTTAAACAATGTAGATCTACAATATATCTTGAATGAAAAACAATACTGACCCTTATCTGAATGATTCCTGCTTGATCTTGGCCTTGCATGAACAATATTTCCAGTATTGTCTCTTTTTCTCCATACCACCCTCGGTTCAGGTGTCTTCACTGGTGCTGCTGCTGCCTCCTCTTCTTGCAGCTCATCAAGAAGGTCATCAAGACTTTGGAGCTCATCTTTCAGTTCTTGGTCATCAACCAAGTTATCCAAGATCATGAGATGATCTTGGATTTCTGAATCACTCTTGGACATTGTGATGGGCAGAAACACAAACAGACAGAAAGACTCACAACAAAGAGATGACAGACAAACAGAAAAATGTAGAGAGAGAGAGAGAGAGAGAGAGAGAGAGAGAGCTAGAGAGAGACTGATAAGTACAGATTAACAAGACAGACGTGGCTCTTAAAAGTGCCTTTGTTTGTGTGTGTGTGTTTGTGTGCGTATGTGGGGGGTAAAAATAAAACTATTTTTAGAAGCTGCCAATTTTGAGGGTCCTAAAGAAAAAACAGAATTGAACATTTTACACCAGTATTCTCTTCATCTGTGTTTCCAGAATGGGCTATATTTTATGTGATATTCATTTTATACAGTTCAATAAACTAGAAGTTAATATTGTTAATGACATTTTAGAAAATAATTAGACAAGAAATGTTGTCTAACAATATATAATTCATATATGAATCAGTCAATAAGTTATGATATAATTAGCCTACTTATTACATTAATTATACATATTAATTGTTTTATTTCATATTGAAAAATTGTGATGAGCCAAAATGTAGTAGTTATGAATAAATTTGTTAATAATAGTTAATAGTTAATTATAGATTTGTTTAGGTGTTAATTATACAATTTTGCGTGGATTTTAAAAAAATAGGCTGCAAAACAAACCAATCTGGCAACACTGTTCTTCATCTGAACATTTATAATGTTGAATACATTACATAGAATAACAGTGTACTAATGTAATACTGAAAACCTTAAAATCTCCACTAGTATTACCTTTCATGATTATTTCATAGGATTATATGCGACAACAAAAAAAAACTTGAATTCAATTAACTAACTTTGCTGGCCTGCACATTTGGTGCAGCATCAAGCTATATTTTTATATTGTCTCTTTCCATCATTTACTGTCAAAATAAATTGCCACCTTACACATCTAAAGGTTCTACACACAACTTATTGTCCTAATTCAAGAGTTTTTGATGTGTACATTTAAGAATAGTATCCATCTCTCTATTAATTAACTCTTCTACTTACCGAGTGGAAAATCGCAATGAACCTCGGGATCGCCCCATCCAGTGACGTCAGCGTTATTAATTTAGATGATTTAAAAAATGACAAATTTAAATTAAAAAACATTATACACTTTATATAAACATTATATATATTTAATAACATAAACAAACCTCCGATAAAAATACGTTATCCAGCATGCTCTAAAGCACGTGTACATCATGGATGCCAGTAACGTTAACCTTCGACAAGAAAACGCTTAAACTGCTTACTTGCACACGCCGTGGAGCGTTGTTAAACTCACCGTTGAATGCGGTTCTACATGCAGTTTAGCGTTGATTTGGTTAAACTCCCCTCTGAATGCCGCTTTACATGCAGTTGAGTGTTGTTAAACTCACCGATGAATGGTTGTCCAACACAATGAGCGTTGTTAAACTCACCGATGAATGGTTGTCCAACACAATGAGCGTTGTTAAACTCACCGATGAATGGTTGTCCAACACAATGAGCGTTGTTAAACTCACCGAAGAATGCGGTTGCCTATGAACCCGCTAAACCTTTGCGGAGAGGGCACTTTGAAATCAGATTGTGAGGGTTTTAAAAAATGTAGAAACAGTTGGATCACCACCACTATACTAGCCCTGGCATAGATCATTTATTGTAGCCTATTCATTTTTATTGCAGTCTCGACTCTCGACCCATTCGCAGCAGACCATTGCGGTGAGCTTACCCAAGACGTCAAATGTCAACGCTACAGGCTCCGGTTCAGAGATCTATAGAAGTCTATCGGACTACCCTGCACGTTGAAAAATGACGACAAAGGTATACCCAAGGCGTCAATAAGTGATGCCAAAGGGTCCTGACCAAGCGTCCATATGTGACGGTTGGGTTGTAAGAGATGTGTTGAGAGCCATGCCTCGGTGAGGAGTGACCCTGACGCAAGACGGGCAAGGCAGATTTTTAGCCGCGTGGAGGCGAATGCACGTCTTCTATCCATCTGGATAGTGTTTGTTTGAGAGCGGCCAGACCTTTGTAGCTGCAGACGCAACAGCTGCTCAGAACGTCTGACGTGACAGGCCGCGTGCTGATGTGGCTCTCAGCGCCCGGAGCCGGGCAGCGAGGAGGTTGGCTATGGGCTCGCTATCAGAGGTGGGCAGAGCCGATAAGGATATCACCTGTGCTCTAAATCCAGTACCAGTCGCCTTAGGCACATGTAGGAGGCCATGCCTCGAGTAGAGTGAGCCCTGACGCCGAACGGGCAAGGCAGATTTCGAAAGAGAGCGCGCGTGAAATGTCGCCCAGCTGGTTTAACTGAGGCAAGAGCGATCAGGAAAAACGGCTTTTAGGGAGAGATATTTGAGGTCAATAGACTGAGAGCGAGTTCGAAAGAGGGGGGCTTTCAAGGCCTCGAGGACTATTGAAAGGTCCCAAACCGGCACCGAGGGGGGGCGAGAGGGGTTCATCCTCCTGGCTCCCCTGAGGAAGCGGGATAACCAGCTCGTCTTTGCCAATAGACTGGGCGCGTCGAGGACCAACGAAGGCCGCGCGGCTGCCACATAAACCTTCAGGGTGGATGGGGTTCTGCCCTTGTCCAGCATATCTTGAAGGAAGGAAAGCAAAGAAGAGACCTCACACTTAAGGGGTCCAAATTCTTTTCGGTGCACCATTTTTGAAAATACAGACCATTTAGCCGCATAGAGCTTTCTGGTAGATGCCGCTCTAGCGTGTTTGATCGTATTCAAGACTCCCTCTGGCAAATCAACGTGTAATCGTTGGTCACCCATGCATGAAGCGCCCAGCGCTGCGGGTGGGGATGCCAGATTGTGCCGCGGGCTTGAGAGGAGATCTGCTCTGACCGGGATGGGCCACGGGGCTGTCTGAGACAGCTGTGTGAGCTCCGGGTACCAAATCTGATTCTCCCAACGCGGGGCTATGAGGAGCACCGGGTGGCGAAATTCCCTGATTCTCTGAATGACCTGCGGTAGCAGGGAGATGGGAGGGAAGGCATAGAGCGGGCGGTATGGCCATTCTAGCGCTAACGCGTCCTCGTTCTTCGAGAAGAATATCGGACAGTGCCGAGTTCTCTTCTGTCGCAAAGAGATCTATCTCCGCTCTGCCAAAGAGGCGCCACAGTGATTGGACTGTAAGAGGATTCAGGGACCATTCTCCTGGAGAGAAGGTTCCTGGATAGAATGTCTGGACCGTCGTTTCAGGTGTTCCGGGACATGCGTCGCTCTGAGCGAGAGCAGATGACTCTGGGACCAAACTAGAATGCGGCGTGTCAGCAGGAAGAGATTCCTGGATCTGACCCCGCCCTGACGGTTGATGTAGGATACCACTGTCATGTTGTCTGACGAATCAGGACGTGGTGACCCTGGATGCGCGGGAGGAACTGCAACAGTGCATACTCGACCGCGAGCATCTCGAGACAGTTTATGTGAAATGGGGTCTCCCGATCCGACCATCGGCCAGAGGCCGGTGAGCCCTCGACAGACCGCACCCAGCCTGTGTTGGATGCGTCTGTCGAGATTACCTTCCGGTGGAGAGGAGGTCCCCATCGTGACGCCCGTTGAAACCAATCGGTCACCGTCCAAGGCTGTAGTGCAGAAATGCATGCCTGAGTGACTCTGATTAGCTGGCGGCCCGTGGTCCACTCGCGGCGGGGTACACGGGTCTTTAGCCAGAATTGGAGGGGCGCATATGTAAAAGACCTAGCTGTCAGCGCGGCTGCAGCTGAGGCCATGTGACCCAGCATTCTCTGAAAGGTTTTCACCGGAACGCGGGTATTCATCTGGAACGAAGCGGCTAAACGCTGCAAGGCGGCGTGTGCGCTGAGCGGATAAGCGTGCTTTCATAGTGGTAGAGTCCAGGTCTATCCCAGAAAAGAGATAGTTTGACTGGGCTGGAGAACGCTCTTTGTCCAGTTGACAGGAGAGGCCCAGCGCTTCCAGATGAGCGAGAAGAGCTGTACGGTGCGAACAGAAGCTCTGTTTTGGAACGTGCTAGTATCAGCCAATCGTCCAAATAATTCAAAATGCGCATCCCCTGGGTTCGAAGGGGGGCGAGCGCCGCGTCCATACATTTCGTGAACGTGCGTGGCGCTAGGGAAAGGCCGAACGGGAGAACGGCGTCTGATAAACCTGGCCCTCGAAGGCGAAGCGTAAAAACTGCCTGTGACGAGGGTGTATTTGAATCTGAAAATAAGCGTCTTTCAGATCTAGGGAGATGAACCAATCCCCCTGGCGCACATGTGCGAGGAGTTTCCTGACCGTCAGCATTCTGAATGATCTCGTCATGAGAGCTTTGTTCAGAAATCTGAGGTCTAGAATCGGCCTGAGGCCGCCGTCTTTCTTGGGGACCAGAAAATAACGGCCGTAAAACCCCGGCTCGGTTATGGGTGGAGGGACTCTCTCTCTCGCGCCTTTTGTTAACAGTTTCGATATTTCTGTGCGGAGCGTGCTCGCGGCAGCTGGGCTGACCACAGAAAGGGGCCGGGCGCGGAACGCGGGCGGCGCGGCGAAACTGTAACTGGTAGCCGTCTTTTATAATGCTTAGTACCCACGGGGATATGCCGGGAATGGCTTCCCACGCTTTGAAGCATATTGCTAGAGGCTGAATGGCCGTGCTGTCCCGGTTGCTGCATGTAACGGGCTGGACACTGTGTGTGTGCTCGTGTAAACTGTGTGTGGCAACGGGATTTGCACTCAGAGAGGAGCTTATGGGCCGTGATACAGAGCGAGCAGAGGGGGGACACGCGCTGCTTGAGGGCGTGCTTATGCTTTCTGCTACTCGAGCGGACGGAGGCCGCTGAGTGGGAGTGAACTCTGTGGGGGGCACGGGAGAAAGTGTGAGTGAACACGTGCTTGTGGTCACATTTTTTACACTTGAGGCTTTTATGCTCTTTATGTGAACTCTCTGGGTAGCCGTGAAAACGGCTGTTTGTCGCTCGCAAGCGGGTCGAGTCACCGGCTTGTTCTCGGCGAGATTCGCTGCTGCAGTCGGCGAAGGTTCGGGGACTAACAGAGGGTGAAACTTTGACGGCGGTCCGGCCAGGCGGAAAGAAGCCGTCTTTTCCCCAGAAGTGCTAGGCGGACTTCTGCTGATCAGGCTTCAGCGTGACCTTGGGGCGGGGCGCTTGGGGAGCCTGTCTGCGTCGGCTGTCGGAGCGAGAGCGAGGGCGAGCGGCCGCTCTGCCTGTGCTGGGGATGGGCCTGAGCTTGCTGCGGGCGGCGTCGTTGAGGCGTTCTGGCAGGGGGCTCACGAGAGCGGCCTGCAGAAGTGTTACCGCGGCGAGGCAGGAACAAATTCATGGCCTGGGTGGCTTTCTGGACCTCGGAAAAGCGTTCTACGATGCCCGTGACGGCAGATCCGAAGAGGCCAGAGGGTGAGACGGGCGCGTTGAGGAAGACAGCGCGCTCAGCTTCGCTCATGTCCGTGAGCGTGAGCCACAAGTGTCTCTCGGCGACACAGAGGATGGCCATGCATCTTCCCAGCGCTTGAGCGGCAGCTTTGGTGGCGCGAAGGGAGAGGTCCGTCAGCGCATCTTAAGTCGTTGAGCGCACGGCCGTTGATTTCTCTCTCGTTCTGCGCTATGTCACTCAACAGGTCGGATTGCAGCACCTGGAGAACCGACATGGAGTGCAGCGCTGCAGCGGCCTGGCCAGCGGCTGCATAGGCGCGGGTGTGGAAGGTAGAGGACGCTCTGCAAGCTTTAGAAGGAAGCTTCAGGGAGAGATCGCCAGTCCAGCGGAGGGCGAGCGCAGTGAGCGGCGACCAGATCTTCAACGGGCGGCATCGCTGTATCCCAGACGCTCGACGGCAAGAGTCAGGAGGCGCATTGGGTCCTCTTCGATGCCGGAGCGGGTTCGCGCGCGGAGCATGACGCCCGAAGAGCCCAGGTGAAGACCATCGTCGCTGTTCGAAGCGTGCCAGACGAAGGCGACTCTTTCTCTTCCTCAGAGTCGAGGGACGCTGCAGAGCGGCCACTCGGCGGCATGGGGGGTCCAGCTCGAGATGAGAGAGTGGTCGGAGGGCGGCTGCGGCCCACACACAGCCATCGCAGGTTCGGCGGCCTCTTCTTCCGCGGAGGTGGGAGGGGCGCGGCTTGGGCGGATTGCGGTGTAGGAGTCTTGCCCGCAGGGAAGACATTGTCAGCGCCTCGCAGAGAGAGCATCCTCCATCGGCGAGGGCGAGTTCCGCATGTTCAAGCCCCGAGACAGAGAGGGCAGATGAGGTGGCGGTCTCCGTCTTCGAGCGGTGCGCGGCATGAGCCGCAGGAAATGCGAGACATCTTTAAAAAGACGCTCACGCTCTTTTGTGATGGAGCAAGTGGAAGTCGTCGGACGGCGCTGAGCTCGCTGAGGCGGCTGAAGGTGGCAGGGGCCGGCTTCTTCAGGCTTCTTGCTTGCTAGAAGGTGCCTTGTCACGACGACGGCTTCAGTCTTGCAACGGCAGGCGATTAGATCGCTGAATCAAAATGAATCGTTGTTCCAAACCACGGAGAGTGCTTATATACACTCAAGCCACGCCCCTTTCGGCGGGCTTTGACGTAATAAGCGAGCGTCGTCCGCTCATTGGGCGCGGGTTCAGCGCCGCTCTCCGATTGGTTTGAGCACTTCCCAGAAACGAACCAATGAGCCTGCTAGTTAGCCCGCTCTAGGTCCTGCACCTGAGAAGTGCGTTGACAATGATTACAAAATCAGGGAAAATTTTTGGCTTCAAATTGTTCGGCAAAGAAGAATCTTTTTCCCGTAGTCGTAGACTAGCTTACGCAATACGAGAGGAACCTCTCGTCAAGAGAACATCAGTGTTTCTTGAGATCTTCTGGAGGACTGAAGAGCAGGCTCTACTGTTCAGCACAATGGTAACCCACAAGAACTCAGACCTTTGCTAACAGGTTTAGATTTTGATGATTTATCGAAAATAATAAAATTTTACAGTTACCATTATTGTGGTCATTATTTTCTTTAGTTGGGCTCTTGGGCTTTAATTCTTCCTCTGGATGCTATAACTGTGTTTATAAGACATGTTCATTATTATTCAAAAAAGCCAAGTGAAAATCTGTTGTGCATTGATTGATAATGTCATAATTATTGTTAAGTGTAATTGAATCCAGATCTCATCCCAAGATTTATCACTGATCAAAAGTTGTTTGATCATAAAGTGCTACTTAAAATATTGTATTACAAATACAGTAAAACTATAACAAGGTTTTAAAGCTGTTGCCCAAACAATGGTGACTGTAAAAGTATATTATTTTCAATATATTCATAAACATCTAAACCTCTGTTGAATCATTAATAAGTACTTCTATAGATGTCTGATCAGAAATAAAGTCAATCTGTGTCAGTAATAACGTGAAACTGTGTAATGCTTTTTGTTGTTGTTTAATCCTTGTACTGATATTTCTGAGAGATCTGTTAGTGTTTATGTTCTGTTGGAATTTAAAGTGTTTCTGTTGTCTGAGTTTTGTGTTGAAGAGTAGAGCCTGTGCTTCAGTCCAGAAGAAGAACAAGAAACACTGATGATGTGCTGCATGTTGCTTTATTTAAAAGGCAGATATCTCTATTTGTACTGGTAATGTTTGTTAAGTTATTTTTATTTATTCAGTTAAGTTTAGGTTTAAGCCAATAAATGTTCAGTCTATAATAGTCCTCTGAAACTCTGTGCTTTTATATTACAATTTTTCTCCATTGGTCTGGCTCATTTCTTGAACCAGAAATTACATTCTCGAAACTTTTCAGATCATTTTGGCGGGACATTGGACTTAGGCTACGGGCGCAACGGTATAGCTCACTTGCAAAAGCTCATACCTCTCCCAAAACAGTTCACTCAGTGCTTCAAAACTAAATTCATTTCTCATATAAAGAGGATACTTCTCGATTGCTTTGGCTACGTTTCTCGAAACAGACCGGACATTCTAAACACTCTTGGTGCTTTTGCCAAAATAACGTGGATGGTTCGGCACAATCTCGTCACGGTATACAGATCCAATGCCTTCTCTCTTGTCTCGTGTTTATGTTGTGGTATGAAAGCACTGCGTTGTGCGGGCGTGAATGTTGTCATTCCTTGATCCGCTCCAGCTGATCATCATTAATCACCACCAGCTGCAGCTCATCCCCACACTGCTTAAATACTCACCTCATTCTCATTTCCTTGCCAGATCGTTGTTTGATGTACCGGGTGTCGGTGTTGTGTTTGCTTTCCTGGTTTCCTGTTCTCCGTGTTCCTGTGGATTGTTGTCTCGATGTTCCGAACTGTTTCGTTCTCGATCTTCAGCGCTTTCACTTCCAGAGAATTCACCGCACCTTGACCATCGAAGTCCCTGCGTTACCTGTGCACACCTGTGTCATTGTTTGTGTGTCTTCATATTAGATCTGCGTGACTGGGGATTGCTTCCTGTTCTCGTTACTGACATGACAGAACGATCTGGCCTTCTCATGGAAGCAGCATGGGAGAAACCATTGTCGGTGGAAGAGTTCGATACCACCAGAGACGTCAGGGAGAATGGGACTCCACATGAGAAGAACGTGGATGACACGGGTCGTGCTGTTCAAGCTCTGGTCACGCAGGTGTCCGAGCTCACCCAGACACGATGCAGCTTCTTCGTGGTCCCGACTGCGGGCCATACCAGCCGTTTGCCCCCACGCCACCGGACTTTGTCCCATCGCCTGAACCCCGCCTACTGGTTCCCCCGGACCTACGGGGTGAGTCGGATGCTTGCTGCTGCGGTTTTCCTAACCAGATGTTCGATGTGTGCACTTCCGCCCTACAGGGCCTAGAACGGTCCAGAGTGAAGAAGCAGAGGTGGCTTTCGTCATCACTCTGCTGACGGGAAGACGCGGCGCTGCTGGGGAATGGCGTATGGGAGAGACCAGAGACCCGTGCTGCACCTCGACTTCCAGGACCTCTCCGCAGAGATGAAACGGGATCTCGGACAGGGAGACCAGTTGCGGGGGAGAGAGGCTGCCAGGGTGTTGGCCGACCTACGTCAGGGGAGGTCGCGTCTCAGGACTATTCCATCGGAGTTCCGAACCCTGGCAGCCGATGTGAATGGAACGAGGAGGCACAGTGGGACCTGCATGGGTTGGCTGGCCGCCGTCCAGACGTGAAATCTATGCCCTGGACCTGCCCACGTCGCTTGACAGACTCATTCGAGTTGGCACTGAGGTGAGATGCAGAGCTTTCCCGGAGTCGGAGGCAGAGCAACACCCAACCGGACCTCCGGGAGGGATTTGAGGGACAACGGTCCAGTGGCAGGACGTGGTCAGCCCCGCCTTCGATCACAAACCCATGCAGGTGGGTTGAGCTGAGCTTTCCCGGGAGGAGAGGGAGAGGCGGAGGTCCCAGGGCCTTTGCCTGTATTGTGGAGGTTCCAGGACATTGCGCTTACAACTGCCTGGTAAAAGGCCAAGCCTGATAGTAAGTATGAGTACAAATTTTGGAGAGAATTTTGTAAATTACTGGGGGTGACAGTTAGCCTGGTAATACCAGACTCTGCTACTTCACTTTGCTTCGTAGACAGAGTCTGGAATAGCATAATAGAGAAGTGTTTTCTCTCTCGCAAGGGGGCGCTTCTCTGAAGTTTAAAATCATTGGTTACCCGTAAGCCAATCAGATAAGTTTATTTATGACGTACGTTAAGCGCCGACACGCATCGAGACATTATGCATCGAACTGAAATCTATGATCGAACTTCCACTGTAAACAGGGAGCGGCGCTTTTGTAAGGGCTGCAAAATGTGTGCCAACCGGGAATGAACAATTCACAAACTATGTTAATTATATGATTTACTGAGCTGCGGCCGCGCCGCAGCATCGGCGTGCCCTGCTCTCACGAGTCATGACTGATTTAGCTTCCGCAGCGCTGCGAGCCCGAGCCCCTGCTCTCACGAGTCATGAATAGGAAGTTCATTTTACTGATTCTCCGAGTCATTCGAGTCACTTCGTTTATTTAAGTGGCTTAATGTTATAATTTTAACAACCAAATTCCCCGATCACATCCACCTACGCAATGTTGATCATATTCTGAATTAAGAAATCATAATGCAGTAAAAAATGATTTACAGGGAACATAAATAATCACTTGTATTCCGAGTCTTACGTTCATTTGTCACGTGACATACGCAATGAACAGATCGTTCATGAATCACATATCTGGGACTAATGCAGCAGGATGTCGAAACGAAATATGGTGGATTGTTGTTATTATTATGATAATAATATGATAATAAGAGCGCGCCAGGAGCGTTCACAGCCGAGGAGAAGTGACGTTCTTGTCATGGCAGTAACGACAGAGAAGTGACGTTGAATGGGGGTAAGTTATGTCCTTATAGTTATGCATATAGTTATGGCCAAACAGGTCTGATCCGTCATTACTACATAGCCTGAAAAAATTGGGTAGCCTAAATGTGTAAGCTTGAAGTGTTAATATTTTTCCTTGTTATAATGATTTGCAAAAACAAAAACGGCTGCATCTGTGTTAATGAGAGAATCAGTGTATGCGCGTTGTGCAAGCTACATAATGGCCAAGCATGCTGGTTGTTGCTGGTATACGTTGCAAATAGAGGGGCAGCATAATTGTTTTTCGCCTAGAGCGGCAGAAGTGCTCGCGCCGGTCCTGGCTGTCAACACTCCGATGAATGCAAGCCTCTGTGGACTCAAGTGTGCATGCTCAGGATACCAGCCACATATTTTCCCAGTCTGGAATCCGGAAGTCAGCGGTCCCCTGTGCTTCAGCCTTTATCCAGAGGTGTCGCCGGCACTTGGACCTGAGCCAGTGAGACTTTACTCGCAAGTGGGGGCGCGCACCAAGGCTGGAGCCGATCGCCACCGGTAGAAGCCTCCCGCAATACGGCCGTCGAATTGCAAAAAGTGTGGCTTTCTGCCAAGAACATTGGTCTCCACTGTGTTCTGCGATCCTAAGCTCGCATGCCCAAAGTCATTGTTAGCCCAGTTTACCTGTCACCCAAATCCGTTAGAGTCCGGTGGCAGTGGGCCTTAATCTTCCTCCTGCAATTGCAGGAATCAGCCCCGTGTTGCCGGGTTTCCAAATTAGAGCCCAGTGTTTTCGTTCTCGCTTTAATGGGGCAGTCCTAGCTAACAGGAATACAATTGTTGTATAAAACTGAATTTTATTTATTTATTTACAGTTTTTCTCAGTCGCTTTGGTGCATTTCTCACATCACTATTTACATTTGCACAACAGTTAGTTCAACCTCCACAACATTTTGTCATTTGTGCACATCATAGTAGCAGTTTCTCATTCCTTCCAACAAATTGCAAATGCTTTTGGACATGCATCAATTGCTTTCATACAACTCTCTGCTGTTTTATAACATTATCATTTGCTTATGTCATATCAGTCCAAATTAACTATACTTGTGAATGCTGAATAGTCATTCCATATAAAACTAATAGTCCTCATTTCATTGCTTGAGTCATCACATACAAAAATGTTGAACTAGTTGTCAAAATCCGTCAAGCAAATTTTATTTTTTATTTTTTTATCTTTAAAAAAAAAACATTTTGTATCCTAAATTGAACAATTTCTCGCAGGTGAACCTCAGCTTTCACTGATGAGAAGAGATGTGCATGAATGATTTACAGTATATGTATGTTGTATGTTCAGTTCCAATATGTACTGTGATATTGTTTACAGTTGTGCACCGATCTACCCAAAGGGAGTTTATGTTTGTTGTAAATAAGGGTGTATTTTTTCTTTTGCACAATGCTCTGAACAAATTAGAATTGCAAAGACCATGCAGTAAAAATGTGAAACATACATATTCACTGTCTTGTACTCAATTACTGTACCTCACTAAATACAGTAATGTGAAACTTTACTGTAGTTTTCAAATGGCTGTGCAAATAGTTTATAGGACTGTCTTGAGCATTTTCAGGTAGTGTCACCAAGATCTGACTTTTTTGCATTGTCAAACACTTACAGAGTAAACTGTCATAATGAAAACATGACAAAGCCATTTGACTATCTTGTTCATAAACACTGGTGTTAGGACTTTTCATCTTGACGACACTGACACTTTCATTGACATGAATACTTGCTTTTGAGGAATGAGTTATCCATTTTGAGCAAGTGACACACTTTTGCAGGTTATCAACTAAGTTTTGCAATTTGTACTAATTGTTTTGAGAACTGCATTAACTGTTGTGGAAATGTAAATAGAGATGTGAGAAATGCACCAAAGCGACAGAGAAAAACTGTATTTTATTTTAATTTTATTTTTATTTATTTTTTTTGGGGGGGGGGGGGGTGATTTGACATCACACATTGCACTCATATTGCCAAGGAATTGTCATTATCATTCACATGCATAAAGTAACTTCCAATACATTAGAGGTAAAAGAAAATACATTCTAAAAACAACATGGACACACCTCCATGTTACTACTCTACATAGGAATGTTCTATGTTCTCCACAAGTTCAATATACTGCTGGCCACTACTCAGTGGTTCCTATGCAGAGGTACTACAGGGGGTATTTGACTGAAAGGGGAGGGGAAATCATCAATGACTAGACCTACTGAAATATTACAGTAAAACCCACAGTATTACAGTACTGTAGACAGATTTACATGGGAGGCACTGAATTGCAGCTCTTTGACCAAACATACGGTTTGATTGGTCATCTGAGATGTGTGAAACTCCTCCTTCGTTAGTCAAGTTCTGTCAATTGCTGTAATAAATGTATCAAATGTTCCAAGGGATTCATATATGGTATTCATGGTATTATGTTCTTGACTAATTTTGACAATTGAACAGACTATTGTGCATGTGATGACTTATACAATGAAATGACGCTGACACGTTTTGGAGTGAACAACCATTAGACTGAGAATGAACAATCAGTTTAGATCAACAAGATCTATTCACTTGGAAATTGTGCTAAATGTAGGCTACCTGTACTTAATCATTTGCAAAGATGTACTGAGACATTGAGACATGTACTTAGGCATTTGCAATTTGATGAACTGAATGAGAAATTCAATTCTGTTGTGAACAATTGCCAAGTAGTTTGGAGGTTTGTCCATGTTGTTTTGAGAATGTAATTTCTGTTTCAAGAAATGAGCCAAACCAATGGAGAAAAACTGTAAAACTTATAACTTTGAGTAAATCATTGAGAAATTTAAAAACAACTGTTTTTCTCCATGTTTACAAAGTACACTCAACTAATTACATTTTACAGTGTGAATATTTTGTATATATTTTTTTAATCTGAAAAGCTGCAATTCTTATGTATTATTCAGTATACTGTAATATACAGTATAACAATATATTAATGCAATACATTATGTAATATATTTACACGTATATTTACACCAAATCATAAATTGATCATAAATATATGGAAATATATTTTAGTTCCATGAGGGTGGGTAGATGAACATGCATGTTCATCTACCCACCCTCACGAAACGAAAATATATTAGCTTGCTCATGAGCTTTCAGAAATCGTCTAGATTTACGTATGTAACCCTCGTTCCCTGAGTACAGGGAACGAAGACGCAGTCGTGAGGAGTTCCCTGACAAATTGGGATAGCGCTCAGGGAGCCTTGCTACCTCTGATAAGAATTAAAAACGAGCCAATAAAAATTGGCATGCAATCTTGCATTCACAGCGAGCCACCTACTCAGCGCGGATATAAAAGCTTTTCGCTGAGGAGTCGGAACAGAGTCCAGACCTCCATGAAGGTACAGCAACATGGCGAAGGGACAACATGACATGAAGAGGTTACATACGTAACCAAGATGTTCTCTTCGTCCTGGGAACTCCGACGTGTCATCGGGGAGCTCCCTGGCAGAATTGGCTTTATGCACAGCTGCACTACTTCGTAAACTTAAGCCAGCTCCTTGTTTCCTGTCTGTCATTACTGGACAAATTGATTAATCCAGGTGTGCCTGACCTCAGTAGTCACGGCAACAATACATCGAGACACACCTGAATCAATCAGGTTGCGGCCAATAATGGCTGACAGGAAGACAAGAAGCTAGCTTAAGTTCAGGAAGTAGTGAAGCTGTGCATAAGTGTGGATCCCTGATAAAACGCCATGGTGCTGGCCCCTTCCAGCGCCTCAGCTGCAGTTACCCATGCAGTTTCAGAAATAACGGGAGCTGCAGCTCAGAAGTCACACTGCTGTTCTGCAAGACCACAATCAGTGGACATTGGATAACACTCAGAAAGCGTGCCCAGACCCGAAGAAAGGGGAAGGCTGCGGAAGCCAGCCGCCTGATGGAGGCCTGGAATACACATATGTCTAGCCCAGGGGGATAGTGAAACATATGGCAGTCCCTAAGGGTAGTCCCCAATCCAAAAAGAAGTGGGAGCGTACTCAACAGGGACGACAGAACGAGTCTGTAGCAAGGGAAGACACGGCTGGACTGCACGTGGCATAATGGGTCACCGAAGAGACCACTGGACATAACACCCAGTCTACACAACAACTTTTTTAGAGGTAGTAGACCTGGTGCCTGGCAGTCCGCACGGCTGGCACTGGAGGGGTGGAGTGAGAAACTCACGAGGCTAACCAACGTACAGGCACCAGCGGAGCAGAAAGACGCACGTATAGAGCTGAGGCACGGAGTGGCGTAGCAAGCCGACACATCCTATTCCCTCACACCACTTGCTGTAGCGAGTACAATGCCCAGGAGGCGGCAACACCTCACGTGGAGTGACGTCACGCAAACTGGGAGGACAAGGCTCACCCAGTGCTTCGTGCGCTCGGGTGATAGCATCCACTAAACAGTGAGCTAACCTCTGCTTGAAGACAGCCTTCACCTAACAGACAAAGAGCTGGTCTAAAGTCCTGAAGCTTTGCGTTTTGTCAACACAATCCCAGAGGGCACGAACTGGACAGAGAAAAGCTAGGGCTGGGTCTGCCTCCTCCCGGGGCAGCGGCTTGCCAGGTTCACTACCTGGTCCGACGAAAGGGAATGGTAGGAACCTTGGCCACATAACTCTAGGCACGATTCGTTCGAACCGAAAAAGCCTGCAGATCCCCGACCCTCTTGAAAGAGGCCAATGCCAATGGGAGCGCTGTCTTCAACGGACGGAATATTCAGCTCCACTCTCAGCAAGGCTCAAAGGAAGAACTTTGGAGAGCTCTCAGTACCAGAGCTAGGTCCCAAGAGGTTACAGAGTGCAAAACACGAGGCGGATTTAACCTCCTAGCACCCTTAACGAATCTGATGACCAGGGTCGTGCTTCCCCACGGACTTACCTTCTACTACATAGTGATGTGCAGCAATATATACTGTTGCTGCACCATACACTTTGAGGGTGGAAGGGGACAGCCTACGCTCCAACCCATCTTGGAAGGAAGAAGAGCACGACTCTGATCGGGCAAGTTTGGGGGTCCTTCTGGCGGGGAGGAACACCACTTGACGAACAGGTTTCACTTCAAGGCGTAGAGGCGCCTCGTAGAGGTAGCTCTAGCAGAAGTGATGGTGTTTACCCACTGCCTGTGCTAGATCACCTAGAACCTCTGCGTCCCGTCCCAGGGACCAGACATGGAGTTTCCAGAGGTCTGGGCGACGGGTGCCATCGAGGGCCCTATCTCTGAGAAAGAAGGTCCTTCCTCAGAGGAATCGAGCCAAGGAGAGGCTGTCGCGAGGAGGGAAGGCTCACTGGGGGAAACGCAGTACTGCGCAGGTCCCGGGGCCAGCTGTGAGCCAGAGCATCCGTGCTGAGGGTCCCCTCGGACAGGGAGTAAAACCACTGGCAGTGGGTCGTGTCCGGAGAAGCAAACAGGTCTACCTGTGCTACCAGATCAGCTGAATCGCCTGGGGGTGGAGTCGCCATTCTCCTGGCAGGGGACGCAACCGTGAAAGCTCGTCTGCCACACGGTTGAGCTCCCCTGGAACATGAGTGGCACCAAGCGACCTCAGATGCTTCTGACTCCACAGGAGGAGGTGGGAGGCGGAGTCGCGACATGCGGCGGGAGCGTAGACCACCTTGGCGGTTGATATGAGGACCGCTCTTCCTCCAATGCTGGGATAGACATCTGACCCTCAGGTGGCGCGCTGAAGGAGACAACCGGAACATGGTGTTTGAACATAAATGTGTGTTGGCAGTGTGTGAGAAAAACCACCCTAGAATGATAAAAATCCACCCAGTGTTTTTTTACAATCTCAATAAATCATAACCACTGTCTCTGAACGAGCTGTTCTAAGATTCTGCTCTTTGTGACGTAGAAAGTGAGCAAGGGGACACTTTGATTGACAGTGTGGTTGTGGCATAGACCCCGCCCTCTGTGATCTGCACAGTGCACACCATCCTCCATTTGTTCAACGACAGCCGGTTATGTCTCTTGGAAACATAAATGTTCTGTCGTGGGTTAATCCTGTTGTTGTGGCTTAAAAGTTAATCCCCAGGTGTGGATCGTCGTCTGCTGTTTGCGATCCACCCTCACCTCCAGTAACAGTAAGTGTATTTTATGATTTTTGAGCAAATAGTCTTTACAGTCGATGTCAGCAAATTCAACAACAAATGTGTCTAAAGTTGTTGTCGTCGTCGTCCTAGGATGTCTGTTTATATAATGTAAACCCTGTTTGTATAGTGTGTAACCGTACGTTTATAAATATATATATATATATATATATATATATATATATATATATATATATATATTAGGGATGTGACGATTAACCGATTATCGATTAATTGTCGATAATACATTAATTGATCAAACTTATCCATTATCGATTAATCAGGTCTATGCGCGTGCCTGCTGCTCAACCGCAAAACATGAGCACACCGGAGTTATGTTTGGACTTCATCATGACTACATTTGCGTGTGTATTCGCAGCCTTTTGTTTTATTCAAATGTAAGTTGTAATAGTTTATTATGTGTACGTCTATATCTGATTTATCTCATATTGGATGGATTTTGTTAAAAATTGAAGCGTGATCTATACCGTGCGCAGCTCAAACGGCAATGCATGATTAATGACTATTGGGAGTGTCATACTACATATCATATAAAGAGAACAATATTGTAATAAAATGTGGTGAATAATTTGGGTTTAGTTGCCCTGTCGTGTTGTTCCAAAGAGCGCGTGCACAACATTCAGTCATTCTGAATGGGACGTGACTTGGTTCAAGTTCACTTGTGCATTCACGTCATTTTGTGAAGATATTATTTGTAATATTATGTTCATTTTGTATATCTGACTAATCTCATATCGGTTGTGTTTCATTGATTTAAATAACGAAAGTGCTCGGCGGTTATTCATTCAGCGCGCGCAGCTCAACCAGCAATGCATTATTACTAATAATAACGATGATTAATTTGTGACTGTCAGCTTAGATAACATCAGAACACTATTTTATTAAATCATTGTGAATTCATTGGGCTTGGTTGCTGTTTTCAGTGCGCATCCACAACATATTCTGACAAGCACGTCACGTTGGTGAGGTGACACGTTGAGTCGTAATATTTGATTATTAAATAATTGAATTATCTATAATATTGAAACATTTTACATTCTTTTTTTAGATTAAAGCCCTTTATTTTTAGCCCTTTATTTAGATTAAAAACAATTTTCTTTAATTTGGTGAGGTATTTGCAGAGACCCTGTCCAGCTGTTGGTCATACTCCACCCTCTGCAACAGACCATTAATTGATCGTTAATTTAATAAATGACGATCAATCATGGGAATGTGTGAAAATTGACATTACTTCAGTTTTATATTTGACATATCCAGATCTAGTAATCTTACTGTTACCTTTCTCAGACCAAGGGGGATTATAAGTGCTGCTACTAATGTTTATTTTTTTTGCATCCAAGTAGTTTACCAGATAGATTATTATATATAGACTTAATATATTAAGGCTAAGCATACCCATATGAATTTTTATTAACATTTATTTTATCTTGCTTAATGTTTGCAACAAGTGAGCCAGTGCACAAATATTTTTTATGTATTTACATTTTCAGTGCATAATTTATTTTGTTAAACTACATAAATGCCACTCTGTACCATATCCCAACTGTTACAATAAAACACCATTTGAGCAATATAACATGCATTTTTATTCAGTATATAAGCAATTTTTGCTTTTTATGTTAAAGACACTATTGATACAGTGAGAAATGTACATTCTCAGGAAAATATCGGCTTATCAGTTGAGGGCTTATCCAGCTGTTGGTCATACTCCACCCTCTGCAACAGACCATTAATTGATCGTTAATTTAATAAATGACGATCAATCATGGGAATATGTGAAAATTGACATTACTTCAGTTTTATATTTGACATATCCAGATCTAGTAATCTTACTGTTACCTTTCTCAGACCAAGGGGGATTATAAGTGCTGCTACTAATGTTTTTTTTTTGCATCCAAGTAGTTTACCAGATAGATTATTATATATAGACTTAATATATTAAGGCTAAGCATACCCATATGAATTTTTATTAACATTTATTTTATCTTGCTTAATGTTTGCAACAAGTGAGCCAGTGCACAAATATTTTTTATGTATTTACATTTTCAGTGCATAATTTATTTTGTTAAACTACATAAATGCCACTCTGTACCATATCCCAACTGTTACAATAAAACACCATTTGAGCAATATAACATGCATTTTTATTCAGTATATAAGCAATTTTTGCTTTTTATGTTAAAGACACTATTGATACAGTGAGAAATGTACATTCTCAGGAAAATATCGGCTTATCAGTTAATCGTTAATCGATCGATAAGGTCAATCAATTAATGATTAATGAATTAATCGATAATTTGCATCCCTAATATACACTCACCGGACACTTTATTAGGTACACCTGTCCAACTGCTCGTTAACACTTAATTTCTAAGCAGCCAATCACATGGCAGCAACTCAGTGCATTTAGGCATGTAGACATGGTCAAGACAATCTCCTGCAGTTCAAACCGAGCATCAGTATGGGAAAGAAAGGTGATTTGAGTGACTTTGAACGTGGCATGATTGTTGGTGCCAGAAGGGCTGGTCTGAGTTTTTCAGAAACTGCTAATCTACTGGGATTTTCACGCACACAACCATCTCTAGGGTTTACAGAGAATGGTCCAAAAGAAAAAACATCCAGTGAGCGGCAGTTCTGTGGGCGAAAATGCCTTGTTGATGCCAGAGGTCAGAGGAGAATGGCCAGACTGGTTCGAGCTGATAGAAGGGCAACAGTGACTCAAATAACCACCCGTTACAACCAAGGTGGGCAGAAGAGCATCTCTGAACGCACAATACGTCGAACTTTGAGGCAGATGGGCTACAGCAGCAGAAGACCAGACTGGGTGCCACTCCTTTCAGCTAAGAACAGGAAACTGAGGCTACAGTTTGCACAAGCTCATCGAAATTGGACAATAGAAGATTGGAAAAACGTAGCCTGGTCTGATGAGTCTCGATTTCTGCTGCGACATTCGGATGGTAGGGTCAGAATTTGGCGTCTACAACATGAAAGCATGGATCCATCCTGCCTTGTATCAACGGTTCAGGCTGGTGGTGGTGGTGTCATGGTGTGGGGAATATTTTCTTGGAACTCTTTGGGCCCCTTGGTACCAATTGAGCATCGTTGCAACGCCACAGCCTACCTGAGTATTGTTGCTGACCATGTCCATCCCTTTATGACCACAATGTACCCAACTTCTGATGGCTACTTTCAGCAGGATAATGCGCCATGTCATAAAGCTGGAATCATCTCAGACTGGTTTCTTGAACATGACAATGAGTTTGCTGTACTCAAATGGCCTCCACAGTCACCAGATCTCAATCCAATAGAGCATCTTTGGGATGTGGTGGAACGGAAGATCGCATCATGGATGTGCAGCCGACAAATCTGCGGCAACTGTGTGATGCCATCATGTCAATATGGACCAAACTCCCTGAGGAATGCTTCCAGCACCTTGTTGAATCTATGCCACGAAGAATTGAGGCAGTTCTGAAGGCAAAAGGGGGTCCAACCCGTTACTAGCATGGGGTACCTAATAAAGTGGCCGGTGAGTGTATATATATATATATATATATATATATATATATATATTTAAAGATATTGTCTTAAAAACTGCATATATGTTGTTGTTCTGTAAGTTAGCCATCTTCTCACATTTGCCACAGAAGCACCTGTATGACAAGTTAAACATGACGCAACAGGTCCCTCGTATAAATGTATTTCGCTTGTACAGTACATAGCAAACTTTATCACAGTATGTGTATATAGTTTCAAAAAAGCCAGCGTTAGCATTTGTGTATGTCTCTGTGTGTGTGTGTTGCACATCAATAATTGCAAATGGGATGCGATTACAACTCTATAAGTACATAAATGTATCAAATAACCATACCGAGACGTACTGGTCTATTCTCATTTGTGTTTATTCTGCCGGAGTCTCTTCGTACTATTTATATATTCCGATTCAAACGTATGCTGAATGACATTCAAAACAGCACGTCTCTCACTCTCTCAGCCCGTCTGCTTAGAGTGACTGCTCGAGTTACCCCTCATCCAAAGGCAGGGCGGGGATATGCAGCTCATTTGCATTTAAGGTGGCATACCTCCAAAACAGCTCATTTTTAAAGAGGCCCCAAAATGACATTTTCAAATGGTTATGTAAGCAATAAGGTACGAGAGGCTGTGCTGTATAATGAATAAGTAACGGCTCAGGGGCGCTGTTAGGCACGACGCGAAGCGGAGTGCCTGCAACCCTTGAGCCGTTACTTATTCACGATACAGCACTTGCCTCAGAAGTGTCTTATTGCTTTTATAAAACGGTTGCCACACAATATTTAAGTAAAAAACAATGTTAGTGCAACTTTCTTGAAGTAAAATCACTAAAAGCCTACCTTCCGCTGGAAAAAATAGTCCCCGAGTGTGAACAGCAACAACGTTCCAATGTGTAAAATGCATGAAAGCTCAAATAAAAACAACATAGAACCGCAGTGTTGCGCAGCGATCAATAGAACCATTGGGTGAAGCGGCTCGTAGCCGTGTTTTATCGTGAATAAAGCACAGCTATTGGCCAATCAGAATCAGAGGATTCGGAACTAACCGTTTTATAAAATAAATTAACTATGGGGTATTTTGAGCTGAAACTTCACAAATACATTCTGGGGCCACCCGAGACCAATATTACATCTTGTAAAAAGGGGCATAATAGGTGCCCTTTCATGCAGACTTTAAAAGAAGCATGCAGTCAAAAAAATAATAATGTCTATAAACGGACTATTAAACTTAAAGCAGAATTAAAATAATTTGAAATTCTCCGCCTCTGCTACAGCTATGAAACACCATTTGATCTCTCCAGGAGCAGGGTTGCACACACATTAAGAAGTGTTAATGTCCTTTATGCAGTTTGACAGTCATGGTTAATATAAACTGCTGTGTTAATAAGAGGTGCATAAACAATTATTCCCAATTTCTCCTTTTGTGTTCCGTAGGGAAAAACAGCATTCAGGTTTGGAAGAACTCGAGAGGTCAGTAAATAATGACAGAATTTTCATTTTCAGGGAAACTATTCCTCTAGGATGGAAAAATCTCAAACAGAAGCAAAGGAGAGTGATTGGTATCCAGAGCCTCAGCGTGTGGAATAAAGCCTCTAAACACACACACACAATGTAAATCTACAGAAGGCAGTGACTGCTTTGCATCTGGTATGTGAGTGTGTACTTATACAGCTGCATAAAGTACATTATTAGCTTTTCAATCAATTCCGGTCTTTCTCTCTGGAACGAATTTCATCTAGAACCTCAGTGTGATAGGAACCACTCAGCCAGAGCAACAGTAAATGTTTGGTGTTGTTTCACATTCAACATATTGACACAGCTGGAGATTTATTGGGGCAGTTGAGACTTAAACACAATACTTCAGGATCTAAAGGCCTGCAGCAGCTGGTGTGGGACAATTGAATGTTTTCATGAATACAGTCAAAGTCTATAGACTTTAAATAGATTTCACATTTCATAGCTGTGGCGTGCTGCAAGACTCCTGACTCTGATTAAGGCCCTTGTGCTTTGATTCATTAGTCTTTACTTACAAATTTGCATTACTGCTACAATCTCAAAAGCACTGAAATAAATCCAGTGATGTCGTGTCACACAGTCCTAAGAGAATGTCTTTTCTTTCGTTCTTTTTCTTCTTTTTTTGTTGTAAAGGAAAAGGATACAGACCTTACATTTATTTTATTCCTTTTCTCAAAATTTGCAGCAATATCTGCAGCATTTCTTGAGTAGGTTTTCAGTAAAAACACACCACAGTAAACATTCTTCTAACATTTGTATTACTTTTCTGCCCTCAAGAACCTTTGGGCTCTTTAATATCTAAAAGGAGGCTATTTGACTGCATAGTAACACTGATATCTGTAACTCTTCTGTATGTTTTTAAACTTACAACTCTAAGTAAAACATCCTTGACAACTAATTACATTTTACAGTGTAAATATATTGAAAATACATTTTTCAATATACAGTATGAAAATATCTATTTCTTATGTATTATTCAACATATTGTAATATATAACACAATATATTAACACAATATATTGTTTGAAATGTTTTTAGTATATTTACATTATTTTTGTTTTGTAAGAGACACCTCCTCTTTCCTCCATATGCCAGCACTGTAAAAAAAAATTTAAACAACAACAGAAAATCTGTCACGCTGCAATGCGGAAGGAGAGAAGAGCGAGGAGACGGGATGATCACAGAGATAAACTTTAATGAAACACGGAACAGGGAGCGCATTCACAGGTAACGTAAGACATTAACCGACAAGGAAAGACTGAACAGGACTGAACTAGAATACACAGAGGAATCAAACATAATTGGTGGAAAACAGGTGAAACAGGCGGGGCTGGGCGGTCTCTGGCGCGGGCTGGGCGGTCTCTGGCGCGGGCTGGGCGGTCTCTGGCGCGGGCTGGGCGGTCTCTGGCGCGGGCTGGGCGGTCTCTGGCGCGGGCTGGGCGGTCTCTGGCGCGGGCTGGACGGTCTCTGGCGCGGGCTGGACGGTCTCTGGCGCTGCGCGGCTGGACGGTCTCTGGTGCGGGCTGGACGGTCTCTGGTGCGGGCTGGACGGTCTCTGGTGCGGGCTGGACGGTCTCTGGTGCGGGCTGGACGGTCTCTGGTGCGGGCTGGACTGTCTTTAGGACAGTCTCTGGTGCAGGCTGGACGGTCTCTGAGTGCGGGCTGGACGGAGCTGGGCGGAACCAGCGGAGTGGCGAACTCAGGCGTTGGAGTGGGGCTGGTGCAGTCATCGATGGTGAAAGATGACCCATTATGCACCAGCACCCACTCCACGCATGCAGCACAATCTTCAGGACCGTTCCCTGGGAGGCGAGCCCGGAACCGCTCGCTGAGGCTGGCGATGTAGAATACACACAGCGAGCGATCTGGATAGTGTGTTAGGCACGCCAAATCCAAAAAATCCCTGGTGTGGGACTCCAGGGAACGGTCCTCTTGATCCAGACAAAGAAGAGCTACGGCTGGAATATCCATTTCCGGGGTCGGTTAATCTGTCAAGCTCCAATGCGGAAGGAGAGAAGAGCGAGGAGAAGGGATGATCACGGAGATAAACTTTAATGAAACACGGAACAGGGAGCGCATTCACAGGTAACGTAAGACATTAACCGACAAGGAATGACTGAACAGGACTGAACTAAATACACAGAGGAATCAAACATAATTGGTGGAAAACAGGTGAAACAGATGAACAGGACGCTGACTAGGAGGCTGATGAGGGAGTGAGTTCAGGTGGATACAAGAGGATCATGGGAAGTGTAGTGCCGATGACAAGACAGGACGGTGCAGACGGAGACTGACAAAATCAGTAGTACAAATTTCCACTAGCTTTTTCTTGTTGACTCAACTTTTGTAATTAACAGTTATACAAACTGAAAAATAAGTTGTCTGTGACAAAAAAAAAAACGTTTAGTTGAGTCACCTTGACATTATTTATTTTCTGAAGAGGTGCAACTATTATATAACAAATCTTGTGTAGTTGAGCCAGATAATTTTTTTTTGTCTATTGGATTTTTTTTTTATTGAAAATCATTTGGTCATGACCATTTTGGTTATGAGCGTTTTCTTTGAGATTGTGGTCTTTGTAACAGTGTTTAGAAAAACCATAAGTGTTTTTTATTTTTAGAGGAACGCACTCGGGCTGAGAAGGGGACGTTCCAGGATTTCGTGACTTCTTCATGAAGCTCAGGAAGAAAGGGTGTGAGCCTTGAAGGTGGTGGGGCGCTGACCCTTGAAGAAAGCACCCATCCAGTCCGGTTGTGCGCGGGCGCCTCCCACTCAAGGCCGAGGCTCGCCACGGCCTGTGAGAGTAGACGAATTTGTTCTGACTCGATTCACGAACAGTGGAGGGGAAGTCCACAGAACTCTGCCCAATCCTCACTGTCCGACACCAGTAGAGAGCAGCTGGCCTTCTCTGCAGATCCAGCAGGCTCGTCATCATTGATGACGGAAGCGGCAGCGGGCGGGTGGCCGTTTGTCCGTCAGTGAGCAAGACAAGTGAAGCTGGCGAAGCTGGCGGGCGAACCGCGGAGCAGTCGTGTGCCTGATAAGGCTCAGGGACCTGCTGAGTACTGGGGTTGCAGACTCAGAGAAATATGCCAGGCGAGTCCTCAGAGTCACCATAGGCAATAGCTCGCAGTGAGGGCAGCCAGCGTTAGCCAGCACGAGTGCTGCATGATCCTCTCTCAGACACACAGATGACATGGAAACACAGATGACATGGCGGTCCCCATCGCTGAGTGGGGCTTGGCACGAGCCACATGAGGATGGCATCTTTAAAAAGATGCAACTCTTTTAGAAAATGTGAGTCGCGGTGACGAACACACACTTAGGCAGAGTATATAAAGGCAGAACAAAGGTTCATTTTGATGAACGAGTTCGAACAGGAGAGTCACGAACGTGCATCGCAGTACAGAGCAAGGCGAGCATTTGAGCTTATAAAACTTAAACTTTGTTTTTAAATGAGCGATCGTTTCGCTTGATTAAGACCCTTATTCATAGTCTGGAATCCTTTAAAGCCCTTTGAACAGTTTGCACTGAACCTGTCTTTTGGACCTTGAACCGTTTGGTTCCCACTGAAGTGGAATATGGAGAACAATGCTGGAATGTTTTCATCAAAAACCTTAATTTCTTTTCGACTGAAGAAAGAAAGACGTGGACATCTTGAATGACATGGGGGTGAGTAAATTATCAGCAAAAGTTTTTTTCAAAAGTGCACTACTCCTTTAATCCTCTCCAATGTAGTGTCTTTTAATGGCTGCCAGGGTGAAAAAACTCATCATCCTTTCTGAGACAAATCTGAGGTTGCTCACTAACCTCTCTTTCCCAGACTATTAAACATTTCTAAGAGTTGGAGAGAGAAACTTTATTACTTTCAATGTATCTGATCTGATTCCAGATGGCAGTATTTACAGTGACAGCCTTTTCACAGAGATAATAAACATTGTCTAATAATCGTCAATGAGAAATAGGTTTTGAAATCATACAAATTTAACTACTGGAAACTTATGAAGCCACTAAAAAGCATTTTCAGTGTATTTTTTTGGTTGTAATTCTTATATTAAACATGCATAAGTTTTGATATTATTTATCTCTTTTTCTGTTTTTTACATCACAACATTTTTATTACACAAACACAGAGAATTTATTTAGCAAATATTCACAAAATAGTTTGTTTGGGTGTTGATTTAAATTTTCAACAGTGTTTCTCGGGAATCCCTGAATGCACCAGTGTACAGAATGTTTTGACTCTACATGCTCTTACTTTCTCTTTGCTCCTGAATTTGATATGTGTAACCATGATTTGCCTTTGCCAGTCATCCTGCTGCAGGGTAAATACAGCTTCATTTCACACCTCTTAATCCAATTTCACACTGTTCACAGGGTCATGACGAGAAAGACTGTTGTGCCACAATCTCTCTTTCCCCATTAAATTTTCTCTTTCTCCCTCTCCACTCTTCCACCAAACTAGTTTCCATCCTGCGGCAAGAGGTTAGTGTATTTTGGAGACACAGGCTGGTTGTGTGGTTTGGAGTACACGTGTGGGAAACTGGAGAAAGTAAATACTTAAATGAAGGTCAAGTGAGCAGGATACTAGTGAGGCCAAAGCAGGTTAGTTCTCAGATTTAACAAGTGTAATGAACACACATGATACTTCAAATAAAAGTGTAGTATTGATTGTAAATAATGTCCCTTGAACTTGCCTTCTACCCTGTAATATTCAACCATTGAAACACACACAGATAAACACGAGGGAAAATATGATTTCACTTGAAGTTTAGCACTGACCCCTTGAAGTGAAATTAATAACATGAAGAATCCTGTAATTTCCAGGCATAAAGTAAATGGCAGTTTCCTGAGAATGGGCTAAAGGTTTCCCAAAGTATTTAACACCATTAATTTACTACACACAAACAAACAACACACAATTACTTCTTACCTCAAATAACTGCATTGTGTGTAGCCAAGGGACATATATTTTGGCCTATAGGCTGGAAATATCATTTCAGCATTTAACATTATCAGTATTGAATAATGATATGGACAGGAGAGCAGAGGTCAACACAGGAGCGTAGAAGTTAGAGGAATGCTAACAATGCTAATTTATCAAGTAATTCACCTTGACACTCTAACTGTCTAAAGCAGTAACAATAAATGTGAAAACCATTGTTCAATTGTTTGAACAACTGTGATTTTTACTTCATTTTCAATATCAAGACAGTAACCGATTTAATCATTTATGTTGTTCAATCTGCAATACGGAAGATTGCTGTATAAAAAATAAATAAACAAGCAAGTTCATAAAAACAAACCGTGTTCTGCCTCTTTACCCTAACTCTCAAAGGTGCTTATAATGATTGTTTTACAATTTGAGCTATCGGGTCAGATTTTGGACAACACAGTCACAGTGAGTTTTATTTATTGCAATCTATAAAACTGTAAAATATGTGCTCAGCAAATTTTAGGCTGCTACTGGAATATAAATGTAGGTAGAGAGTGTGTTGGATCAAATTCTACTGAAACAAACAGTACTTAATCAACAGAGGCATACAAACTACTGGAAACACCACTGCTCACTACTGCTGTATAATCCAAAAAAGAGATGTGTGACACAGAATGAAGAATAAACATACTTCTAATAGATGATCAAGAACATGAACCCTACACATTAAATGTTTCCAACGCAGAACAAGGAACTGAGGAAATATTTAAATGAAAGGCTTAAATGTAAAAGTAAATGTAGGTGGGGTGAGTGAATGACTGTGCTTTCTTCTACTCTCATTAAACCCTTCAGCCAGGCATTTAAACCCCAATCGCTCCCGGGCATCACAGCAAAAATGGCTGCCTACTGCTCCGGGTGTGTGTTCATGGTATGTGTGTGTGTTCAATACTCACTTCTGTGTGTGTGTGCACTTGAATTGGTGAAATGCTGAGCACAAATTCAGAGTATGGGACACCATATTTGGCAATTAATTAACTAGAACTCATGCAAATGTTCCATGTTGAACCAGCACCAACTCCACATACTCTGCAAAGCTACCTCGAGGACCATCCACAGGCAGGTGCGCCATCGACTATAGAAAATAGAAAAAGCATAGCAAGTGGTAGGGAGTCATTTAGGCATGCCAGGACACTGAAGACTGCAGATGTTGTTTGCAATGATGTTTACAAGCACAGCTCTTACTGGCCTATGTACATTACACATACCAACTCAAGACATAAAGTAATGTTATCATCAAGTTAGCTTAACACAGTTTACAGTTTTCAAAAGTGCCCATGACCTACTACTTCCAGAGAGATTCTGAAGTGTGCAATAGAAACTTTACTATCCCCTCAGGCCCTGAAAGGGGATTTGTTTCCTTTGGTGAGAAGGTATTTAAGTTAACCCAGTAGTGCTTTCTGGTGGTCTGGAGCCAAGAAACAAAACTAAGACTGATAAGATCTGTTATTAGTGCACTTATTCACACTGACTGTAACCAGTATTACCAACACTCGTGCACTTGGTGTGAGACACACTTGCAGGCTCGTCTCACACCCTAACATTGCCCAACTAAATTTCATGCCAAATAGCAACCGCAAAATAAATCCATAATGCCTGGTTCAGATTACACAATTTTTTTTTCTGTTACGAACAAAAACTCCTAAAATTTTGTCGATGTGGTGGATAAGAAACATGTCAGACTACACGTTGCTTCCTGACCAGTCATAGTGTGTCGTCTTTGACGAGGCGCGTGATGTCATCGAGAAGGCAAAACTAGTCAGCGTGTGACTTCGGGAAGCGCACGTAAACAAACAATGGATGAAGCGGTGAGTGTTGTATTGGCTGTGTTCAGAAAAAAAGTAAATAAAGAAAGAAAACTTGACAATGGACACGTTCCTGGATTGCTCGAAGAGAACAGTATGGGCTGTCAATCCTCCAAAGAGAACTTGAGGTAAAATATTGTTGTCTTATATATTTTTACTTTTAGCAGCATCGTCTCACTTCATTTTGCCATTTTTGAAAGTTGTGTACGGAAAAGCTTCTGTGCTCCCATTGGTCAACCTCATACATGTGACAGAACCATTGTGGACGACCGTTAAAAAAATTAAACATGCTAGTCTTTTTGTCGTGATGTTGTGAAGCGTAGTTTGTCGCCCACTATGACACACTATACGAGATGATACGCTCAAATCTCTTGTCCCTGACGCCCGTTGTCGTTTATCGAATCTCAACGACACCCTACGTCAAACGGATCGTGCCAAAATCAGGATAAAATCGTGTAATCTTAATCAGGCATAAGTGTGCTCATAGGACTTTCCCACCAGCAAGTGGCTTGATTGGTCTAAAACAGGTATGTTTGATTGGTCTGATGATAAAGCAAAGAGATTATACACCAATCTAAGTTCTTGACTAGCAAACCTTTTGAGAAGATCTCGAACTTCAAGAACACATATTCATAGAGTCTTATTTGGGCTGGTTTATGGCATCAGGTGCAGAGAGAATGCATATGTGTGAATTAGGAGATAGAGATACAGAGAAGAGATACAGTCCTCATATTCTTATTTGTACATTTCTATCTTGCTGTAAGAACTGTAGGGTTATTGAATTGGTTCAGGTAGAGTAAGGTTTGGTGAGCAAACAGAGTCTCAGTCAAAAGACATCAAATGGTATGGAGCAGTGAATGAGGTAGAGAGATGGCAAAGGCTTTTGTTTCCAACACCAGTAGAATTTATTATTGCTTCATGCTTATCAACTTGAGGTCATTGCATTGTCTGTGTGCTGCATAAAGGGACAACAAAGAAATAAACAATTATTGACAATGATCAATACATATTAAACAATTATATAAATGAATAACAAAGATGTGAGTGTACTAATCACAATGAAACAGGCTGTAACATAATTCAAACAAACAATCTTTCCACATGGCTCAAGGCACATGTGTTGCAAACAAACCAATCAATCAACAGTGCACATGTTGACAGAGTGATAGTAAATCATATAAAAAAGGCATAAAGAGACAAAGAAAACAAAATCAACTAATAAATGAACTCACGTAATTCATAAAGACGCACACAGCTATGCATCCAAGTGCCAAGAGAAAGTGCAAAAAATGAACCAAAGGGCTCACAATCAACTTATAGACAACAGGTGAGGTGGGCGTGGTCAGGTGAAAGGTGGCAAAGTATCATGGATAGAGCAAATTGGAGTTGAAAGGGAATAGAAGAGCAGGAGTCTTTTCACAGCCGCCCGGAATTGGGATCAATTCCTCCTGGGAGAAAGACTCATTCCTCTACCAGCTCCGGAAGCACCATCAAACGGGACACTGGTCTTGTATAAATCCGAATGCCAACTTGGACGTCCACTGACCGGACACGCCCATCCCTCCCGGTCGTAACGTTGGTGACTCTGGTGACCCTGTTGGCCAAGAGGCCCGAGGCAGTTGTGGGTCAAAGATCAGAACAGTCTTCCCTACCTCGAGATTCTGGACTTCCCTCATCTACTTTCCTCTCGGTTGTAGGTTAGGCAAATAGTCACGAATGAACCGTGTCCAAAAGCGGTCAGCCAAAATCTGGCTATGACGCCACGTCCTTCGCCCAAGGAGCTTACTACTGACAAACATGGCTTGTGGCAGAGAGGCATCCCGCCGCCCCATCAAGAGCAAATTGGGAGTGATCGGATCAGGATCCGCTGCATTTGAGGAAAGATAACCTAGAGGCTTTGAATTCATGATGCCTTCTACCTCTATCAGGACAGTTTGAAGGACAACTTCAGAGATGGTCTGCTTTACACGAATCACTCGCAGGGCATTCTTAACTGATCTGATTTCACGCTCCCAGGCTCCACCAAAGTGTGGAGCTCCTGGTGGATTGAAGTTAAATGAAATCTGCTGATTGGACAAGTGTTCCTTGAGCTTGGGTTCCATCGCCTGGAAGGATTTATTCAGTTCTCTATCCCCAGCACGGAAGTTTGTTCCTCTGTCTGCCCAGATCTCTAAGGGCTTGCCACGACGTGATATGAAGCGATGGAGAGCTAGGAGAAAAGCGTCAACATCCAAACTTCCAAGCAAGTCAAGATGTAAGCAACGAGTAGTTAAACAATTAAAAATAATTCCCCAGCGTTTTTCTGTTCTACGGCCCTGGCAGATAATGAAGGGTCCAAAACAATCCACCCCGGTGGACCAGAATGGTGGTTTGAAAAAATGCAGCCTTGCCGGGGGCAGATCAGCCATCTTCGGTACTTCAGGAGAAGATTTCCATCTCTGACACTCCCTACAACTGTGCTGATGTTTACGGATGGCTGGTCTTCCTCCTACGATCCAATACTTGCGTCTCAATTCTCCAAAGACCCTCTCTGGGCCCGGATGCAGCAGGGACTCATCATAGTCCTTAACCCCCTGGGGTCTGAGGTCTGTTTGGGGCCTTTGAGAAGTTTTGACATGCCCTGACATTTTTGCTTATTTCAGCTACTTACAACATACCATTGGCCAACATATAATTATGCTATATTCAGCACAAACACTGCTACAATAATACATGAGCAACATGGATGTACATGTTTGCATTTTATAGAAAAAAATATTATGCGTGGTAAGTTAGTTTTAGGAAAAAAATTGTCACTGCAATAAGGCCATTTAACAAATACTGAACAGCTGTTCACAAGACTTTTGACTTACCATTCTTGTAGGCTAGAATTTTTACTACAAAATTATGTGAAAATTATTCTGACCACACTTTTACAAATCACAATATAACAATTTAAATATTGCAAGTCAGTTTTTGTGTCAGCACTGCTGTATGCGTGGGAGTGTTAATGGCCATGAATATTAAATGAGATTTACACTAGGGGAGACAAAAGACACTCCCCCAGCGGCTAATGGCCCATCAAGCTGCTGTGAAGGCAGCCTGAACTAAGAAAGAGAGTTGATTCAAAGATTATGTTTTCTGTTTTATTGTAATTCCTCCATGTGGAGGAACTAAATATTGTGCCTCACAAGACCAGAGTGCTACATACATAAACATAGTACAGTCAAGTCAAGTCACATTTATTTATATAGCGCTTTTCACAATACAGATTGTATCAAAGCAGCTTCACAGTGATAACTTGAAGTAGTACAACACAGATCAATAACATTGTTAAAAAAAAAAAAATAATAATAATATTAACTAACTAACCCCAACTAGCAAGCCAAAAGCAAGGCAACAGTGGCAAGGAACCAAAACTCCATCAGATTGGATGGAGAAAAAAAAAACCTTGGGAGAACCCAGGCTCAGTCGGGGGCCAGTTCTCCTCTGGCTTACATCATATTGTTTATATATAAATATTAAATGACATATCGCCGGCGTTGAGTCGTCTCTTTACACCTGCGTCGGCTCTACACCTGCGTGTCCCTCTGCGTGGTGCTGGCGAAGGAGAACAGGATGCAGACACATTCCTGAGAAATTAAAATAAAATAAACTGTTAGCATTATCCAAAGTAAACTGATGGAAAAATAATGGGTATGGATTAAAAAAAAAGATTTTTTTGTAGTTTCACTCAAGAATAGCAACTTTTACATTATGATGCTGTAAACACAAATAGGCTACATTTCATCTGTAAAATATTACATCTATAAACTTACCCAGTATGATTCTCGATCGCACTGAGATGTGAACGACACCTGTGATCCTCTCTGCGAGCTGCTGGCGAAGGAGAACATGATGCAGACACATTCCTGAATGAAAAAAAAAAAAAACTGTTAGCATACATTAACCAAAGTAAACTGATGGACAATTAATGGGTATGGATGCACAATGTATGTCTGTTGATGGTCCATGGGACGGAGAAATATCTATTGATGGGCCATATACATGAAATACTCAATGAACGGATAGTTCGTAAATGACACATCACTACATTTCAAACATTTACACCTGTATTCACAAGGCCATGATAGTGTCATAGGCTAACCGAACATTTATATATCTGTTGATGGGCCATATGGGACGGAGAAATATTGATGGGCCGACGCGTCGCGTCACCGCGAGTAGGCTATCTGTTGATGGCCCGATTGCACGCATTTAGTGTGGATGGACCATTTGCGAACGCATTTCAAACATTTACACATGTATTCACAAACATCTGTGCATAAGGCAGGCCTAAGTTATTTACGCATGATATAGTGTCTAGGGTAACCAAAGCTGAACATTTAATTATAAATAGGCCTAGATATATTGTATTTAGACCTAATTACCGGAGCCTGAAATATATTTCTCTCAAACACATTAACATAAGCAGTTATTAGCAAACTAGAGTTTAGTAGGCTAGAGATCACACATTTTACCGGAGGCTGAAACATATTTCACGTAATCAGTACGCTATAGCTATATAACCTAAACATGTAGTTGTTAACAAAATACATAACGCATAGTATTTGATAATATAATAGCCTTATATACAAATTTTTTTAGAGAGTAACAGGCTATATCACATTCAAAACATATACACGAGCGTAGGCTAGGTACTATGCCCGAATGATGTGAGGCAATCTTTTCAAAATATAGTCGGAAAATTCATATGAGCTCTATATGATCAGAAAATGAACAACACTAAACAACTTACTCCGAAATGAAATCCTCGGCGGGGTCAACGCGTTCTTCAAAATGCAGCCGTTCGTCGTCCCCGAGTTGCAGGAATCTTCCTCAGAGGAAAAGGTGAATTCTTCCTCGCTGTCCAGAATCATCTGAAGGACCTCTTCGGCGGAGTAGCGTGCCATCCTCAAAACGCGATGAACTATCAGTGAATCTGATGAAGAAACTTGTGTTTCTATGCCACTGATCGGTGGGCGTATGCTTTGCATTACATTAGATCCCCCATTTTACCATGTGAAAAGCGCTGGGGGCGTGGCGGTCTCAGCTAATTAAAGATAATGAACTGAGAACGAAAAAACTGAGCTCTCTTGGTTTCAAACGGATTACATAAACTGGAAATATTTATTTTTTTAATAAATTACTTCATTTAAAAGAAGAGAACACAAGCTTTAAAAAGACATATGTCTCGTGTCTCTGTGACAAGTATTGAGTGACTAACAATGTATTTTTCGGACGCGTTTTAGAATGGACTTCACTGAAAGAGAGAACGCAGAACGCGCATCATGTTTATTATTGTTTATTTGGCGAAAAACACAACACTTTGTTTTTATTTTGAGATTCCACAAAAAAAAATACACACTTCACAGGATCGAATGATGTATAACACTTATATGTAAGATCAAAATCAACAGAGTAATTTGAGTCTTTTTTGCACTGATAAGGAAAAAAGTGTGCTTATATCGCCGGCGATACGGTCGAACCCGAGAGGGTTAATGATGAGCTGCGTAATATGATGCTTTGGGTCTAGAATAATTGGGTGAATAATGTCGGGGTCCAGGTCCTGGGATCGACGTAGTCTTCCTCCCACTCTAATCAACCCCACATCTGGATCAAGTTCAGGAGACAAAGAGATGAGACGACTTTGGCTATGGAGAGGATTCCCTTTCTGGAGAGCATCGAGTTCTTCTGGGAAACATGACGCAAGTTTCGGTTGCTGCCCCTGTGGAGACTTTGTCATCAGGAGCAACAGGCCAGCAATTTTCAGGCTTCTGCAGGAAGAGCGGCCCGGTCATCCAGCAGTTGGGTCGAGCCAAGTCACATAGCTTCTTGCCTTGGGTTAAGACATCCGCTGGGTTATTTAAACTGTCTACATATCTCCAGTCATCACTGTCTTTAAGTTCCTGGTTTTCTGCGATCCGGTTGCCAGAAGAAGACCTTATAGTGGCACGACTCTCATTTCAACCAGGTCAGCACTGTTGTGGAGTCACTCCAAAGGATAGTTCGAGCCAATGATAAGGTGAGTTCAGACCTCAAGGTGGTGGCTAACTGCGCCCCTAATAAGGCAGCACTCAGTTCGAGTCGGGGTATTTACAACTGTCTCTTTGGTGACACTCTGGAACGGGCCATGATGAAAGCCACATGCAGGTGATTCTGATTGTCATGAACACGCAAATAAGCCACAGCACCATAAGCAGCTCCGCGGCATCACAAAAGACATGGAGCTCTCTGTGTATACTTGACTGATCCGCACAAGGGGGCACACAACAGCGGGGTAGACTGATGCTGGGAAGCTCAGACAGTTCATGTTCCCACCTCAGCCACTGATCTGCCAATTCAGATGGAGTGATGGGGTCATCCCAGCCTTGTTTGGTCTTCCACAAGTCCTGCACCAGCACTTTGGCCCGGGTGGTATAAGGTAAGAGGTACCCTAATGGGTCATATTGACTGGCAAGAGTATGGTATATGAGGCGGAGTGTGGGGATACTAAGGGGAGTCACCCGGTGTTTGTATCCCAGGCTATCAGAAAGGCAGCTCCAACGCAAGCCCAAAGTGGATTCTTCTGGATCAACACCCGCTTGAGAGAGCCACAAGTCAGTGTTCACAGATCTCGCCTCCGGGGGAAGATGTTCTACCACACTGGAGTCATTACTGGCACACTGATGGATCTCAAATCCTCCTTGGGACAGTGTGGCACGAAGTTTGTCCAACATGGCTTCGGCGGTAGCTGATGTGTTAAAGCTCTGCAGGCAATTGTCAACATAGAAAGCTCTGAGCACTGAGTTTAACACTTCATGATCACCCTCAGAGTGCTCCTTTGCGTGACGCTGCAGGGCGTAAATGGCACAACAAGGACTACAAGTTGTTCCAAAAGGTAACACTTGCCACTCATAGGTCTTTGGGTGAGTTGCTGTAGCCATAGTCCGCCAAAGAAACCGGAGTAATGGCCGGTCAGCAGGGAGTAGGTGAACTTGGTGGAACATAGATTTTATGTCGCCACTAATGGCCACACTATGTTCACGAAAACGGAGGAGCACACCAAGAAGGGAGGGACCGAGAGTTGGACCAGGAAGAAGGCTACAATTCAGGTTGAGACCATGAAGCTGGAAAGAGCAGTTGAACACCAGTCGATGTTTCCCACTGGCTTGTTTGATAACATGATGTGGGACTAGCCAAGATTCCGACCCTGGCTGGTCGTCTTTGGGATCCACCTCTTTCACATACTCCATATCAATTAGCTTCTGGATCTCCTGGTTGTAGATCTCAATTAACTCTTGGTCCTTCTTCAGTCTACGCTCGGTTCCCCGGAGCCATGGCATCAAGGTATGAACTGTGGAGAATAACTTCGGACTGTTAGGTGCTCTGAGCAGTGGGGTAGCATACCGCAATACCTTGCCTACTTCTTTTATGGCAGTCTTAGTCTCAAGCAGTTCCAGACAAAAATTGTCTTGTTTAGATCGGGTTACTTCCTTCTCTTTGTGGTGTGGGAAGGAATCCAGTTCTCCACAGTCTCTCCACATTCTCCATCAACTCTACAGTAGCTGGACAGGATACACGATCACAAAGAGTGAACAAGGCTTGTGCAGTTGAAGGAGGAGATCGAGGTACGGCATTGGATGGGCCTTGAACAGCCCATCCCAGGGCAGTATGAACAGCGATGGGTCCTCCATAAGATCCAATACGGACAGGCTCGTTAGGCACCAACAAGTGTGAATGATCTGAGCCTATTAAGATTAATGGCTGAGCATGGACAAAGTCCGGTAAAGGTAAGCCTCGCAGATGGGAATATTCCCTCTGCAGGTCAGAGGCACGACAAGAATGCTCAGCCAGGTTGAGAAATGGGGCAGTAAAGGCATTGGTTATAGGAAACCTAATCTTCTCTTCCTCTGGCTCACTGGGGAGATATAACAGGAGATGGTCTCACCACTCATGGGAATTACTTCGTGCCGCACAGTCCTGAGATTAAGGCTCTCTGTTGGCCCTCTAAGCTGTAGCTGGGATGCTGCAGAAGTCAGAATGATTGTTCGCTCTGAGCCATCATCAAGTACGGCATACGTCTTCAGCCTCTGCCGGCCATTGATCAGTAAGACCGGAACTACCTTCAACATCACCCGAGGAGATCGGTTTGGCTGGTCAATGTACAGTGTGTCCTCAATACAGGGTTCCTGTACGAGTACATTGAGAATGTCTGCTGTAGTTAAGGTCTCTGGGCGTTGTGGGTGTGTGGCCAATTGACGTGCAATGCTATGCAGGATGGTGAGATGCAGTCCGCTGCAGGTGTTGCAAGGCTTTTTTAGGGTGCATTTATCCGGCTTATGGCAGCGGGCACATCTGTAGCAACGATCATTCTTCTCTATCCAAGTTCTCAGTTCCAATGGGCTAAACTCTTTCACTTTTGGACAAGTTCCCAGGAAGTGGTCATTGTTGTTACAGTATGGACAGAAAGGTTGGAACTTGGGTTTACCATAGAAAGTCATCCCTTTCCCACGGCCTCCTTGAACACTTGACTGGCTTTCCACAGTGGCTGTGTTGCTTAGGTACATAGTGGTAGGCGTCACCCTTCTCCCTTGACCTTTCTGGACTGGCTCTCGTCTGGAGCCTGGAGCCAGGCAGAGAAGTCTTCTAAGGTATATGTTTGTTCTGCAGCCATCTTTCAGGATGCCACGATTCAAACAGTGCTCGACGAAACTGTCCCGGTAGTGGGGAGGAAGCTTGGTTAGTAGCCTGTCAACATGAGAGCCACACCGCAACTCACTTCCACCTGCACCATCCACCGACCGCAGCATGCCGATCAATGACTGTACAGAAAGAGCAAAATCTTGGAATGTATGGCTATCTCCGAATCTGACAGGTGGTGAATGAAGGATGTCGGCTCACTTGTTCACTTTGGACCAACTGCCGTGGCTGGCCATACTTTGCCTTAAGGGCAGCAAGAGCAGATGTATAGGGAGTTGAGGCATGCATGTAAGACTTTGCTAGTTTGTATGCAGTAGGCAGTCTCAAGTGGTCCATTAGAACCTGGAATTTATATTGTTCAGAGAGGTGAGCATGAATATCTAACAGATTCTCCAATGCCATTTTAAGCAAAACAAAGTCACTTTCTCTTCCACTCTCAAAATAAGGCAGTTTTGGCTTGGGAATGCCAAAAGCACTGGCTACTAACAGCTCCATGATACCAGCTCCCTCTGAGGTCCTTTCAATGGACGTATGCAAGGAAAGAGGTGCAGGCAATTTCAGGAACTGGACCTGAGGGTCTTTGGATTTGGGCAGGACGAGGTACAGTCCGCACTAAAGGGAGGAACGAAGGAGGTGAAGGAGTTGTCTGCTCTGGACTAGACGTCCGAACTGCTGGCGGTATCCCTTGAACAGGAGGTAGAGTCTCAGCCTGACTCACCGGATTTACATACTGAGGTGAAGATTGGAACGAAGTGGTTGGCTGATTCACTGGAACAGAATTAGGGACAGATATTTGAGGACTAACACAGGGAGCTTGCTGCTCTGAAACCAAGTCGACAGGTTCACCTGAATCCAAAACTCTAGAGCTCATTGAAAAAGGAACCAACTCTTGAGGTGGTGGCAGAGCAGGTAGATGTTCTATGGTCGCTTCTCCGGTGAATGAGGTTATTAGCCGAGCCTCTTCCAATTCTCGCTGAACTCTGCGCAGCCGTCGCTGTAGAGTCAGAGAGCGGGAGATCCTCTCTCTCCTTCAAAGCTGCTTGTGCTTGCCTGTCCAGTTCTAGAGTCCGGACATCTAAGGCTTGTTCCTCCTGGATCTGCATTTGGATCTCTTGCACCTCTCCACGTTTCCTCCTCTCCTCAATCATGGCTGCCTGTAGAGGGGTAAGCTCCACCTGGCTCCTCTTACATGAACTTCGTGAACTTCCACTGCCATAAGTGTAAGTATAAGAGGTGGCTTTCTTTGACCTGGGTAATGACTCCCCTTTTCCGGCTCTTTCCTCTATATAGTTTAGGTCTCCCCTCTCCCTGTGAGGGTGGAGCTGGTTGTGTGGCTAGTTGTGGAACTGAATACTCCTCTAGTGATTTGGGCTGGACATTAGAGTGGCTGATTTCTTCTTCCTCCACTACTAACTCATCGTCTTCAGTCTCCTTTTTGTCCTCCACATCTCCATCCTCCACCGCTGTCGTGGTAGATGGTTTAGTCTGTTGGCTGTGATGAGGGAGACTCTTTGGCTTACTAGAGGCTTTCTCAACTGGAACCGGGAAGCCATAGCGGTCAGGTTGGCACCTCTCCCGCCTGGATACGGTGCTACGGGTTGTGACTGGAAGAGCCCTCTCCAACTCTCTTTCATCCTTCTCATCCATACCAATGCCTGCCATGGTAACCCTCACTCAGTCTCCGGCTCGAAGGACCATTGTAAGAACTGTAGGGTTATGGAATTGGTTCAGGTAGAGTAAGGTTTGGTGAGCAAACAGAGTCTCAGTCAAAAGACATCAAATGGTATGGATGCAGTGAATGAGGTAGAGAGAAGGCAAAGGCTTTTGTTTCCAACACCAGTAGAATTTATTATTGCCTCATGCTTATCAACTTGAGGTCATTGCATTGTCTGTGTGCTGCATAAAGGGACAACAAAGAAATAAACAATTATTGACAATGATCAATACATATTAAACAATTATATAAATGAATAACAAAGATGTGAGTGTACTAATCACAATGAAACAGGCTGTAACATAATTCAAACAAACAATCTTTCCACATGGCTCAAGGCACATGTGTTGCAAACAAACCAATCAATCAACAGTGCACATGTTGACAGAGTGATAGTAAATCATATAAAAAAGGCATAAAGAGACAAAAAACAAAATCAACTAATAAATGAACTCACGTAATTCATAAAGACGCACACAGCTATGCATCCAAGTGCCAGGAGAAAGTGCAAAGAATGAACCAAAGGGCTCACAATCAACTTATGCCTCGTTTCCACTGAGCGGCACGGTACGGTACGTACGGTTTGGTTCGGTACGCAACGCATTTATTTGCGTTTCCACTGTCAAAAGTTGTGAATGGTACCAGAAAGCTGAACTATACCGTATCACTATTTTGGGTACCCTTTCGTTGGGGTACCTAGCACAGTGAAAGGGTAGAACGGTGATTGGTGGACAGAGTATCGTCACTCGCGCGTGCTATAAGGGCATAAGAAGCATACAGTTGAAATATAATTCTACTGTTATTGTGTCACGAAATGTAGTTTTAAGAGTTTTTCAGGCGAGAAAGTAGTTTTTTAAAGCTCAAATCTGTGGTTTATTTATAGATTTATGATAATTTGACTGAGATCCATTTCAAGCGATCACCGGACGCTCGCGCTCGTGTCCCCGCCTGGAACAGCCTTACCTCGGCTAATCGTTCTGATGTTTGCCGCTGACTCGGACGTCTCTGTAGTGGTTAAACATGAGATATAGTTCGTCTTGTATAAACCTAACAGGTGATCTTTGGTCTCGTGAATCTATAATTCGTTCCCTGGCCAATAGCTTTGGCAGAAGGCTACGTGAAGTTTCATATCTTTGAGCGCTGAATTTGTATATTTGACTGACTGAATTGTTTCTTTATGTTATTTAAGCTTTACTGTATATCTGTTTGTACCTTTTACTTATACTTTTATAATGGCTATTATTGATAAAACTGAAATGCAACAAAAAGAGATAATTTTGTCATTTTTTAAATTCTATTACAAGATAATGTGTTGTTTATTGCAACATTTGTACCAAATACGATATGCAATACATTACATATTGCCTGGAATATGTTTCATATTTTTACATTTAAACGAAAAGAGGCAGGGTTTTGTTTTATATTAGTTTTGTTATAAATATAACGTTAACTTAAATACATGCAGTGAATAATCAATAGGCTATGCGTTGCCTGAACCACATTTGTGTGCTTTATAATGTTTAAAATGTATTGAAATGAAATCGAAAAGAAGCAGAGTGGTGTTTTATAACATATTTCGTTTTATTATTGCCTAAAATGTAGTACATACAGAGATAACCGGAGTCACAGAGCCAGAGCGAGCTGAGTGGCGCGTTCAAGAACCTTCTCATCATCCTCTCGTCTGCACACCTGAACTCACTCCCTCATCAGCCTCCCGTTCAGCGTCTTGATTCATCGCTCTTCACCTGTCCTCACCTCATGAGTGTTAATTTCTGCTTGTATTTAGTTTGCCTGTGTTCATTCATTCTCTTGTCTGCTCGATGTGTTAATGTTACCTGTGAGTGCTCCTTACCCGTTGTTTGATTAAAGTATATCTTCGTTGGTATCCTGCTTCCTCGTCTCTCTCCCGCCCGCACTGCAAGTGTGACACTGTGGTAGTATGTGTACGGATTCGTTGTTAGATGTCACCACTTCTTTGGTCTGTTTTAAGCTTGTTTGTGTTTTGTTTTTCATGTTGGTTTGATTATTTGCATTTTGACCCCTGCCCTGGAAGACTACGATTTTGGATTACCCTTATATTAATAAACTGCTGCCCTATGAAATCCGTTTTATGTTTTATTTTTTCCCAAATTCAGTTTTATTTTTTCCCAAATTCATTTTTTTCCATTTTAATTTTTGGGAATTAGTTTTTTTTTTAACCCTTGACTGTTATTTTAGTTGTAAAAATTGTATGCTTTTAAAGTTAATGATTAAAATGTATTAAAAAATTAAGGAATGACCTTAAATTTATTGAGGTAATACAGACATTTACTCAGCTTTTTTAGGACAAATACTGCATGATCCAACATTACACTGCACTCTTCAAGTAACAACAAAATATGGTCATGAGCTTTAAACTGTCCAGTAATATTAATTATATTAGGGAGAGAAAATACAACTGAAAGAATACGCTGCGTGTTTTAAATAGTGTTAAAAACCAAAACGCAGTATGTGGCGGCGAATTAGTCAATGTGTGGGAAACACTGCATAAGTCACGTGCGAACTGCTCGGCTCGGCACTGATGGCTTTGAGTTTCTTAACTTTTAGCCGACGAAAGCAGAGCCATGGAGAACTGCTTCGCCATGCTTTCATTGATTTGATTTCGTCATTGGAGCTGAAATGACGGGTTGAGGGGTTTGTGTCCCCGGTCTGCATTTTCACCAGACATGCGTTCATCTCTCACACAAAAACAGAATTTCAATTATGTAAATTTCATTATGTAAAAATCCACGAAATTCCACGCTGAACACTAGATTCTGCGTTAATTGGCCAATTCCGCAATTCTGTCATAGGGCCCTATGCATCTGGATCTTCTGTCCCGTGTGTGTTGTGACAGAACGAATCCGTCAACTTAAGATCCAGCGGTATCTTTTCCTAGCGGGAGAGAAGGGAATTTTTTAAGGGACTCGGTTGGTCAAATTTTGAGGAACCCGTGGAGGCCGCAGTGGAGGAGATGGTCGAAGGACTGTTCACGGCTCACGTCTGCCCTGCGAGAGATTGTTCACGTCCCGTCTGCCCAGCGAGAGATTGTTCACGCCACGTCGGCCCAGCGAGAGATTGTTCACGTCCACGTCGGCCCAGCGAGAGATTGTTCACATCACGTCTGCCCAGTGAGAGATTGTTCACGTCCCGTCTGCCCATTTAGAGACTGTTCTCGTCCCGTCTGCCCAGAGAGAGACTGTTCACGTGCCGTCGGCCCAGACAGAGACTGTTCACGTCCCATCAGCCCAGCCAGAGACTGTTCACGTCCAGTCTGCCCAGTCAGAGACTGTTCACGTCATGTCTGCCAGGTCAGAGACTGTTCACGTTTTGTCTGTCCAGTCTGGGACAGAGCAAGAGATGCCCATTCGTGTGGCCGCCAAGGCTGTGCTTTACGATCTGGAGCGTCTGGCTCGGATCCGGGACATGGCGGTGTCTGCTGTTCCAGAGCCAGAGGCAGAGCCAGTGTCTGCTGTTCCAGAGCCGGAGGCAGAGCCAGTGTCTGCTGTTCCAGAGACAGAGGCAGAGCCAGTGTCTGCTGTTCCAGAGCCGGAGGCAAAGCCAGTGTCTGCTGTTCCAGGGCTGGAGCCAATGTCTGTTCTAGACTCAGTGTTTGTTTCTGTGTTTGTGTCTGTCCTTGTGACCATTTCTGTTCTGAGTGACTGTGCCTGAGCCGGTGTCTGCAGTTCCTGAGCCGGTGGCTGCTGTTCCAGAGCTGGAGGCAAGAGCCAGTGCCTGTTCTAGAGCTGGAGCCAATGTCTGTTCCAGAGCCAGTGGTTGTTCCAGTGTTTGTTCCTGTGTTTGTGTCTGTTCTTGTGTCTGTTCCTGAGCCAGTGTCTGTTCCTGAGCTGGTGTCTGTTCCTGAGCCAGTATCTGTTCCTGAACTGGTGTCTTTTTCTGAGCCGGTGTCTGTTCCTGAGCCGGTCTCTGTTCCCTGAGCCGGTGTCTGGTCCCGAGCCGGGTTGTCCGGCCTGTCTGGTTCCTGAGAGGGCATCACCACCGTGGTCGTCCGAGGGGCTCTGCTCCGCCCTGGCTGCCCGAGGGGTCTGCTCTGCCCTGGCCACTCGAGGGGTCTGCTCCGCCCTGGTCGCCCGAGGGGTCTGTGTGTCGCCCTGACTCTGTGTTTCGCCCTGGCTGCCCGATGGACTCTGTGTTTCGCCCTGGCCACCGATGGACTCTGTGTTTCGCCCTGGCCGCCCGATGGACTCTGTGTTTCGCCCTGGCTGCCCGAGGGGTCTGCTTTGCCCTGGCTGCCCAAGGGGTCTGCTCCGCCCTGGCCGCCTGAGGGGTCTTCACCGCCCTGGCTGCCCGATGGACTCTGTGTGTCGCCCTGGCCGCCCGATGGACTCTGTGTTTCGCCCTGGCCACCCGATGGACTCTGTGTTTCACCCTGGCCGCCCGATGGGCTCTGTGTGTTGCCCTGGCCGCCCGATGGAGTCTGTGTTTCGCCCTGGCCCGTGTGTGTCGTGACAATATACAAATAAAGTAAATGGTAAATGGTGAGATTGGTAACTTGTAGAGCTTCTTCTGAATTATCAGCACAAGAAAACACAAGTGTAATAACATATTACACAAGTGTAATATTTTTTTATTAACAAAAGATAAACAAGAATAACTAACACAACTACTAAAAGGGTACCATGAATGATAAATAAATAAAGTGCATAAGACTCTGAACTGTTGTTTCTCTAAGGTGAAGAAGTCCATTATGCATCAAACAAATAAATGAAAGATTATTTGTTTTCAAGCATATTACATCTAATGTAAATTAGAAAATCCTATACTGATAAGAGCTTGGTCAATCCGCTTTTGTCTCTATTGCATGGAGACTCGGGACATGCTGTAGTCATTACTGTCTTGCTGTCTCATATCGTGTGGCCCGCCCTTCTTTTCCCTGTGGAACTCATTTGCATAAACCACAAAGATGGAAGTCTTAAGAGTGTCTTTAAAGTTTTACTAATGCATTTCACACTTTCCAAAAAGCCCTGTCCTTCCCAGGCTTGGCACTAGAGATCTTCTTCTTGCCCTCTAAGAGGTGTCTGGCTGTTGTCCTAGCATCTTTATCTGATGCCGTTGGACAGTTTGTTTGTGTAAGTCCACAAAGATCCAATCAAAATGTAGCAAACCTTTGTCCACTGTTACGGACAGAGAAGGGCCCTGCCCTAAACTGGGCCCTGGAATGTGCTGTTTGCTACGGTCTTACGGCTCTATACCCTCATTCACTATTTCCTACGTTACTCCACTAGTCCACTTAAGGGAGTGAATGAAAACGAGTGAATTTGGACACTGAAGTTCGCCGGAAGGCCTGCCACTTTTGTATAATTTGTACTAGTCGTTTAATAATAATAATTTTAAACTGGCAGCTGCAGTAATAATGAAAAGATTCATCTAGAACTCTGAAACTAGCATATAACCTTAATTAAACTATTTAATAACAAAGTGAAAAGGAATGTATACCTGTATGATATTACGCTGGACCAGGGCAGATTGGAAAAGCTATGGATGATTTTATTCAGCTGCGGTCCCATCTCTTGGCGAGAAGTTTACAACAGTTCTCTTTCTCTTTCTATTTCCAGTTGTAGAAGATGAGCCACCTATGAATTTGAACGTTTTTGGAATTGATGCTATTGTTTACATGTTAACTGAAGCAGCATCACTCCACCCATCATCTGTAAACACTGAGGTCATATCCTTCATTTAGCACAAACACACATGTGAACAAGTAGATAATACAACAGTATTAAAAACCTGCGCTTGCTTAGAAGACCAGCAGAGAATATCCTGAGGTTTTCTCTCTGAAAGAAACTTCTGATTTAATACTGAATTAATATTGTGTTCCTGTAACTCATCTGGTGACTTATTAAACAAATATGGTTCAACTGATTTAACTGACAGGTTACTACATAACCTGCTCAAAAACATACCACATCACCTGTAACCAAAGTTAGTTTGTGAACATGTTAACATTAAAAAGTTATGAAATGTTGTGTCTTTATGCCATCACAAGCTTTAAAGTGCATATAATGTATATATATATGTTATTACTTATTTTTAGTTAATATTATTATTTTATGGTCATAATGCAAGTTCATTATTAATAGACCATTGGTGTTCAGTGATGTATATTCTGAACGCTACAGTCCTTCTGAAATGCCAAAGTAAATAGGTGAGATTATATCTTGTGTAGCAGGCTAGCAGCTGATGTTGATATAGACATCTGACTGTTATTACAGGTTGAGGGAGCAGGACAGCTTGAAAACGAATGACTAGAAGTAAACACCTTCAGTCCGTTGATTCTGTCATTATGTGTTTACCCTCATGTTGTTCCAAACATGTATTACTTTCTTGCTTCTATGGAATATAAAATATATTTTGAGAAATGTCTCAACTGTTTTTTCCAGACTGTTCTCATGAAATGGCGTGAAATGTATGACACGCCAATTCCTTATTTCCATTTTTGCCATGCTATCAACACGCATAATCGCTTTTCAGCGTGTTTATGAACACCGTTGACTTAACATTACATTACTGTATATATAAATATATGACCAACCCCGTCCCTAACCCTACCCGTCACTGGGATAAATAGCATTTAAGAGTCTTCCCCTACCATCCTAGGAAAAAATATCGCTCCCCAGATGTAGATCTACATTTTACTTAGTTTCCGCTCGGACATTTACCGGCGTAGACATACACGCGGATAGCTCAAAATGCGTATCAGATAACACGCCACTTGACTTGAATGTGGCGTGTATGTTTACAAAAAAGTTGTGATGCCATGTTGTTTTGTCCATTAAATAGAAGTCAATGGCCACCAAAACTATTGTGGCAACAAGAGTAAATGATGACAGACTATGAACCATCCCTTTAAAACAGGTCAGACCAGAGCCTGTCTAACGGAGAGCCTTGGCACTTCCTATTAGCCCCATTGTGTATCATTTTGGTTGCAATTCCATTAGAATTCCACTGGAGGTGATCACGGGCGAGTGCAAAATGAATGGGAGTCTTTGGAGCTAAATGGCTAAATGTGTCTCTTTCTCCTGCTTGTCGTTGAATCAACATGGATTTTATTGTTGATTCCGCAAGTTCAATATAGATTATAGGCCAAAAGTCGAATGAACGAGTACTTATGTCCTTTTGATTTCTTACAGGTTAGGCCCGTTGTTGGCCGTCACTGATTAGGGCCCTCAAGATGCTTGGAGTGGAGGGACTGCACATCAGGAAAGCCATCAAGAACATCACTGACGCCGCCGAAAGGCGTCAAGATGGCTGTGGATCATACAAGCTACTCAAACACAAGCCAGGGTCTGATCAACCCTGGCTGGGTCGCCTGGGCGAGGGTGTATGAATTGTGAGACCCGAAACACCCTGTAGTGGCACATAAAAACAATCCTAAAACCGCTAGCTATGGAGCTGAGTGGAGGAATAACTTATGTGACGCGTTTATCCTTGAAGCTTGCATGTTGTTTTATTTTGTACAGGTTTCACGTTTACACGGTCAACAAAATATGTGCTCCAGCACTCACTCCCATTCTTCCATATGAACACACACACACAACAGGTGTTTTAACCCCACTTAATTAATGACACTCCCATTGTCGTTTGGTCACATGACTTTTCCATTACATGGCTCCTACATACCAGCCCCTAATTATTACAAATCGATAATTATATTAAATACACATAGGAGACATTTAGAAATACAAGATCTCAAAATACAATTTTTTTTTTACATCAATCACAAATGTTTGCACATTTATAATACATCAATTATTCAGTACTGAGTCCTTGTAAAGTCCATAACACAGTGTCAGCACAGAGTGAATTTACAGTCGATGTAAAGTGAGAAATATGTGGTGTGTCAATGTGATAAGTGTGAGAAGTCCATGTCTGTGTTAAAAAAAAATAATAATAATAATAATAATAAAATGTCAAATGTCCAACTCTTGCAGAAGGCAGATTTTTGTCACTGGTCTATTCAAACAGTTTGTCTTGGTCTTAAGTCTCACTTGACGAACAAAGCCTTGATTATCTGGGAATGTCTGAATCACTTTTCCAGTTATCCATGAATTACGTGGTGCTGAGTCATCAACCAAAAGCACAATATCACCTGGAACGAAGTTGCGAGATGGAGCTGACCATTTTTGCCGCTCTTGCAGTAGAGGCAAGTACTCCTTTGTCCATCGTTTCCAGAACAGGTCTGAAATATATTGCACCTGCTTCCATCGACGACGAGCATACATATCCTCCTTTTGAAAGACTCCTGGTGGCAATGATGCGGTAGTCTTTAACAGCAGCAAATGATTAGGTGTCAGTGCTTCCAAATCATTGGTGTCAGTAGATTCCTTAGTAATGGGACGTCCATTAATAATTGCTTCAGCTTCACAAAGAAATGTATGAAGACCTTCTTTGTCAAGCTTTTGTGTTCTTAAGGTGGCATTAAGTACTTTTCTTACAGACCTAATCATTCTTTCCCATATGCCTCCGTGATGTGAACCAGTTGGGGGATTAAAAATCCACTTTATTCCCTTCTGCAGAAGCATGTTGTTGATCTGAGATTGGTTCCAGCATTCAATAGCTTGCCTTAACTTCGCGTTCCGCTCCATGAAAATTTGTACCATTATCAGATTGCATTTCCAGGACTTGTCCACGTCTTGCGATAAATCGTCGCAGTGCGTTGATATAGGAATCAGTATCCAATGATTGTACCACTTCAATATGAATAGCACGAATGGCTAGACATGTGAAGATAACTCCGTATCGCTTCACAATACTTCTCTTGCTCTTAATTTCGAAGGGTCCAAAACAGTCGACTCCGACGTATGTAAATGGAGGTTTATCTGGAGAAACTCTATTCAGAGGTAGGTTTGCCATCTGTTGATGCCCTGGAGCTGCTTGCAAACGCTTGCAGATCACACACTTGGACAGTATCTTCCTTATGGCTCCACTGGCGCCAGGTATCCAGTACCTCTGATGCAACCTTGATAGGATATAGTTTCGACCACCATGACCCACCTCTTGATGTATATGTTTAAGAATGAGGTGAGATGTGAAAATCCTTAGCAAGTATAGCAGGATGTTTTGTCTCTTCAGGCATAACAGCCCTACTCAAACGTCCACCGACTCTTAAAACACCTTCTTCAAGGATGGGGTTCAGCTTATAAATGTGACTGTTCTTTTTCACATTTTGTCCCTTTTGCAAGCTTGAGATTTCATCAGAGTATCTTTTTCTTTGGCAGTAACGAATTACCTCTAATTCAGCTTTCTTTAGCTCTACCACAGAAAGCTCACTTTTGGCACATTGTGCCTTGATTTTCTCCATTTCCTCTTTCAAATGTTGTGTTTGTTGGTTTTCGTCCATGCAAGATTGTATTAAAGACATACCCAGTAATCTCCTCTTCTGGCTTAGATTGAGGAGTAATTGCTTAAATCTGAGGATCCAAGCCACTGACTGCTTCAAACGGGTCCAAGAGGAGAAATACTGGATGAAGTATGTCGTAACATCCATATTCTCTTCTATCTGTACAGCATTGACTGTGACACTTGATTTTATCTCTGGATCATCTAATGAACATTCCCCCAGGTCAATAGGATTAACTGGCCACTCCTGTTCAGGCAAAAGGAGGAACTGAGGTCCAAACACCCAATTCTTGTTCTTCAGGAATGATTCCACTCTCAACCACTCTAGAAGCTATATCTGCTGGATTAATTGCAGTGTTCACACACCGCCATTGTGATGATCGAGACACCTTTAGGATTTCGGAAACTCTGTTGGCGACAAATGTTTTGTACCTAGAGACTTCGTTTTTGATATATTTAAGTACAGAAGTACTGTCAGTCCAGAAAACAGAGTCTTGAAAGTCCATGCACAGTTCCAATCTCCACATTGAATCCATTCGACTTGCCAATGTTGCAGCAGTAAGTTCCATTCGAGGGATAGACACCAGCTTCAAAGGAGCTACTCTAGCTTTCCCCATTACAAAGGCGACGTGCGCTTGTGAGTCAACATTATGCAAAAGCAGATAGGAAACTTGCATCGGAAAAGTGGTGTAATTGTGCTGTGCTCACTTCTCCGAAACCCGTTGGATTGAAACATCTATCGATTTTGAAGTTTTCCAATTCATGCAATCCGTCCCAACCACTTGATCCACTCCTGAGCATTTGAAGCAGGAATAATGTCATCCCAGCCAAGTTTCTTCCTGCACAAATCTTGCAAGATCTTTTTTGCATATAAAATCACAGGAGACAAGATTCCTAAAGGATCATAGACAGAACTCATGGTAGCCAGGATCCCTCTTTTGGTCAGAGGTCTTTGCTGCCACACAATCTTAAACTTGAAGGCATCAGATTGTATGCACCATTGTACTCCCAGCACTCTTTCCACTGGAAGTACATCTTGGTCCAAATCCAAATCCTTCACATTGTTTGCTCTTAATTCCTCTGGAATTTGTGCTAGAACATCTCGATTGTTACTCATCCATTTTGTCAGTGAAAAACCTCCTTTCCCACAAATAGCAAGAAGGTAGTGATGCAGAGAAACAGCCTTCTCATCTGAATTTACTGACAACAGAAAGTCATCCACATAAAAACAATGCAAGATTGCTTCAATTACTTCCTTGCTGAAGTCTTTGTTATCTTCAGCACACCTTCTGAGGGCAAAATTTGCACAACTGGGTGATGAAGTAGCTCCAAAGAGATGCACGACCATACGATGCTCAACCATATTTTGAGTAAGGTCACCATCAGGCCACCAAAGAAACCTCAGCATATCTGCATCATTTTTTGGCACCCTCACCTGATGAAACATGGCTTCAATATCTGCTGTGATTACAACTCTTTCCTTCCTGAATCTGGATATTACTCCAATCAATGAACTGGTGAGATCTGGACCTTGTAACAGTTGGGTATTCAAAGATATCCCTCGAAATGTAGCAGCACAGTCAAATACAACCCGTAGCTTTCCTTTTCATGGGTGATGGACACCGTGATGGGGTATGTACCATACCTTCCCGTCGGCTACGTCCTAAGTCCTCCGTTGGCACTCTCTCTGCATAACCTTTAGAAAGCAGGTCTTTCATGAAAACAGAGTATTCAGAATGAAACGAAACATCCTTTTCAACCTTTTCTTTAGGTTCAGAGCACGCTGTTCCGCAATTGTCCTGTTGTCTGGCATACAAACATTTTTGTTCCTCAAAGGTAAGCCAATTGAATAATGACCATCTACAAGCTTTAATGAGTCTGTTACCATCTCAATGAACTTGTGATCTTCTCTTGAAAACCCAACTTGTTCGTTTTTGTTACACTCAGGGAAATCAACCTTGAATTGTTGTTGCCAAATCTCACCCAAGTTTGAAACTGAAATCCTGTTAACTGTAACATCGGGACACTCAAAGGCAGAACTGGTCACCACCATCTCCTCTTAGTGGACCATTTACGGTCCACCCCAACCTGGTTTTAATTGCATATGGTCCATTACTAACACTGCAGATCACTTGAATTGGCTCCATAACCCTTGGGGCGTTGATTCCTATAAGCAATTCAACCTCAGAGTCAATTTCAGGAAGAGTCACATGTTTCAGATGTGGCCATCTCTTTAGATCCTTTTGTCTTGGGATGTTTCCACTATGCACAGGCATGGTATTTTGTGTATAGGCATCAGGCAACTCCCAAAAGTCGTCTTTATTCAAACCAGCCACCTCTAACCCAGAAACAACATGGGTAGTTGTAACTTTCTCCTGTCCCATAGTACGCAAGAGAATGTTAGTCTTTTTACCCAAAGACCAAGTCTGTTCATCAGTGCAGGTGTACAAAATACTGCAGTGCTACCTTGATCCAGAAAAGCATAAGTAAACGCAGTCTTATTTCCTTTTTTAGATTTCACATGGACAGGAACTATGAAAAGTTTACATTCAAATTCACCAGCCCCAATAAATCCACTGGACTCGACAGATTCCGGAACACTGCCCATTACAGTGTCCATTTGTCTCCTGACGGGTTTTGAATCGGACTCATTTTTTCTTGGGTAGATGTGAAGTATACTTAGGTGCCTAAGATTACACACTTTACATGAAAGGCGATTTCTACAATCTCTGTAAAGCTCTGACATCTTCACTTTTGATATTTGCCCATAAAAGAGCCTTTTCCATATAGGTAGATGCAATTATATACTGGTCACCAAAATGCTCTTGTAGTAGACCTTTGGCCCTTAGATACCCACGGTCAGCAGGCATATGCTGGCAACTTTTTATAATCTCTTTTGGATGACCCCTAGTATACTGTTCAAGAAAGTATAAGCGATCACTAGGGCTTTCAGTTTTACGCTCCACACCACTTTCAAAGGATTTCATGAAGGCGTGGTATTGCAGAGGGTTTCCATCAAACACTTGAATTTCCCTTTTAGGCAAAGATGACAAACACTGTTGTTGAATCAGTAAAGATGTAATTTCATTTTGTTTATCCATAATATGGAGTACTTGATCAGTATTTCCTGGACCAGCATTCACATAACCACTCGGAATTGTTTTACTTGACTTTGAGATGTTCTGGGAATAAATTGTCTGAGAAAAATCATGAAGCTTGACTGTCTCTTTAAAGGTATGCACAAAAGTTTCGAGTTCAGACTGTACAGCTGAAATGTTCTCATTTCTCAGCGTGAGTTCTTTGACGGCTGGTATAGAACTTTTAATCACATTTACATTTCTTTTTGTTCCTTCTGAAGTTGCTCAAGTTAATAAGCCAAAGCCTTTGCTGTGAGTTGAACTTTTCTTTTACATGTGTCCTGTACGGGTTCAACATCCGCACCCATTTTAATCTCACTCATGATTGAAGCACGCACTGTCATGATCTTGTCTTTCTTGCCCTTTCCTCTGCCTCCCTCTACTGGACACACACAGTATTGTACACACGCACTTACTGATTCGCAATTACTCCCTGTCTCTTCCCAGCTGTTCCTTGTTCCCTTCTGCTTCACTCTAGATTTCCCGCACCTGTTCTCTCTTTTCTCTGATTACGCCTATTACTTCTGTCCTCTCTTTTCCCTGTCTCTTTGTCAGATTGTTTGTTAAGCTCTGATGAAAGAAGTTACTCAGACTTACCACCCGACTTTGTTCCTGCCCTGTCTTGTCTTGTCCTGTCCTGTCCAGCCTCATCCGAGGCTGATTGTATCCTCCGGGAGACCTATCGCAAGTACTGATTTTCTGAGCTAAGTTTGTTCTCTGTGTCTACTCAGTAATCATTCTGCCAGAGTCAGCTACTGGTTCCCGCCGACCTACCTCCGGGATATTCCCGGTGACCAGAGGATCGACCTACCTCCGGATTCCCGAGTGACCAGAGGATAGCCGCCTTCCGTGCTCCTTAACCTGGCGACGAGCCGCCCGCACTGCCTCCAGAGTGCTTTCCTCAGTTAAAGTTATCCGGCTCTATTTCTGCGGTTTCTGTTGGACATTTTTCTGCAAGAAGATTTCTGTTACTGGTGGCTTCCTCATTTGTTGTCATTAAAGACTCTCTTTGACTGTGGTTCGCTGTTGGGTCTTTTCTCCTTATAACAGTACAATCTGACCACGATGGACCCAGCGAACGAGGCCCCCATTCACGTCGCGTTGGAACACCAGGGAGTGTTGCTCGGTAGGCATGAGGAGGAGTTGACCACCACTAGACGAGTCGTGGAGTCTCTGGTTGAGCAGGTGTCAGACCTTTCCATGCAGCTTCGTCATTTGCGCCACGAGCCGCCTTCTCTGTCTGGATCGCCGGATCCCCGGAGCCCAGGATCAATAACCCGCCTTGCTACTCGGGTGAGCCCACGCAGTGTCGTGCGTTTCTTACGCAGTGTGAGGTCATTTTTTCTCTTCAACCCTCTACCTACTCCAGAGACCGCGCAAGAGTCGCCTATGTGATGTCTCTCCTGTCTGGAAGGGCTCGTCAGTGGGGAGCGGCTAACTGGGAGGCAGCGGCTGAGTTCATGAACTGTTTTTCTCTTTTCAAGGAGGAGATGATCCGCGTCTTTGATCGCTCTGCGCATGGTTCAGAGGCGTCTCGTCTTCTTTCTTCACTTCGCCAGGGGAGGCTTTCAGTGGCGGACTTCTCCATTGAATTCCGCACCCTAGCGACCACAGCTGGCTGGAACGAGCCAGCGCTGGTTGCTCGCTTCCTGGAGGGGCTTAACGCGGAGGTCAGGGATGAGATTTTCGCCAGGGAGGTTCCCAGTCACCTTGATCCTCTGATCGACCTCGCTCTTCGAGTCGAGAGATGTTTCGATTCACGTCGACGGGCGAAGTATTCTGAGACTGCTCAACGTTCTCTGCAACCCGCTCCGCCGTCATCCACCGCCAGTGATGCTGCGCCCGAACCCATGCAGCTGGGGGGTTTGCGCATTTCCCCGAAGGAGCGAGAGCGAAGAATAATCCACCGCCTCTGCCTCTACTGTGGCTCTGATAAACATTTCGTTTCTACGTGCCAGGTAAAAGCCAACGCTCGCCAGTAGTAGGAGGGGTACTGGCGAGCGCGACGTCTCTGGTCCCTCCACTAAGAGCCTGCACCACCATCCCGGTTCACCTGCATTGGCCGGGTTCCTCAGTATCAGCTAGGGCTATGATTGACTCCGGGGCCGAGGGGAGTTTCATTGATGAAGCTTGGGCCCTGGAACAAGGTATTCCCCTCATAGATCTTAAGCAGACCACACCCCTCTTGGCCTTAGATGGTAGTTCCCTTCCTAATATTCATCGCGAGACCATCCCTCTATCTCTCACGGTCTCTGGTAATCATCGCGAGACCATTTCCTTTTTAGTTTTTCACTCTCCTTTCTCTCCCATAGTGTTAGGCCATCCCTGGTTGATCCAGCACAACCCTCAGATAAATTGGCCTAAGGGCACAATTCTCTCTTGGAACTTGTCGTGTCATGTTAAGTGTTTAGTGTCTGCCATACCCCCTGTTTCTCATGTTTCTGTGTTACAGGAAGAGTCTGGTGATTTGACCGGAGTCCCGGAGATGTATCACGATCTGCGAGCGGTTTCCAGCTCGGTCCCGGGCTACTTCTCTCCCTCCTCACCGTCCTTATGACTGTGGTATCGATCTCCTCCCTGGTACCACGCCACCCCGTGGGAGACTTTATTCTTTGTCAATTCCTGAGCGCGAGGCACTTGAGAACTACCTCTCCGAGGCTCTAAGTGCTGGTACTATCGTTCCCTCTTCTTCCCCCGCCGGCGCGGGGTTTTTCTTCGTGAAGAAGAGGGACGGGTCTCTGCGACCTTGTATTGATTATCGCGGGCTTAGTGACATAACTGTCAAGAATCGTTACCCTCTGCCACTTATGTCATCAGCTTTCGAGATTTTACAGGGAGCCAAGTTCTTCACAAAGTTAGACCTACGTAACGCCTACCACTTAGTACGCATAAGGGAGGGGGACGAATGGAAGACCGCGTTTAATACACCACTCGGGCACTTCGAATATCGCGTCCTTCCTTCCGGTCTGGTAAACGCTCCTGCGGTTTTTCAAGCCCTTGTTAACGACGTTTTGCGTGACATGCTCAACATATTTGTTTTCGTGTATTTGGACGACATTCTGATCTTTTCGCCCTCTCTCCAGGTACATACTCAACCTGTTCGTCGCGTACTCCAGCGCCTGTTGGAGAACCGTCTTTTTGTCAAGGCTGAGAAGTGCTTATTTCACGCCACCTCGGTTACTTTTCTTGGGTCTGTTATCTCGGCGGAGGGGATCAGTATGGACCCCACTAAGGTCCAGGCCGTCACTACCTGGCCCGTACCTGAGTCCCGCACTGCGCTCCAGCGATTTCTTGGCTTCGCGAATTTTTACCGCCGGTTTATCCGAAATTTTAGTCAAGAGGCAGCCCCTGTAACCTCTCTAACCTCGTCCAAGTCTAGTTTTGCTTGGACTGACTCCGCCCAGAGCGCTTTCGACCGCTTAAAGACACTTTTTACCACTGCTCCTATCTTCAGTCACCCCCGACATCTCCCAGCAGTTCATCGTCGAGGTTGACGCCTCAGAGGTGGGCGTCGGGGCCATTCTCTCCCAACGCTCACTCTCTGATGGCAAGGTACATCCGTTCACGTTTTCTCGCACCGTCTCTCGGCCCCCGAACGGAACTACGACGTTGGCGACCGTGAATTGCTTGCTATCCGCTTAGCTATAGGGGAATGGCGCCATTGGCTGGAGGGAGCGACCGTTCCGTTCATTGTGTGCACCGAATCACCGTAACCTTGAATATATTCGCTCTGCCAAGAGATTAAGTTCGCGTCAGGCTCGTTGGGCTCATTTTTTTTCTCGGCTCGATTTTACTATTTCCTATCGTCCCGGGTCTAAGAATGTTAAGCCCGCACGCGCTCTCTCGATCTTTTCGATTCCTCCTCGGTTACTCCCAGCGAGGAGAATATAATTTCCCCTGCGCGTGTGGTCGGAGCTATGGTGTGGGAATGAGAGAGACTTGTTAAGCGCGCTCTCTCTCATTCCATCACTCCGCGAGGCTGCCCAAAACACTTGCTTTTTGTTCCGGTCTCTGCTCGTCGAGCGGTACTTCAGTGGGGTCACTCATCTAAATTAGCTGCTCACCCCGGCGTTAGGGGAACCCTTGCCTCCGTTTCGACAGCGCTTCTGGTGGCCCTCTCGTGAGAGGGATATTCGTCTATTTGTCACCGCCTGCACCATTTGTGCCCAAACTAAGGCCAGTCATTCTCCTCCGTCGGGTCTCTTAAGACCTCTACCCGTCCCGTCGCGTCCGTGGTCGCACATAGCCCTTGACTTTATCACCGGTCTTCCTTCGTCAGCTGGTCATACCGTTATCCTTACGGTCGTCGATCGTTTCTCTAAAGCTGCACATTTTGTTCCCCTTTCTAAGCTCCCTTCCGCTAAGGAGACGGCTCAGATAATGATCAATCATGTTTTCAAACTTCACGGGCTTCCTTCCGATATTGTTTCTGACAGGGGCCCCCAATTCTCCTCCCAGTTTTGGAAGGAGTTTTGCCACCTAGTTGGGGCCTCTGCCAGTCTCTCATCCGGTTTTCACCCCCAGACCAATGGTCAGGCCGAGCGCGCCAACCAGATTGTCGGCCGCATTCTGCGCAGTCTCGCTTTTCAGAACCCCGCGTCTTGGTCCGAGCAACTTCCCTGGGCTGAGTACGCCCATAATTCTCTCCCTTCATCCGCCACTGGCCTCTCTCCTTTTCAATGCTGCCTTGGGTACCAACCCCCGCTGTTTTCTTCCCAGGATCCAGCCTCGTGCGTTCCGTCCGTTCAGAGCCTTTGTTAACCGCTGCAAACGTACCTGGAGGAGGGTGAGATCAGCACTCTGTCGTTCAAGAACTCGAATGCGCATCTCCGCTAATAAGCGTCGCGTCAAGAGTCCCCGCTATCATTGCGGTCAAAAGGTGTGGTTATCCACCCATAACCTTCCTCTCCAGTCCGTTTCTCGTAAGTTAGCTCCTCGTTTTGTGGGTCCTTTTCGGATCTCCAAGGTCGTTAACCCTGTCTCAGTCAAATTGAGGTTGCCTTCTAGTCTTCGTCGTGTCCATCCTGTCTTCCATGTCTCCTGCATTAAGCCCGTTATTCGTGCCCCGCCGCATCCCTCTATCCCTTCCGTTTCAGTCGAGGGAACACCTGTTTATAAGGTTCGTAAGCTCTTGGATAGTCGTCGTCGAAGGTCGCGGTTACCAGTATTTAGTAGACTGGGAGGGGTACAGGTCCTGAGGAGAGAAGTTGGATCCCCTCTCGGGACGTCCTGGACCGCTCGCTGATTGATGATTTCCTCTGTTCTCGTCAGTCCTCTTCCTCGGGAGCGCCAGGAGGTGCTCGTTGAGGGAGGGGTACTGTCATGATCTTGTCTTTCTTGCCCTTTCCTCTGCCTCCCTCTACTGGACACACACAGTATTGTACACACGCTCTTACTGATTCGCAATTACTCCCTGTCTCTTCCCAGCTGTTCCTTGTTCCCTTCTGCTTCACTCTGAGATTTCCCGCACCTGTTCTCTCTTTTCTCTGATTACGCCTATTACTTCTGTCCTCTCTTTTCCCTGTCTCTTTGTCAGATTGTTTGTTAAGCTCTGATGAAAGAAGTTACTCAGACTTACCACCAGACTTTGTTCCTGCCCTGTCTTGTCTTGTCCTGTCCTGTCCAGCCTCATCCGAGGCTGATTGTATCCTCCGGGAGACCTATCGCAAGTACTGATTTTCTGAGCTAAGTTTGTTCTCTGTGTCTACTCAGTAATCATTCTGCCAGAGTCAGCTACTGGTTCCCGCCGACCTACCTCCGGGATATTCCGAGTGACCAGAGGATCGACCTACCTCCGGGATATTCCCGAGTGACCAGAGGATAGCCGCCTTCCGTGCACCTTAACCTGGCGACCAGCCGCCCGCACTGCTTCCAGAGTGCTTTCCTCAGTCTAAAGTTATCCGGCTCTATTTCTGCGGTTTCTGTTGGACATTTTTCTGCAGGAAGATTTCTGTTACTGGTGCCTTCCTCATTTGTTGTCATTAAAGACTCTCTTTGACTGTGGTTCGCTGTTGGGTCTTTCTCCTTATAACAACCTCAGCGCGTCTGAATACGGTACATTTAGACGCTTCCCAAAACAAGCGAACACAAACAAAGACTTAAGTTGTTAACAATCCAATGTCCTACCAGTTCAACAGCATCAAACATATCCGAAGACGTCTGTCCTGCTGCGTTGAAAGTGCAATGTGCAATAGTCCTCATTAAAACAAGCGAGAGCTGGGCAAATCTCCGTCGAGTCGGCGCTGCGGTTCCTTTCTTTCCGTCTAGTAAATGCGCGAGGGCCTCCTCTTCCTTGAATCCAAAGTAGACGCGTTCACGTCCTCAAACAAACGAATTTTGTTGACTAACTTGTAGCGGCACATAAAAACAATCCTAAAACCGCTAGCTATGGAGCTGAATGGAGGAATAACTTCTGTGACGCGTTTATCCTTGAAGCTTGCATGTTGTTTTATTTTGTACAGGTTTCACGTTTACACGGTCAACAAAATATGTGCTCCAGCACTCACCCCATTCTTCCATATGAACACACACACACAACAGGTGTTTTAACCCCACTTAATTAATGACACTCCCATTGTCGTTTGGTCACATGACTTTTCCATTACATGGCTCCTACACACCCAATGAACCCAGGATACATCACTGATGATGTGTCTGAGTTGCACCAGAGGTCTATTTCAAGAACTATACCATCTGACTAAGTCAGTGACTTCTGGGAACAGTCCGGATGACAACCATGAAGAGTATGGGGACTGCTGGAGAGACAGCTGGCAACTGGGAAGACAGTAACCGGGGCAGCAAGGGCAAGCAACCCAGACTCCATAAATAATCTACGAAAGCCCCTTATGAACCATTCCCCCAGGGATACCCAGAGGGGGAGAATGAGCACCCCAACAGGACGGACACACAGGTAACGACCAATGCTTGGAGAAACGACAATGAGTGCAGTTTGCGTATGTGGCAAAGTCTGCAAGAACCGGCATGGCTTGAAGATCCGTCAGGCTAAAATGAAATGCTTGATCGGGAAGCAGGTGGTGCAACGCACAGGTCCAATACCTGGTGAGACGCAGGAGGAGCCCGGCCCGGAGTCACCCCAGAGTGCCCAGAACCTCCACGCACCACAAGCTCCACCCCATGTCAGACATTTCGAACACCGCCGGGTCAAGTGGCCTGCTGCCAACAAGGAGAGAGAGTGGCTCCAGTTCGATGAGGACCTGGACAAAATCCTTGAAGCTACCGCGAGGGGCAGTGTAGACCAGAAGTTGCGGGCTCTGTCAGCAATGATCATCAACATCGGAGCCAAAAGGTTCGGTATTAAGGAACAACAGCTGACCAGAGGTGTGGCAGAGCCAATCCGACGGGAAGTGAAGATCAGCCAGCTAAGGAGTGAGCTCAGACTGCTCGGGCGGCAGTTTAAGCAGGCAAGGTAGGAGGAAAAGGCTGGTCTGGCAGAACTCCGCCTCACCCTGAGGAAAAGACTAACCACCCTCCGGCGAGCTGAGTGGCATAGGAGGAGGGGCAAAGAGAGAGCCGGAAACGTGTCGTCTTCATTTCTAACCCTTTTGGTTTTACGAAGAAGATCTTTGGGCAGAAAATAAGTGCACTGAAGAAGAGGTTAACAAGTACCTCAGCACCACCTACAGTGACAGTGCAAGAGACAAAGATCTCGGGCCATGTAAAACGTTGATAACTCCGCCGGAACCCACCTCGGCATTTAACACCAGGGAGCCAACTTTGAAGGAAGTGGAAGAAGTCGTCAGGTGTGGAGTGCCGTACGTCGTCTATAGAGAGGTGCCCCAGACTCTTGAAGAGGTTATGGAAACTAATCAAGGTTATCTGGAGGAGGGGGAAGGTGGTGCAACAGTGGCGACACGCAGAGGGTGTCTGGATCCTGAAGGAGGAGAGCTCAAGTACCATCGAGCAGTTCAGAGTCATCTCGCTCCTCGTTGAGGGCAAAATTTTCTTTAGTATTCTTGCCCGACGCCTGATGGAGTTCCTTCTGAGGAACAAGTACATCGATACTTTGGTGCAGAAGGGGGGAGTCCCAAAGATACCAGGATGTATCGAGCATACAGGAGTTGTCACTCAGCTCTTACATGAGGCACGTGAAGGCAAAGGGGATCTGGCCTCTGGCTCAACCTCGCCAACGCCTACAGGTCAATCCCCCATAGACTGGTAGAAGCCGCACTTGACCGACATCACGTTCCAGACAAGACTAAGAACCTCATACTGGATTATTATAATTCCTTTAGTCTGAAAGTCACCTCTGGAGCAGAAACATCTGCATTTCATTAGCTTGAGAAGGGCATTATCACGGGATGTACTATTGTTTGCTTTGGCGATGAATTTGCTAGTGAAGTCTGCAGAGGTAGAGTGCAAAGGCCCACTCACCAAGTCAGGCATACGGCAGCCCCCCATCAGAGCATTTATGGATAATCTCACGGTGACCACAGCATCGGTTCCGGGGTGCAGATGGATTCTCCAAGGGCTCGAGCACCTCATCAAATGGGCTAGGATGGATTTCAAGCCAGCTTGTAAAGGGAAGGTTACAGAACAGTTCCGCTTCTCACTTGGAGACATCCAGATATGGATTGTGCTGGAGGCTGGTCACTTCTTTCCATCCGCAAAGTCCATTTGAAACACTACTCCTCCACACACAATTGAGCCTACAGGCTGATAGAGGTAACTGTGGTGGACAGTCAAGGTATCATTCTTTCTATTACATTATGGTTGGCTCATAAATGTACAAATGAGGACTCTATCTTAAATATTTTTTTAAGTAAAAACCTACACATAGCCCCTTTAAGATTATAACAGCATGTTTCAATAAATTATTCGAAAACAGCAAAACCCCCTTTTCCATGATCTCTCCCTTAAACATTTTGAAAGAACATAGAAAAAAAATCAAGCTAAATGTTTTTGGTGGAATGAATGTTACCAGAGGAAGAAGAGAGAAATTAGGATGATGATAATCATTCAGAGGAATGCATTGAGCGAAACACTGGAAGAGGAAGAATCTCTGTTGTCATTGTTTCCACACACAACAATGATGGTAATGCTTTACAATAATAGTACATGAATAATCATGTACTAATACCTTTACTAATAATCATGTACTAATATTGTCTGGGAACTGTAGGGAGGTACAGTAGGTGACATTTTTTATTTTGTCATCCTGTTTTCTGCTGGATTGGGGTCAGGAAGGGAGAGAGTGTACGTTTCTGTTATTTATTTGTATTTTTTTATTTGTATTTTTAAGAGTTTTAGTAAAAAATTGACTCTCCCAGGCAGATTAAACTTTTGTTTGTTATTTTTGCATTGCCCCCTCTTGAAGTCTTTGTTCCCTTCCCAATTTGCTCTCCAAATAAATTGTTAACTTTTGAATAAAATTGTTGAAAAGAACTTCGTTGTTGTGGTGCTTTGGCTGGGCCCTGACTTTTGAACTTTAAAATCATAAACTTTGTTATGTTCTGACCCCTATACATACATAGGACGTAACAATACACAAAAAGTTAAAAAGTGGTTTGTTTGCTGATCATCTGCATCGGAGTGCTTATCTTGGCGGCCATCTTTTTAATGAAAGAGAATTGAATGAAAGCTATAAAAGAAGGATATAAAGAAAGACAAACTATTCATAGTGTTAGTAATGTGTCAGACCAATGGAAAGATGAAAGTAGAGGTCAGTGAATCCAGGTGAGTTAGATAACGCTGCTGCTTTTCTTCCTCAACATTTTATGAAAGATGTTTGTTGACTGCTCTGATACTGGTCAGATATAAGTGAAGTTGAACATTTTTAATGGAGTATGAGAGTCAGTAAATGAACCAGGAAGTTCCTCAAATTTCTGTTATGTAAACGGAGTAACAGACAAATGCTTTTTCGACAGCTTTCTTGAACCCAACATCTTTGTGACCTCCAAGTTCTCCAGCCCAGTCACACAGCTCTCATATAAAACTCTCAACCAGGCCGTCAAATCGAGAGAGACTTGTTTGTTTTTCTTACATGTGAGTTTTGAATGCATCCCAACGTACCCATGAGCTCAGCAAAAAGGGAGAAGACTGGGAAATTTAAACCTTTATAAATTATTTTCTATAAAATATACGAACGATGGCATTTTACTTAGCCTGCAAATATAATAAAAATATATAAATCCATACACAGACATGCACAGGTTCCATACACCTGAATCAATCATCAATTAAGTCATAGTTTAGTTAGCGTTTTAAACTTAAATGGATAGTTCACCCAAAAATAAAGATTACCCCATGATTTACTCACACTGAACCCATCCTATGTGTATAAGACTTTTTTCTTTCAGATGAACACAGAGTAATATTAAAAAATATCCTGGCTCTTCCAAGCTTTATAATGGCAGTGAATGTTGTTTTTTTTTTTTTTGGAAGTCCATCAAAGTGCATCTATCCATTATAAAGTGCGTCTATATGTGATAAAAAATACATCTATCCATGATAAAAGTCCATGTATTCATGATAAAAGTGCATCTGTCCATGATAAAAATGCATCTATGCATGATAAAAGTGCATCTATCCATGATAGAAGTACATTTGTCCATTATAAAAGTACATATATCCATGATAAAAGTGCATCTATTCATGATAAAAGTGCATCTATCCATGATAAAAGTACATCTGTCCATGATAAAAATGCATCTATCCATGATAAAAGTGCATGTATTCATGATAAAAGTGCATCTGTCCATAATGAAAATTCATCTATGCATGATAAAAGTGCATCCATCCATGATAAAAGTACATCTATCCATGATAAAAGTGCATGTATTCATGATAAAAGTACATATGTCCATGATATAAGTCAAGTATTTTTATATAGCGCTTTTCACAATATAGATTGCATCAAAGCAGCTTTACAGTATCAATCAAAATATAAAAAACAATGTTTGTTTCTTAGAGCTGAACAAGGATATTACTGATTGGTTAATTAATTTGAATATCCCCAACTGAGCAAGCCAAAGTCAACAGTGGCAAGGAACCGAAAACTCCATCAAGTGACCTAATGGAGAGAAAAAAAAACCTTGGGAGAATCCAGGCTCAGCCTCCTCTGGCGTATGACTAGATGCTGGATTTACAGTAACTGTAAGGTAAAAACTTATATGAATGTCTCTAAACAGACAAAGATAAACAAAGACACTCAAATTAGCATAGATGCCATTCTTCTTATGATGTAATGAGTACATCAGGATTTAAGGGAAGTGTTCCCAGTTCCAGCTGACCTAATCTATGCAGCCAAACACTGAATTATAGAAGTCTAAAATGTATGTATGCTAGGGCAAAGAGATATATCTTTAATCGAGATTTGGTGCTAAATAGGAAAAGGATCTGTCATGATCCTGGCCTTCTTTCTCGGAACTTTGTCTTCTTACTTTGTACTTTGGCAGCATTTTCTGTTCATTAAAGACTGTGTTGCTGCATCTCGTTTTTGGGTCATCTTTCTCTCCTCATCACAGAATAATCTGGCCACATGGACTCAGCGAGCGGCAATCACTTTCAGTCTGCTGTTGAGTTCCAGGGTACCATGCTGGGGCGGCATGAAGAGGAGCTGTCTGCTGCGAGACAAGCCGTCGAATCCCTAGCCTCCCAGGTATCGACTTTATCCACTCAGCTACATCAGCTGCATCATGAGACCCCCGCTTCCCGGGATCATCACGAGGCCCCGGAACCGCGGATCAACAATCCCCCCTGCTACTCGGGTGAGCCCACTCAATGTCGCGCCTTCCTGACTCAGTGCGAAGTAGTTTTCTCTCTTCAGCCCTCGACTTGCTACAGAACGGGCCAGAGTCGCCTGATGTTATCTCTCTGCTGGCCGGACGGGCCCGTGAGTGGGGAACCGCCAACTGGGAGGCGGTGGCGGACTGTGTGAATGACTTCTTCCAGTTCAAGGCCGAAATGAGAAACAATTCAAGGCCGAAAATATTAAAACAATATTTAATATTTATATATAAACAATATGAATGTGAGCCAGAGGAGAACTGGCCATCGACTTGAGCCTGGGTTCTCCCAAGGTTTTTTTTTCTCTCATCCAATCTGATGGAGTTTTGGTTCCTTGCCACTGTTGCCTTGCTTTGCCTTGCTTTTGGCTTGCTTAGTTGGGGTTATTTAATATTTAACAATATTATTGATCTGTGTTGTACTACTTTCATGTTATCACTGTGAAGCTGCTTTGATACAATCTGTATTGTGAAAAGCGCTATATAAATAAATGTGACTTGACTTGACAATTAAATTCAATGGAATACAATGGCACCCGGTGGCTATTTTTGGTATAACGCCTAAACAAAATCTCATGGGAACTTCAAAATTTGTGATATCAACTGTAAATTTGGAACACAACTTGGTTAGATATATAGCTTTCATTTTATAGTAAAAAAATATTTTGTAAAATATTTATTTTATATTAAAAAAATATATTAATAAATTATATTTGATTTACTGTAAATTATAACTTCCATAACTTTTCATACTTTAATTTTTTGAAGTGCTTTCACTTCAGTAATAATCTGCTGATTGTTTTCTTTAAAACAAGACCAAACTTGGGATATATATTTCAAAGCATTCTTGAATTACAACCATTTAAGTTTGTACAGGTACCTAATAAAGTGTCCGGTGAGTGTATAACGTAATTTAGAAATATTTTTAAGATGGAAAAATGCAGTTTTATAGATACTAGACACGTGACTTTCAAATGAAAGATTGGCTTCAAAGAGCACACCCAGGGTCCTAACCGACAACGAAAGACTTAAAGGGGGGGTTTAGTCCGTTTTTTCTTTGCATAATTGTGTTTATGGGGTGTATTACAACATGTATTCGTTATTTGTTTTTTTTTAAGTCCTATTTTTCATAAATTTCACCTTTATTGTAAGCCGCGCTCACCTCTGTTGCTGGAACGACCGGTTGACTTCCTGATTCTATGAAACCACTCCCTCAGAAACTCTTTATGGGCTCAGATTGGTTAGTTTGTGCCGGTGTGTTGTGATTGGCTAAACTGCGAAGTGAGCGTTGTCCGGAACCGTCACGCCCCTTCCCTGTACGGGAGAATGTTGCATGTGGTCCGGTCAATGTAAATAATGCTGTCGATAGGCTTACTGCCGTATCGAGTTTGAGCCCGAATCGACCCAGAAAGCGCCGATGAAGAGAGACAGTCAGAACCTCCTCAAACACGTTTGTTACAAAACGTTTCTGAATGGTACGTGTTCTGATTTATGATTATTCTATTATTACATAAGAAGTTTGATACCCTGTTATAATTGAAAATGCTAATGCTGCTTGTTAGCTTTTTGACATACGTTTTTATCTTGATTAAACATTTAATACAAATTATAGGGTTAGGGTTAGGGTTAAAAAAACATCTAAATAAATGGCTATTGTAAACAAACACTGTTGACATTGATCGCGTTTATGAACAAATAGCAAAATTACGTCATAAAGTAGCTATACCTGGCAAATACATTTAATAAATATATATGATTACTAATTAAGCTTCAAAGTGTACGCGTTTGTCAGAGAAACCCAAAATAACATAACAAAGTGACTATAAAAACGGCGATGGCATTTGTTTACGTCCTTGCTAAAACTAAACCATTAACGTTACGTCTAAAATTATACTAATACATTTAAAACGAGTAAGTCTTACTTACAGGTTGTTGCCCAACAAGTGCTGCATCTGGTTTTAACGTTGGAACAGCTTCAGGTTTGAGCAAAAGTTTCTTGTGTAATCCGGCATTGAATTGGTGTAGATTCAGGAAGCTGTCTTCAGTGAAATGTGCCGCACAAAGAGCTAAATTACGATTGTAATTGTCAGAAACATTATTAAACATAAATGTTAGCCATTGTTGACGGACTAGAGCATCCGAAGGAAGCCCGAACACAGAAGACCTGACATCTGGATGAAAATAGCACACTTTAGAAGGCATGGCTAAGTTAGCTCTCCCCTGTAACTCTTCCTCTTCGGCAATGACGCAGCTATATGCGCATGTCCTATTTTTCCATATTCCGGAGGGAGTGGTTGATGCAAATGTGGGGGTTAGTGACGTACCATAACCCAGCTGTAGTCCAAATCCAGTCGTTTTTGTAGGCAATTATACTTCCTGGTTTATAAAAGACGATATCTCTGCTTACACTGAACTTTCAGCGCTGCAACTTTGCAGATACTGTTCATGCACCAACAGCAACATTACACACTATTTAAAATCAAAAATGTGAGACAGGAAAAAAAAACCCCTTTAACAGAGCAGCCATCAAGTGTTAGCCAGTGTTCTAGGTTATTACGTGTGGATGTTGTTTGTCCAATAATCAGAATCTCAGGGTTTTTTTTCAGAATTTAGTAGTAGGAAATTACTAGTCATCCAAAAAAATGATCAGCTATGCATTCCGTTAATTTTGTGAATTGGTAAGTTTCGTTAGATTTTGAAAAAATATAGAGCTGAGTATCATCAGCATAAAAGTGAAAGCTAATTCCATGTTTCCAAATGATATCTCCTAAAGGCAGCATGTACAGAGTGAACAGCAGTGGTCCTAGTACTGAGCCTTGTGGTATGCCATACTGAACTTGTGATTGATAAGACATCTCTTCATTTACTGCTACAAACTGATAACGGTCAGATAAGTATGATTTAAACCATGCTAGTGCAATTCCACTAATGCCAACAGAAGTGCATCTATCCATAATAAAAGTATGTCTATTCATGATAAAAGTGCATCTGTCCATGATAAAGTGCATCTGTTCATGATAAAAGTTAATCTATTCATGATAAAAGTGCATCTGTCTATGATAAAAGTGCATCTGTCTATGATAAAAGTGCACCTGTCCATGATAAAAGTGCATCTGTCTATGATAAAAGTGCATCTGTCTATGATAAAAGTGCATCTATCCATTATAAAAGTGCATGTGTCCATGATAAAAGTACATCTATTCATGATAAGTACATCTGTCCATGATAAAAGTGCATATATCTGTGATAAAAGTACATATTTCCAAGATAAAAGTGCATCTATCCATGATAAAAATGCATCAATCCATGATAAAAGTGAATTTATACATGATAAAAGTACATCTATCCATGATAAAAGTAAATGTATCCATAATAAAATTACATCTATCCAAGATAAAAGTATTCGAAGCCGGCTTCAGGGGATAAATAAAGGTTGGTGTAAGAAAAATATCCATCTTTAAAACTTTATCGGCTAAAAAAACAAGCTTCCAACAGATAGCCATACACAAGTGGACTTACGTCAGAAGACTTGACGATGACGATGTGTGGCGTAGATGTAGGAGAAGCGTGATCTCTGAGTCTCTCATTGTGTGGCGAGTTCAAGTGTTGCTCTTATGGCATTTAACTTTAAATATGGATATTTTCCTTACGCTTCACTTCAGAAGGCCTTTATTAACCCCCTGGAGGTGTTTCGAGCACTCTTATCACGGATGGAGGCACTGATGTACTTCCAAGAAAATATACCCATTCACTCCCATTATAAGGCTTGGAAGAGCCAGGACATTTTTGTTATATAATTACAACCGTATTCAGTCATATACACCTGGCTTCAGGGTGAGTAAATCATGAGGTGGTTTTCATTTTTGGGTGAACTATCCCTTTAACAGGATTTATTTGTTTACAAACATTCAGGTATTTTAGTCTAGAAATGACCTTCGGCTTAGGGCTCTAGTCTAAACAATTGATGCGCTTTGGCCGTTCGTTTACACGACAACAGCATTTTTGGGTACCTGAAAAACACAAACGTTTGGAAACGGGTTTCAAAGTGAAAGTTTTTGAAAACGTTCTCCATGTAAACAACAAAAACGTGAATCTCTGAAGATGATGACATCACGCACATGTGTATTATGTGTTCAGTCTATAGTGTTTAATCACCATCTACTGGCCTGGCAGAAGAATACAGCGCTTTTAGTTGTTTTCGCGGATCCGTGTGAATGGGGATCATTTTGTCTGCATGCGGATGATTTCCATTACACGAGAGTAGATGTTGCACCAGGGCGCACCTTCCATCCTCAGTGTTTCGTCAACTAGCCCACGACACCTCAAGAGGGCTTGACAGTGACTCTGGCATCCCAGAGTCATCCCCTCCGTCCCCCACTAAACTCAGCCCAGCTTACTGACCTCTACATCCCTCCTGCTGCTGAGACCTACCCACAATCTCTCAGCAACCCAACCATACACACCAACCCTTTTGACTAAGGCTGTCGAGCCCCACTGGTGCGTGAAAGCAGTTTCAGTGGCAACGGTTCCGTATGGCATACCACCTACCGCAAAACGTAATATCTGGCCAACCACCATCATTCAACTAATACACAGGAACGTAATGACTGTAAATACAACGCAACCTATACAAACAGACTCTTCAAGAATTCTACGAAACCGTAGTGTGCCGGGCTGTATATAACCAGCTAGAATCTTTCTGTCTCAACCACAGCCAGTTGCTGCTCCTTTCTGCTGCTTCAGATAAGTTGTTTACTGTGCGACATAACTCTTGGCCAATGAATCCGACGTCTCTGAGGAACCGGGTTGTAGAGTGTGCCACAAAACCTCAACAACCCACTTCCACTGGGTAAACCTGGACTCTCCATCCTCGCTGTTCTGCTTCAGTGGCCAGATGAGCATACCACAGTTTCTTCCTCTCATATGCCTCATCTACCATATCCCATGGCACTGTTAGCTCTATTAGCTGAACAATGCGTGGTGATCCAGACCACAAAACAATATCTGGTCGTAAGTTAGTTGTAGCAATCTCAGGTGGAAAAATAAGCCGTTGATCAAGATCAGCCAGCATCTTCCAGTCCCTAGCAGCTTCCAGTTGTCCTGAGCGAGAATTGGTGTTAACACCTTTTCTTGGTAGTTGCTCACCTGGGCGGAGGAATATTGGGTCCCACTTTATATTAAGTGGCTTTAAGTACTATGTTCTTACATTGAAAAACAAGTACAATGTACTTATTTTGTTCAGGTTGTTTTGTAAAACACTTTTGCAGCTATTGAGGTGTAATACGGGTAAGGTTAGGGTCAGGTGTGGTTGTATGGGTCGGTTTAAGGGTGGGTTAAGGTGTAAGGGAAGGGTGAACTGTGTAATTACAAACGTAATTACATTTATTAATTACAGCTGTAATTACATGCAAGTATTTTCAAAATATAAGTACAATGTAAAAGCATGTATGTACACAATAAGTCCATTGTATCAAATTGTTAAATTCAATGTAAGTACATAGTACTTAAAGCCACTTAATGTAAAGTGGGACCGAATATTGTCTTCTGCGTGTAATGTTTTGCAGGCAGCAACTAATTGGCCATACTAACGCTTGCCTTACAATGCTAAAGCCAAACATCGCAGTACATTGTCATGGCGCCAAGTAAACCGACCCTGGCTAAGAGCCACCTTATATCCTGTCAGTATGTGCTATAATGTGGCAGGTGATGAACACAAAGGACAAGAGGGATCCTCTCCTACCCAGAGGTTTAGGTTCTGCGGTGATGGGAGAACATCATATGTTCGACCTAATAAGGAAACTGATCCTACTCTCTTCCATTGACCAAAGGTCTTGCCAGCCCATCTTGTGTTGTTCCACACTCTCCCTTCTCATCCACTCTCCCTGCTTGACCTGGGAAATGGCCTTTATACACCTGGTCCTCTCCTCCAGCTTACGCACCTCGTTGACTACCAGCTTCCTCCTTTGAGCTGGGCCTGCCTTGTACCATTTAGGAGGAGCTAAACTGAGCCCAAAACCCCCTCTCCCCTGCTGTATCTGTCCCACGATATCCCCAATTTGAAGGGCAGCCTTTGCCTCTACTACAGATTTCTTTGTTGACCACTTTCTACCAGTTTTTAACACAGGGGATGCCTCCCTTACACATTTGTCGTGTGACTCTACTATGGTAATTTCCAGCCTGACCTTGGCACACTTAAACTTCTCGGTTAAAGCAGAGACTGTCAGCTGCAATATTCCTTTAAAGGAAGGAAAAATGTATCTGTTTTAAGCATATCTTTGTAGTGTAAATGTAGTAACGACAACGTACCCTAAAAAGTTAACTTTGTGGGAAAATGTTTTACCCTTACCTTGTGGTGTAATGCTCTGCTGCGACAACACAGTCTCTACCCTTCCACGCGTTGTGAGCTCATCTCGGTCCGCGTCGACGCTTTTGTTTTGTTTGTCCTCTCACTTTTGTTTTGCACTGTGTAAGTCTATAAACACTATGGATAACACGATATATGTCGGAAAGTTATTAGGGATCATCGCTGATCTTTCTATTGATCACCTGCGATCTCAGGTGCGCAGCACTTTCTCTGGACGCGCACGGCAGCAACAAAGTAACTTACACCCGTCAAGATCTCCTCTCGCTCACGAGACTTTGCCACTCTCTGCCCAATATCAATGGATGTGATACCAGCTGACATCCTAAGCAAGCCGAGGAAGCGAGGAAGGCGAGGAGGGGTTCGCGCCAGGCTACGGAGGCGTCCCTTTAACCCCCCTCTTCCCTCAGTTGTGATGGCTAATATACAATCTCTTCGGAACAAGATGGATATCCTACATGCCAGATGCCGGGGGAAAAAATCCTTTCGTGATACCTGCATCATCGCGCTGTCCGAGACGTGGCTGAAGGACTCCATCCCAGATGAGGAGGTTAGTTTGGATAACGTCACCATTATCCGAGCAGATCGGACGATTCGATTCCGGTAAGGAAAGGGGCGGAGGTGTCTGTGTTTACGTTAACAATCGGTGGTGCAATAACATCAAGATCCATGATAAGATCTGTACTCCTGACATTGAAATGCTGACTGTCTCGCTTCGCCCCTACTATCTCCCTCGGGAATTCCCCACGCTGGTAATAAGCTGTGTTTATGTTCCGCCTGGTGTTAATACCAATACGGCAGCCGAGCTAGCAGCTCAGAATGTTCATACTATGTTGAATAAATACCCTGAGGCCCCGGTGTTTATCATGGGGGATTTTAATAGCTGCAAGTTGGACAGTGTTCTTCCATCTTTTAAGCAATACGTTGATTCCCCCACTAGGAAAGAAAATATGTTAGATCTGTGTTATGGGAACATAAACAATGCTTATACTGCTCCGTGCAACCCCCACTAGGCTCCGCGCATCACAACATTGTCTTTTTACTCCCGCAATATAGACAATTGCTGAAGAGAGAAAAGCCAGCTACATACAGTATCACCCAGTGGACAGTGGAAGCAACCGCACAACTCCAAGGGTCATTTGCATGCACAGACTGGAATATTTTTGACGGTGGTCTAGACAAAAAAACGGAGATAATAACGGATTACATCAAGTTTTGCATGGCAACTAGTATTCCAGTCAAAACTGTGAAGAGATATCCCAACTCAAGACCATGGATGACCAGCCAAATAAAACTTAAACTCAAGGAGAAACAAAAAGCATTTAACTGTAAAGATTGGCTTTCGCTGAGAGACATTAATCGCTCTGTGAAAAATGAAATCAAAAAGGCAAAACTTGCATATAAGGACAAATTAGAAAAAGATTTCAGTAGTATGAAAACAAGACAGGCCTTTCAGAAGGTGAAAACACTTACTGGAACCACTTCGAATGCCAACATTCCTACATCTACTGATCTCAGCTCGTTCAGGACCTGAATACATTTTATGCCAGGTTTGACACCCTGAATTGTACCACTGAATGTGAGAGACTGCTCGGGAGCCTACCCACTCCTGAAGAGTCACACCCTGTCTCCTTAACAGTGGGAGATGTCCATCAGCAGCTCAGGAGGTGTCATACCAGCAAGGCCCCTGGCCCAGATGGAATCACAGGGAGGCTGCTCAAGAATTGTGCCCTGGAGCTATCTCCTGTTCTCCATTTACTTTTCAAAGAGTCACTACAGACAGCAACTGTCCCAGCCCTCTGGAAAACCGCCACTATCATTCCAGTACCCAAAAGATCTCGCCCCTGTGAATTGAACCATTACAGACCAGTAGCACTTACTTCAATAATTGCAAAATGTCTTGAAAAACTGGTTTTAAACTCCATCCTTCCGGTTGTCGGCCCACAGCTGGATCCTTACCAGTTTGCTTACAAGGCCAAAAGAGGAACAGAGGATGCTGTAGCATGTCTCCTTCATACTATCCTTCAACATCTGGATTCTCTGGGCCATTATGCCAGGATTCTTTTCATAGACTTCAGCTCTGCCTTCAATACGATACAATGCCACCTCATGATAATTAAACTTCAACAACTTAATGTGCCACCTCTTCTCATTCACTGGATTTATGATTTTCTCAGCGACAGATCACAGGCAGTGAGAGTGGGTAGTGTAACATCCACCTCCATTACTGTCAACACTGTGTGACGTCCCTGAATCTCCTGGTTCCATTGGTCCAGCTCGTGGGAGTTCCTGATTGGTTTTCCTCATGCTAATTATTAATTAGAGTGTGTATATAAGAGTGCTGTGCCTTCTTACGAGTGGGCACTCTTTGGTGAAAACACTCCTCATGAGTGGCCTCTGATATTTCCTTGCACATGTAGCGTTAATATATTATTGTTTGTTACCCTTTTGTTTTTCCTTATCCCTAGACTTCTGTTTATTATTATTGTTTTGTTGATTGGTTGTGGTATGTTTAATTTAATTAAAATTCTTTCATTGCCACGTTTATGTCTGATCCCTCTTTTGTGTTGCGACTTGATACGAGCTGGTCGTAACATAAGATTGGGGACTCGTCCTGGATTGCTGCATGTGTAAGTAAATATCTTTAGTGTGTTCACCTTTTTGAATGATTAGACTTCAGATATTTAGAGTGTTCTCAGCTGGGTTTAAAACTCCTCCATCGAGACACTGGTTGTTATTTTTTTTGTTATTTTGCCTTTATTATTTTTGAAGGTTATCCTGGACGGGGGTTTTAAATCTCTGTCGGGGGTACGCTTCAGGCTTTTGGTTAAACGCCAAATGTCCGTGAGTTCAGCGTTTAAATACCGCCCCGAGTCCGGTACACCTTTGAAGACTAGGTAGGTTTAGTTAGCGTTGTTTATAGTTAGGAACTGGAGTCTCTCATTTTCATTTAAGGTGACACTTTGTTTTCTGCATCTACACATTTGATGCCTGCTGTATGAAGATAGTTTGAGAGATGACTTTTGGTAAGTCTTTGTATATCGCATGACTATATGTGCGGGTTGCATCTGGATCGAGAGTGCGACAATTCCGGGCTAAGTGGCTGATGGGATTTGTAGTTCTAGTGCTCTAGTTTAGCGGCGTCTCACGCGTGTGTTTGTATTGCTGTTGTGTTTCTCTGTTGCATCTTTTAACAGAAAGTGTCGTCGGTGATCGAGGATTTCTTCTCATTTCCTTCGGAAATCTTACTGGAGAGATGCACGAAGGAAGAGTTGTTACAGATTGCCGAGCGCTTGGATGTGGAGGTAACGAGTAATGATAAAAAGCTTAAAGAAACGCTGTTGAAAGTTGTGAAAAATGCACTTGTTGAGCGAGGGGTTTTAGAGGTAAGAGTTCAAGATATTGATTCTGAAGAGGCTTTAACCTCTCCTCTTTATGCTGCCGATCGAAATGTCAAGTTTAGTGATGTGTCTTTACAAAAGAAACAGTTAGATGCGGAAAAATTGCGTTCTGAGCGTGATGCTTGTGCACTGAAAGAAAGTGACTTAGAAATGAGAAAATTAGAGTTACAACAGGAACTGGAGTTACGTAAACTGGAGTTACAATCTGAAAGGGAGCAGAGAGATTTTCAGTTGAGGAAACTGGAGTTAGAGTTGCATGCTCAAACAGCTGAAACTCCACGTCATGTATCATCTGAGGAAGCCGTGTTTCACTGCGCCTGTTTTTGATGTTTACAAAAACATTAGACTTGTACCGTTGTTTTTGGAGAAGGAAGTAGAGAAGTATTTCCAACATTTTGAACGTGTTGCAGAGTCTTTAAAATGGCCAAAAGAATTTTGGACCTTACTGTTGCAATGTGTTTTAGTAGGAAGAGCTCAGGAAGTTTATTCAGCATTGACAATGGAACAAAGTGGTGACTATGAAATCGTTAAGGCTGCTATTTTGCATGCTTATGAACTGGCACCTGAAGCATATCGCCAGAAATTTAGAAGTCACTTTAGGGGTGAAAACTGTACATATCTTGAGTTTGCTAGAGAGAAAGAAAATTTGCTGGTGTACCTCAGTAAAAGTAACAACCAAGGAACAGCTTAGAGAACTGATTTTGTTAGAGGAGTTCAAAAACTGTGTTCCAAAAGCTGTTGCTTTGTATCTCAATGAACATAAAAGTGAGTAAAATGTCCGATGCTGCTCTTATGGCAGATGAATTTGTTCTCACGCATAAAGTTTCTGTTAATCACTTCAACGATTCTCGAGCAGGTCTAAGTTGAGTGCTGTTAGACCTAAAAAAATGGTTTCACGCCAGAATACTGTGTCAAATATCGTTGAAAATACTTCACGTATGAAAACTGAGATGGCTTGTTTTTACTGTAAGAAGCCAGGGCATAAAATTTCAGACTGTATCATTCTCAAAAAGAAAGAGAAGGGTGTTAAACCTGTGGGTTTAATTTCTACATTGAAAGTGAATTCGTACTCCTGCTCGATTTAATGAACAAATTGAACGGGTAGATACGACTGAGATGGAGAGTGTTAAAAATAGTGTTGATTTTGCACCATTCCTTACTGAAGGGACCGTGGCTTTGCCTAATTCAGATGAGACTGTGCCTGTACGCATCCTACGAGATACTGGAGCGGGGCAATCCTTTTTGTTGGAAGGGCTTTTGCCGTTGTCTGAACGTACTGATACAGGAACCCATGTACTTGTTAGAGGACTTGAGATGGGGTTCATGGAAGTCCCTTTACACCGCATTCATCTTGATTCTAAACTCGTGTCATGTGAGGTGGTAGTTGAGAGTGCGTGCTATGCTTCCTGTCTCAGGTGTCACTTTCATACTTGGCAATAATTTGGCCGGGGGAAATGTTTGGGAAAAGTCTGACGCTGGTGTTCCACCTGTCATGGTTTCTGATGTGGAGAAATTAGATGGATCTTCTGATTGTCCTAATTTATACCCTGCATGTGCAATAACTCGAGCGATGGCTAAGAAAAGTATGCCAGATGACACTGAAAACATGCTTTGTGATACTTTTATTGTTTCTGAAAATTCTTCTCAGCCAGAGCCAAGTATTGTGGGTATGGAGGTGGAAGATGAGATCCCTGTGCATGATTCACATGCTGTTGATAAACATGACAACCAAACTGAACTGCGTGCGATCTGTATTCGTGTTTGTAGCTCCGGAGGATTTCTTCATTAATCTTCAATTTTCTTCTTTACCACTCATTTATATACTAGCACTTTCTATTTTTCTATCATGTGAACTTATCCTCGATACTATTCCTTATAAAAAACAATTGGATTGCTTTGATATCGCTACTTAGATCCAATTTTCGAATCTAGGCTACTAGCCTTTAGCCCGCTGAGCATTCACGCGTGGCCTCGCCTGTCGAGACGCTGAGCATACGGGTTGCATCTGGCATTCAGTCCTAAATTAGTCGGGATATTGACTTACTGTTCATCTTTTATAATGGCGAACACATCGGATGAGAGTCTAACGTTACCTCTGTGTGCAGGTGAGGACACATTCGAGCTCTTCACGGTGATGCAGGAGCTGGAACGCGTCGAGAAGCAGATCCGCAGTCTCCTGATGAAGCAAGCCGAGACTGTTGGACCGGCGTTCAGACGCTTGAAGCTTCACGCGCCGACCCTCACAACTCCGTGGTTAGTAACGTTAACTCTGTTAGTACTTCCTCATCCACTCCGCGTGTTTCTCTGCCCAGGACGACGCGATCAGCCCGGCCTTCTTTCACTCCGACTCCGGCCCGTGGAGCATGGATCACGCAGCGGAGGACACGAGCCAGGACCAGAGCTGCCTCTCCGCCCCTCCCGGTCTTCGAGATCTCCACTCGGAATCGCTTCTCCCCTCTTCGCGAGCCGGAACGTGATGACGCCGTGATCATCGGGACATCCATGGTCCGTCATGTCGGTGCTACTTCGGGAAAGGTGATGTACGCACACACTGTTTCCCCCGGTGCCCGTGTTCTTGATATCGCCGCTCAGGTTCCCGAGATCGTGGGCGGTGACACGCGGCATCGGAGCTGTTGTGCTGGAAGCGGGAGCGGACGACATCAGGCTGCGGCAGACCGAGGTTCTGAAGAAGGACTACATGAGCCTGATCGAGACGGTACGCAGCACAGCGCCTAAAGCAACGATCATCGTGTCCGGACCGCTTCCCACGTACAGACAAGGACAGGAAAGGTTCAGTAGACTTTTTGCATTTAATGAATGGCTAACGTTAATGTGTAATGAACAGAAACTGCTCTTTGTAAATAATTGGCATCTGTTTTGGGAGCGACCCAGGCTGTACCGGGCAGACGGACTCCACCCCAGCAGAATCGGAGCGGGAGTTCTGTCGGACAACATCTCCGAGACGTTACGCACCAGATGACTGGTAAGTCAAAGTCCAAATTGCAGCCTCTGTTGTCCAAACTTAACTAATATGCATAGTGTGGAGCGTTACATAGAAACTGTGTCCATTCCTCGTTTAGTGAAGCCAAACAATAAATCTAGTGCAGGATTTAGCAAAAATCTTATCGTAATTAAACCAGAAAATCTAAATATCAGTGAACAAAAACAATTTTTAAAGCTAGGTCTTCTAAACATTAGATCGCTCACACCTAAAGCAGTTATTGTAAATGAAATGGTCACAGATAATAATTTTGATGTTCTATGCCTTACTGAAACCTGGCTTAAACCAAATGAGTATTTTGGTCTAAATGAGTCTAGTCCACCAGGATACTGTTATAAGCATGAGCCTCGTCTGATCGGTCGCGGCGGCGGTGTTGCGACAATCTATAAAGATATTTTTAATGTTACTCAGAAAACAGGTCACAAGTTTAATTCTTTTGAAGTACTTGTGCTAAATGTTACGCTGTTAGATGTAAGAAAGAAATCCATATTATCTCTAGCCTTGGCTACTGTATATAGACCTCCAGGGCCATATGCTGAATTCCTAAAGGAGTTTGCAGACTTTCTCTCGGATCTATTGGTGAATGTCGATAAAGCAATAATTGTTGGAGATTTTAACATACACGTAGATAATACAAATGATGCTTTAGGGGCTGCGTTTACAGACTTATTAAACTCCTTTGGGGTCAAACAAAACGTCAGTGGTCCCACTCATCGTCTAAATCATACACTAGATTTAATTATATCATATGGAACCAGTCCAACTGATATAAATATTATACCGCAAAACGATGATGTCACTGATCATTACATGGTGACTTGCATAATACGTACTGCCGAAATATGTCATGTTGCGCCGCGTTATAGAAAAGGCAGAACAATCCTTCCAACCACTATAGATAGATTCTCAAATAGCTTACCTGATCTATCTAAGCTGCTAAGTGAACCCAAACAAACTGATCAATTAGATGAAATGACTAGCAGTTTGAGCACCATTTTCACTAGTACATTAGATATTGTTGCACCAATTAGATTAAAAAAGGTTAGAGAGAAAACTAAAGCACCCTGGTACAACAGTGATACGCATGCTATCAAGAGAGAAACTCGTATCTTAGAGCGTAAATGGAAACAAACTAATTTAGAGGTCTTTAGAATCGCGTGGAAAGACAGTATGTCACGTTATAAAAAGGCTCTAAAAACAGCCAGGGCTGAGCATCTCCGCAAACTAATAGAAGATAACCAAAATAATCCAAGGTTTTTATTTAACACCGTGGCTAGACTAACAAATAAACAGACATCGCCAGAGCAAAATATACCGTTACAGTTTAGTAGTAATGATTTTATGAATTACTTCAATGAGAAAATAGAAAGCATCCAAAACGCAATTATAAATGTACAATCCTCTTTGGTGTCTTATGATTCAGCCTCAATTATGGCCCCTCTAGAACAACTACACCGCTTTACAACGATAGGACAGGAAGAGCTAAATAAACTTATCATTGCATCTAAACCAACAACATGTTTATTAGATCCAATACCCACTAAACTACTAAAAGAAGTGTTACCTGTAGTGGAAGAGCCTCTCCTCAATATTATTAACTCGTCTTTATCTTTAGGTCATGTTCCAAAAATATTCAAGCTGGCAGTAATAAAACCTCTCATTAAGAAACCGCAATTAGATCCAAATAACTTAGCAAATTACAGACCCATTTCAAATCTTCCATTTATGTCAAAAATACTAGAAAAAGTTGTGTCCGCTCAATTGTGCTCTTTTTTGCAAGAAAATGATATCTATGAAAAATTCCAGTCAGGATTCAGACCGCATCATAGTACAGAAACTGCGCTAGTTAAAATTACAAATGATTTACTTTTAGCTTCTGACCAAGGCTGTATCTCAATACTAGTCCTACTTGATCTTAGCGCTGCGTTCGACACTATAGATCATAAAATACTCTTGGATCGACTACAAAACTACACTGGTGTTCAGGGACAGGCATTAAGCTGGTTTAGATCGTACTTATCGGACCGTTCTCATTTTGTTTGTTTAAATGGGGAAAAATCAAAGATAACGTCAGTAGACTATGGAGTACCGCAAGGATCTGTTTTAGGCCCTCTGCTATTCTCAATATATATGCTGCCACTTGGTAACATTATAAGAAAACATGGAATTAACTTCCACTGTTATGCTGATGATACTCAATTATATATTTCATCACGACCAGATGAAAACACTAACTCATCTAAATTGACAGAGTGTCTCAAAGATATAAAATGCTGGATGACGCGTAATTTCCTGCTATTAAATTCAGATAAAACGGAGGTTTTACTTATTGGTCCAAAAAACTACTCACAAAACCTCTTACAATACAACTTTAATATAGATGGATGTCCTGTTACTTTATCCTCTACAGTAAAAGACCTGGGTGTTATACTAGACCGCAACTTGTCTTTCGAAAATCATATTTCATATGTTACAAGAACAGCCTTTTTCCACCTTAGAAACATTGCTAAGCTACGTAACATGCTATCTGTTTCTGATGCAGAAAAGTTAGTTCATGCATTTATGACCTCGAGACTAGATTACTGTAATGCTTTATTAGCCGGTTGTACTGCATCCTCAATAAACAAGCTACAGTTAGTCCAAAATGCAGCCGCTAGAGTTCTTACTAGGTCAAGAAAATACGATCATATAACACCGATTTTATCATCTCTACACTGGTTACCTATTAAGTTCCGCATCAACTACAAAATACTACTACTAACCTATAAAGCCCTAAACGGTTTAGCTCCAATGTACTTAACGGACCTTCTTTCGCCCTACAATCCACCGCGTTCTTTAAGATCACTAAATTCAAGGCTTCTGGTCATTCCTAGGATATCTAAGTCCACTAAAGGAGGGAGGGCGTTCTCACATTTAGCTCCAAAACTCTGGAATAGCCTTCCCGATACGGTTCGAGGCTCTGACTCGCTGACACAGTTTAAAACTAGACTAAAAACGCATCTCTTCAGTCAAGCATTCACATAACGCTTACCTTTTAGTCCTCTGTTATGCCATACAGAACCGTTTGCCGCTGAAACTGCTTAACGCACCAGCGGGGCTCGACAGCCTTTTAGACAAACGGGTTCGAACACGTTCGGCGCGTATGGTTGGGTTGCGGAGAGTTTGTGAGATAGTGATTTTCTAACACTGACTCCTGTATAATGGAAATCATTCTGAACATCAGCTATGCTAATTATCTCCCATCTGCCTTTCTGCTGTTATCTCGGGACGTTGTCCCGAGAAAATGGCGTTTGTCAGGTCCAGTTTGTATCCAGCCTCTCACGGGGATCTCAGATGCCCCAACGCCTGTGAAGAGACGACTCAACGCTGGCGATATGTTATGGCTCCATATTATATATGAACAATATTTATATTATAATATTTATATATAAACAATATGAATGTAAGCCAGAGGAGAACTGGCCCCGACTGAGCCTGGGTTCTCCCAAGGTTTTTTCTCTATCCAATCTGATGGAGTTTTGGTTCCTTGCCACTGTCGCCTTGCTTTGCCTTGCTTTTGGCTTGCTTAGTCGGGTTTTTTACCATTTAACAATATTACTTATCTGTCTTGTACTTCTGTCATGTTATCACTGTGAAGCTGCTTTGATACAATCTGTATTGTGAAAAGCGCTATATAAATAAATGTGACTTGACTTGACAAGTCTGATCCAGAGTCAGAATGTCCATTTATCTGTGATGACTACGAGAACATATCTTGCTCTTTATCTCCGCTTTATAGTGTGACTCGAGATGACCTTATCAAAGCACAGCAGGCGGATGGTACACTACAAGAATTGTTTTCTTTAGCTTGTGAAGGAGAAGACAAGACTTCTCCCTTCTATTTTTTTAGAGATGGTTTGCTTTATAGACAACAACCTATGAGCTTTGACTTTTCACTTGATCCTAGGATCCAAATCGTGGTTCCACTTAATTTCCGTCAAGACCTCTTACAACTATCACATCAGGGCATGGCTGGTCACATGGGTGTACGAAAGACCTATGATAGAGTGTTAAGGAAGTTTTATTGGCCTAGGTGTAAGCGAGATGTGATTAATTATATACGAGCCTGTCATACCTGTCAAATGACAGGAAAGCCAAATCAAAAGGTTCCATTAGCTCCCTTACAGCCTATTGCTGCAGTTTCCATGCCTTTTGCACACTTTTTTAATTGATTGCGTGGGTCCTTTACCACGATCTAAGGCTGGACATGCATACTTGCTCACAATTATGTGTCAGACTACACGTTACCCTGCAGCTTATCCTCTGAGATCAATAACCTCCAAAGCTATTTTAAAGGCTTTAACCAGTTTCATGTCAATTTTTGGCATTCCAGAAACCATTCAGTCTGATCAGGGCTCAAATTTCATGTCTTGAAACTTTTCTAAGGTCATGCGGCAACTTAAAGTTAAACATAATATCGCAAGTGCTTATCACCCTCAAAGTCAAGGATGTCTGGAAAGATTCCATCAGACTCTTAAGTCACTGTTGAGGTCTTATTGTGTCGAACTGGACTGTGACTGGGAGGAAGGACTTCCTTGGATGCTGCTCGCTATTCGTGAGGTTGTACAGGAGAGCATAGGTTTTAGCCCTAATGAATTAGTATTTGGACACACTGTTAGGGGCCCTATTGCTGTCTTGGCAGATGAGTGGACTAATTTGGACCCTCCTGAGAATGTTTTAGACTATGTAAGCAGCTTTCGTTATCGACTCTACGAAGCTAGAGCTATTGCTCTACGGAAGTTAGCCAAGTCTCAGGGAAAGATGCAGAAGTTGTTCGATCGCAAAGTCAAGTCCAGACATTTTCAGGCAGGTGATAAAGTTCTGGCGTTGTTACCTGTTCTGACTACTCCTTTCCAGGCTAGGTTTGCTGGACCGTCATACCATTGCGAAGTGTTTCCCGAATAACAACTATCTATTAAATACACCCGATCGCCGGAAGAAAATGCAGGTTTGTCATATTAATTTACTAAAATCTTATGTGACTCCTGTTCCTTCTCTGTTTGTTGAAGTTGTGACAGCTGCGGTAACTGCAGACCCAAGTCTTTCGGAAACATCTGAAGAGATGGATGACAATCTAGAAGAGATGAAAGGTCCCTCTCGAGGACAAATAGAAGGGCGGTTAAATAATTCTGAAGTTCTTGCTAACTTAGCTCCCCTTTTGCCTCACTTGACTGAGTCGAGAGAAGGTTGACATCATTGAGTTGGTAAGCTCGTTTCACACTCTCTTTTCTGATGTTCCTACTCGTACTTCCGTCATTGAGCATGACATTGATGTTGGTATGGCTCAGCCAGTGAAACAACATGCCTATCGATGTTAACCCTATAAAAAGGAAGTTACTTCAGAGAGAGGTGGATTATTTACTTGATCAGTAACTTGGCGGAACCCAGTTTTAGTTCTTGGAGCTCCCCTGTATTCTAGTGAATAAACCTGATAATTCATATCGTTTCTGCACTGATTACAGGAAGCTAAATTCTTTGACAAAGCCTGATTGTTACCCTCTACCAAGAGTCGATGACTGTGTTGACCGTGTTGGCTCGGCGACATTTGTCAGTAAGTTTGACCTCCTGAAAGGTTATTGGCAAGTGCCATTGACATCCCGTGCTAAAGAGTTATCTGCTTTTGTTACACCCGATAGATTCCTGCAGTACACCATTATGCCTTTTGGGGTCCGAAATGCTCCTGCTACATTTCAGCGGTTGATAAATCATGTTTTGTCTGGAATGACCGGTTGTGAGGCTTACCTGGACGATGTTGTTCTGTATAGTTCTTCTTGGTCCGAACATCTTGATCAAATTAGAGAACTCTTTGTGCGTCTAGTCAAAGCTAACTTAACTGTAAACCTTGCTAAGTGCGAGTTTGGAAAGGCCACTGTGACATACTTGGGAAAGGTGGTTGGCAGGGGTTGTGTGAAGCCGATTCACGCTAAAGTGAATGTAATTTGTAGTTTTCCCAAACCAGCTACCCGTCGTGAGTTAAGACGATTTCTTGGGATGGTGGGTTACTACAGAGGTTTTTGTCATAATTTTGCAAGTGTAGTTGCCCCTCTTACTGTCTTGTTAAGCCCTAAGAGACCCTTCCAATGGTCAGAACAATGTCAGTATTCCTTTGAAAATGCCAAATCTTTACTAGCAAATTCTCCGGTGTTGTCTACCCCGAATTTTGAAAAGCATTTTCTACTTACAGTTGATGCAAGCGCTTATGGTGCTGGCGCTGTTCTTCTCCAAGAGGATTCTAATGGAATCGAACATCCAGTCAGTTACTTTTCAAAAAAATTCAATCGTCACCAGCAAGTCTATTCTACAGTGGAAAAAGAAGCATTAGCTCTTATTTTAGCTGTTCAACATTTCGAGGTCTATTTGAGCTCGGTATGTGGTCCGATTACGGTATATACTGACCATAATCCGTTGACTTTCTTAGATCGAATGCGCGGCAAAAATCAGAGAATCATGAGGTGGAGTCTTATTCTTCAACCGTTCCACTTACAGATTAAACACATACGTGGCAAGGATAATATAATTGCTGATGCTCTCTCACGTATGTGAGTTGTCCCAGTAGTGTATGGTCTCTTTTCTTCTCTCTGTCCGTCTCCTTTATTTCTCTCTGATGTCCTAGGGCCCAGGATTCCGAGATTGAAATGGAGTGAGAGTTATACAGATGAGTATTGGAGTTGTTGTACATTCACATTGAAATGATTGTTTTGTATGATATCATTATTATTATTATTTTTTTTTCTCCTCTTTTGTCGGTTCCTTAGAGAACCTCATTTTGGATTGGGAGGTGTGACGTCCCTGAATCTCCTGGTTCCATTGGTCCAGCTCGTGGGAGTTCCTGATTGGTTTTCCTCATGCTAATTATTAATTAGAGTGTGTATATAAGAGTGCTGTGCCTTCTTACGAGTGGGCACTCTTTGGTGAAAACACTCCTCATGAGTGGCCTCTGATATTTCCTTGCACATGTAGCGTTAATATATTATTGTTTGTTACCCTTTTGTTTTTCCTTATCCCTAGACTTCTGTTTATTATTATTGTTTTGTTGATTGGTTGTGGTATGTTTAATTTAATTAAAATTCTTTCATTGCCACGTTTATGTCTGATCCCTCTTTTGTGTTGCGACTTGATACGAGCTGGTCGTAACAACTGGAGCCCCTCAAGGGTGTGTCCTCAGCCCTTTCCTATACACACTATACACTGATGATGACTGCCGCAGCCCTTCCGACATCACAAAGTATTTCAAATACTCAGATGACACAGCCATACTCGCCCTCCTCTCCGGTACAGAATCAGTCACAGCATACCACCAATCTGTTGCCCATTTCACCCAATGGTGTACAGACAGTCATCTTCTTCTTAATACCGCTAAAACAAAGGAACTTATCATGGACACACGACAAAAATTTTCTACTGCTCATTGCCCTGTCGCCATCAACGGCCAGTCAGTAGACATTGTCGACAGTTTCAGGTATCTTGGCGTCATCCTGGACCATAAACTGAACTTTCACCATCAAACCACAGACATTCACAGGCGCTGCCAACAGAGACTGTTTGTCATAAGGAAACTCAGGACTCTCTCAGTAAAACCACATTTTCTTCTCCTTTTGTACCGTAGCATCATTGAACCAGTTCTTCTGTATTGTGCCACCTGCTATTTCACTATGCGCTCACTTACTGACAGAAACAAGCTTCTTAAAATCACTAACACTTCCTCAAAAATAATAGTCCTTCCCACACCCAACCTGCCGGCTCTCATTGACGCTGCTATCATTAGCAGAGCAAACATCATCATAAAAAAACAGAGCCACCCGCTTAACTCATGTTTTACTCTTCTTCCCTCAGGCCGGAGATATAGACAGCTACCCCATAAAAAATCACACCTAGGGAGGAGCTTGTAATTTCGGCCATAAGAGCGCTGAATGCACAGAAAGACTAATTTATGTGGACATTATGTATTTATGTATGTTATGAGTGTTGAATGTTGCTCCTGGTGCAGACTGTGGAAACAAATTTCCTCTTGAGGACAATAAAGAATGAATATGGTGGCTTGAAATTCCCAGGGTAAACACGTTTATCAGATGTCCAGATATCGTATGTCTCATTTAAAACCACATTTGGAAGCGGCTCAGAATTGATGTGAAAAAATTCGAATCTTGTGCTGATTTTTGTGTTTACATGTGCAAAAAAATCCGACATGAGTCAGATGTGAGTAAAAAATGGGATATTTCGTGCCAGTGAAAAAGCAGCAAAAGGGTTTAAAAACCACAGGAAAATAGGGAGAGGAATAAAACAATTTCTTATATGACATTTGACAACATGTTATTGCTTCCTTTTGGTTGAGTTGGGGAAGTGTCTATGATGGCTACAATACTGTCTCAAGTTGCGCACTACTAGGCTTTAGAGAGAGCTAATAGTGCAGATTTTATTGACAAAAAAACAAGAGCTGGACAGGATAAGGCATCCTGATGGAAAATAGTGAGATAGAGAAAGATAGAGATGGGTGGAGGGTGGAAGGAAAGTGTAAAAAAAAGAAGAAAAAAGGAGGACTAGGAAAATCGATGCCAAAATATGAATGAAAAATATCCAAATGTCTGTTATTGCATCGAAGTACTGGGAAAAAGAACACTAATCACATTGTATCTAACCAATGATCCAAAGCACAGTTTCTCTTTTCCCTCTTTTAAAGCCATTGTGTGTTTCTCCTGCATGGGTCCATGGCCAGAAGTATGGCTATCGGTGTGCATAAATGCAATGACAAAAAGAAAATCATGTTGAGTCAGACAACTTTTCCAGCACAGGGAGAATGGCTAACCTTTGCTTTCCACTTTCTAGAGCTTCACAGAGCCAAAACAAGAAGTGAAATAGTATCTAACTCTTGAAGTTCTTCAGATCTTCCAGGCGTTGACAGGGTCTGCCAGAGTTTAGAGAGGGGTGCCAAAAGCAATAGCAAGCACCGTGGCAAACAGATTCTCTCTAAAACCAGACCATTCTCCCGGACAAGTGGAGAACTGGAGGAGGGAAGAGAAAGGGAGAGTTTCCTCTTCTAAGTGCACTAAAGTTAGATGAATGTGATTACAGCGAAGCGAGAACTCACAAGAACATCAATTTACCTGCAGAAGGGTAAAAGATCCTCCATTAAAAGGAGTAAAAAAATAAGAAAAGAGGACCAAAAATAAGAGGCCTTTTTACTCTTTTCCAGCTCCTGACATCACCTTGCCAGGCAACACCTGGAAGCGTTTACCGTCGAGAATGGTCTTCTATACCAAACTCATTTACACACTCAAGTGCCGGGCCAACACATCAAGCCAGTATCATCAGGGGCACAATTTATCAGAATAATGAATCTAAACAGAGCAAAAGCAGCACCCTTCAGCCTGTCGCAGGAGTACTCCACACAACAGGGCTCTGTGTTTCGGCTCAGAGAAGCTGAGGCTTTAATGCCGAAATCACAATAATACTGTATTGTTAGAGACCTCATAGTCTCTGGTTATTTCATGTCAACTAACATTATGCTTTATGCTTGTTAAACTTTATGCTTATAAAGTTTAACAAGCATAAAGCATAATGCTATCATGCTGTATTTATGCACTTAAACAAGCAATCAACATATTGCTGATCTCTTGCTTGGTCCACAAAGTTGATGCTACTCTAAAGAGCCTTAAATACCGGTACTTCACATCATTGTTGAAGGTGCTTGCCTTAGATTGTGTGAATGAAACATATCTTAGAGAGATGTAATCTCATCTATAAACTAGCACTTTCTATTTTTCTATCATGTGAACTTATCCTCGATACTATTCCTTATAAAAACAATTGGATTGCTTTGATATCGCTACTTAGATCCAATTTTTCCGAATCTAGGCTACTAGCCTTTAGCCCGCTAGCATTCCAGCGCGTGGCCCTTCGCCTATCGGCCGTCTCATTTTACACCCGTTTCACTGAAAAGATACGGGTTGTATACGGCATTTCAGTCCTAAATTAGTCGGGATATTAATTTACTGTTCATCTTTTATAATGGCGAACAAATCAGATGAGTGTCTAATGTTACCTCTGTGTGCAGGTGAGGACACATTCAAGCTCTTCACGGTGAAACAGGAGCTGGAACTCGTCGAGAAGCAGATCCGTGGTCTGCTGATGAAGCAAGCCGAGCTGTTGGATTGGCGTTCAACGCTTGAAGCTTCACGCGCTGACGCTCACAAATCAGTGGTTAGTAACGTTAACTCTGTGAGTCTTTCTTCATCTACTCCGTATGCTTCTCTGCCCAGGACGACCCGATCAGCCCGGCCTTCTTTCAATCCGGCACCGTTACAACACCATGGAGCATGGATCGCGCAGCGGAGGACACGAGCCAGGACCAGAGCTACCTCTCCGCCCCTCCCGGTCTTCGAGATCTCCACTCGGAACCGCTTCTCCCTCTTCGCGAGCCGGAACGCGATGACGCCGTGATCATCGGGACATCCATGGTCCGTCATGTCCGTGCTACTTCGGGTAAAGGTATTGTACGCACTTTCTGTTTCCCTGGTGCCCGTGTTCTTGATATCGCCGCTCAGGTTCCCGAGATCGTGGGCGGTGACACGCGCATCGGAGCTGTTGTGCTGGAAGCGGGAGCGAACGACATCAGGCTGCGGCAGACCGAGGTTCTGAAGAAGGACTACATGAGCCCGATCGAGATGGTACGCACCACAGTGCCTAAAGCAGACGATCATCGTGTCCGGACCGCTTCCCACGTACAGACAAGGACAGGAAAGGTTCAGTAGACTTTTTGCACGTAATTAATGGCTAATGTTAATGTGTAATGAACAGAAACTGCTCTTTGTAAATAATTGGCATCTGTTTTGGGAGCGACCCAGGCTGTACTGGGCAGACGGACTCCACCCCAGCAGAATCGGAGCGGGTGTTCTGTCGGACAACATCTCCGGAGACGTTACGCACCAGATGACTGGTAAGTCAAAGTCCAAATCGCAGCCTCTGTTGTCCAAACTTAACTAATATGCATAGTGTGGAGCGTTACATAGAAACTGTGTCCATTCCTCGTTTAGTGAAGCCAAACAATAAATCTAGTGCAGGATCTAGCAAAAATCTTATTGTAATTAAACCAGAAAATCTAAATATCAGTGAACAAAAACAATTTTTAAAGCTAGGTCTTCTAAATATTAGATCGCTCACACCTGAAGCAGTTATTGTAAATGAAATGGTCACAGATAATAATTTTGATGTTCTGTGCCTTACTGAAACCTGGTTTAAACCAAATGAGTATTTTGGTCTAAATGAGTCTAGTCCACCAGGATACTGTTATAAGCATGAGCCTCGTCTGATCGGTCACGGCGGTGGTGTTGCGACAATCTATAAATATATTTTTAATGTTACTCAGAAAACAGGTCACAAGTTTAATTCTTTTGAAGTAATTGTGCTAAATGTTACGCTCTTAGATGTAAGAAAGAAATCCATATTATCTCTAGCCTTGGCTACTGTATATAGACCTCCAGGGCCATATGCTGAATTCCTAAAGGAGTTTGCAGACTTTCTCTCGGTTCTATTGATGAATGTCGATAAAGCAATAATTGTTGGAGATTTCAACATACACGTAGATAATACAAATGATGTTTTAGGGGCTGCGTTTACAGACTTATTAAACTCCTTTGGGGTCAAACAAAATGTCAGTGGCCCCACTCATCGTCTAAATCATACACTAGATTTAATTATATCATATGGAACCAGTCCAACTGATATAGATATTATACCGCAAAGCGATGATGTCACTGATCATTACATGGTAACTTGCATAATACGTACTGCTGAAATATGTCATGTTGCGCCACGTTATAGAAAAGGCAGAACAATCCTTCCAACCACTATAGATAGATTCTCAAATAGCTTACCTGATCTATCTAAGCTGCTAAAGGAACCCAAACAAACAGATGAATTAGAGGAAATGACTAGCAGTTTGAGCACCATTTTCACTAGTACATTAGATATTGTTGCACCAATTAGATTAAAAAAGGTTACAGAGAAAACTAAAGCACCCTGGTACAACAGTGATACGCATGCTATCAAGAGAGAAACTCGTATCTTAGAGCGTAAATGCGAAACAAACTAATTTAGAGGTCTTTAGAATCGCGTGGAAAGACAGTATGTCACGTTATAAAAAGGCTCTAAAAACAGCCAGGGCTGAGCATCTCCGCAAACTAATAGAAAATAACCAAAATAATCCAAGGTTTTTATTTAACACCGTGGCTAGACTAACAAATAAACAGACATCACCAGAGCAAAATATACCGTTACAGTTTAGCAGTAATGACTTTATGAATTACTTCAATGAGAAAATAGAAAGCATCCAAAACACAATTATAAATGTACAATCCTCTATGGTGTCTTATGATTCAGCCTCAATTATGGCCCCTCTAGAACAACTACACTGCTTTACAACGATAGGATGGGAAGAGCTAAATAAACTTATCATTGCTTCTAAACCAACAACATGTTTATTAGATCCAATACCCACTAAACTACTGAAAGAAGTGTTACCTGTAGTGGAAGAGCCTCTCCTCAATATTATTAACTCGTCTTTATCTTTAGGTCATGTTCCAAAAATATTCAAGCTGGCAGTAATAAAACCTCTCATTAAGAAACCGCAATTAGATCCAAATAACTTAGCAAATTACAGACCCATTTCAAATCTTCCATTTATGTCAAAAATACTAGAAAAAGTTGTGTCCGCTCAATTGTGCTCTTTTTTGCAAGAAAATGATATCTATGAAAAATTCCAGTCAGGATTCAGACCGCATCATAGTACAGAAACTGCGCTAGTTAAAATTACAAATGATTTACTTCTAGCTTCTGACCAAGGCTGTATCTCAATACTAGTCCTACTTGATCTTAGCGCTGCGTTCGACACTATAGATCATAAAATACTCTTGGATCGACTACAAAACTACACTGGTGTTCAGGGACAGGCATTAAGCTGGTTTAGATCGTACTTATCGGACCGTTCTCATTTTGTTTGTTTAAATGGGGAAAAATCAAAGATAACGCCAGTAGACTATGGAGTACCGCAAGGATCGGTTTTAGGCCCTCTGCTATTCTCAATATATATGCTGCCACTTGGTAATATTATAAGAAAACATGGAATTAACTTCCACTGTTATGCTGATGATACTCAATTATATATTTCATCACGACCAGACGAAAACACTAACTCATCTAAATTGACCGAGTGTCTCAAAGATATAAAATGCTGGATGACGCGTAATTTCCTGCTATTAAATTCAGATAAAACGGAGGTATTACTTATTGGTCCAAAAAACTACTCACAAAACCTCTTACAATACAACTTTAATATAGATGGATGTCCTGTTACTTTATCCACTACAGTAAAAGACCTGGGTGTTATACTAGACCGCAACTTGTCTTTCGAAAATCATATTTCATATGTTACAAGAACAGCCTTTTTCCACCTTCGAAACATTGCTAAGCTACGTAACATGCTATCTGTTTCTGATGCAGAAAAGTTAGTACATGCATTTATGACCTCGAGACTAGATTACTGTAATGCTTTATTAGCCGGTTGTCCTGCATCCTCAATAAACAAGCTACAGTTAGTCCAAAATGCAGCCGCTAGAGTTCTTACTAGGTCAAGAAAATACGATCATATTACACCGATTTTATCATCTCTACACTGGTTACCTATTAAGTTCCGTATCAACTACAAAATACTACTACTGACCTATAAAGCCCTAAATGGTTTAGCTCCTATGTACTTAACGGACCTTCTTTCGCCCTACAATCCACCGCGTTCTTTAAGATCACTAAATTCAAGGCTTCTGGTCATTCCTAGGATATCTAAGTCCACTAAAGGAGGGAGGGCGTTCTCGCATTTAGCTCCAAAACTCTGGAATAGCCTTCCCAATACGGTACGAGGCTCTGACTCGCTGACACAGTTTAAAACTAGACTAAAGACGCATCTCTTCAGTCAAGCATTCACATAATGCTTACCTTTTAGTCCTCTGTTATGCCATACAGAACCGTTCACCGCTGAAACTGCTTAAACGCACCAGTGGGGCTCGACAGCCTTTTAGACAAACGGGTCGACACGTTCGGCACGTATGGTTGGCTTGCGGAGAGTTTGTGAGATAGTGATTTTCTAACACCGACTCTTGTATAATGGAAATCATTCTGAACATCAGCTATGCTAATTATTTTCCATCTGCCTTTCTGCTGTTATCTCGGGACGTTTGTCCCGAGAAAATGGCGTTCGTCAGGTCCAGTTTGTATCCAGCCTCTCACGGGGATCTCAGATGCCCCAACGCCTGTGAAGAGACGACTCAACGCTGGCGATATGTTATGGCTCCGTATTATATATAAACAATATTTATATTTAATATTTATATAAAAACAATATGAATGTAAGCCAGAGGAGAACTGGCCCCGACTGAGCCTGGGTTCTCCCAAGGTTTTTTCTCCATCCAATCTGATGGAGTTTTGGTTCCTTGCCACTGTCGCCTTGCTTTGCCTTGCTTTTGGCTTGCTTAGTTGGGTTTATTTAACATTTAACAATATTATTTATCTGTGTTGTACTACTGTCATGTTATCACTGTGAAGCTGCTTTGATACAATCTGTATTGTGAAAAGCGCTATATAAATAAATGTGACTTGACTTGACTTGTTGGATTTTGCATTCTGGGCGTGTGTTTGAAGGCCTGCTGAAGTGCCTTGGATCTCGCAGCTTTGTTTGATATGTCAACATGGCATCATGACTTTGGCTTACACATATACGTCACTTGACTTGAAAGACATGACTTATCTATACGTATTTTGAGCTATCCGCGTGTATGCGTGTATGTCACGCCATTAAATGTCAGAGTGATTCCGCGTGTATGTACACAGCGTTAAATGTCCGACTACGAGCAAAACGAAGCAAAATGTTGATCTACATCTGGGGAGCGATATTTTTCCTAGGATGGTAGGGGAAGACTCATAAATAGTATTAACCCCAGTGACGGGTAGGTTTAGGGATGGGGTTGGGGTAGGTTTTACCTTAATATATACAGTAAGGTAACGTTCAAGTCAACGGCGTTCATAAACACGCTAAAAACGATTATGTGTGTTGATAGCACGCCGAAAATGGAAATACGAATTGGTGTGTCATACATATGCCATTTCATGAGATCAGTCTGGATGTGTTGACGAAATTTCCACTGAAACAGGAACGGAGGTGGGACATAGAGTGGCTCCTCCCCCTTTTCAAATAGCCAATAGCATTTAGTTTCCCTCACAGACTGTAGTCGTACTTTACAGCACTATAGGGGATTATCACGCTGATATGCAGTACTTCCGGATTCAGCGATCTTTGTGCACTGCCACTTCCGTTGTATCACCGATCTCGCTGGCGAACTGATGAAGGACTACACTAAGTTTATTTATACAGCATCCCTGGTAAATTAGTCTGATTCACTAAAGTGCCGGCTGCAAACAAACGCGCTACCTTGTTTTATTTTGAAGTTTTAATCCACTTCTTCCTTATACTCAATTCAGTCGGGAATCCATTAAAACTTAAGTAGGGTTGGCGTTGTTGGTTAGATTTACAAAGTGGAACAGAGCAGTGACATAAATAGCATTCGTCTCAGGCATTGTTGAACTGCTTCGGAAGTGGACATGCACAAAGTTGACAAATCCCGCCCATGAAACCCGGAAGCGTGATAATCCCCTATTGAAGTGAATCCGAGCTGATGATACGCTGTAACAGTTGCAAAACAGAATAAAACTGGAGCGTTGGCGCAAATCAAACACACACCTCCAACCCATAATACTCCGTGACGTGTCGACGCTCGCTTTGGCCAGGTGGTGTTTATAGCAGAGAGGGTGGAGCTTCAGATTCTAAAGAGCATTTGATTGAACAGGAGATGTGATGAGATGCTGAAGTCTGCAGTGACGACATAAAAATCCCTAATCCATTTAATCCCTAATCTTTAATCAAAATAGCATACTTTTTTGTCTTGTATTATGCAGTGAAATTGAACAAGCTCAGTGTCAAATGATTGTCCACCAGTTCTTCTAATTTGAATGTGTGCAAAGGATTGTGGGTGATTGGGGATGCGAAAGATGCACTTGAAACGTCCTTTAAAACATGGACTTAAAGGAGTAGCTCACTTTTGAAAAAAGCTTTTTCTGATAATTTACTCACCCCCATGTCATCCAAGATGTCCATGTCTTTCTTTCTTCAGTTGAAAAGAAATTTAGGTTTTTGATAAAAACATTCCAGGATTTTTCTCCAAATAATGGACTTTACTGGGAACCAAACGGTTCAAGGTCCAAAAGACACTTTCAGTGCAAACTGTTCAAAGGGCTTTAAATGATATCAGACAATGAATAAGGGTCTTATCAAGCGAAACGATCGCTCATTTAATAAATAATTAACAAAGTTTAAGTTTTATAAGCTCAAATGGTCGCCTTGCTCTGTACTGTGACGCACGTTCGTGACTCTCCTGTTCGAACTCGTTCATCAAAATGAACGGATCTTTTTCAGAGTCATTTGGTTGATTCAATGCAAGGGGGTAATCCATCGACTGGAAGTTGAAGCCTCACGGCAGCAGACATCTTGTAGCAGAACTTCACTTGCGTTAGCATTCCCATTGACTACCATTCATTTTGGCATCACTTTGACAGCGAATAACTTTACATCTGAGGCGTTTGAAGACCCCATTTGTCCTTTATTTATTTCTAAAGAAACACGACAATGTATAAAATGCTCCATTACCTTGTAGCTTATGTTATGGCCCCGTTGAAGCAGTTTTAGTGAAAGTAAGCTAACGATTGCGCCATACCCACGCGACTCTTTGTTCGTACAGTGGAGAGATTACCGTATGTACAGGAGAAGAAGCTTGTGCGATCGGGGAAACGTGGAGGCAAAATGACAAAACAATTAATCAGAATACCTAGCAAAATTGTCTCCTTCTCCTAGCTCATGGACAGCTCCTACTCACACTCTCTGCCTCTGCAAGTTTCGAAAGGGAATGATTAAGATTTCTCATGCCACAGCCACTAGAAGACAGACGGTTTGCTCTCAGTCACGTCTACGTCGTCAAGCTCTGTTTGAGTCTGTGCGTCAGGGACGGACGTGCTAAAAAATCACCAAAAACGGGCTTCAATCGTCTCAATGGAGTTCCAATGAGATCACTCTGTCCATTTCTTATACTGTCTATCATTCAATGAACAAAATGAACAAATTGACTTGGAAAAAGATTCGTTCATTTTGATGAACGAAGTTCGAACAGGAGAGTCACAATCGCGCATCACAGAACAGAGCAAGGTGAGCGTTTGAGCTTAAAAACTTAAACTTCGCTTGATAAGACCCTTATTCATCGTCTGATATCGTTTAAAGCCCTTTGAACAGTTTGCAGTTTGCACTGAAACTGTCTTTTGGACCTTGAACCGTTTGGTTCCCACTGAAGTCCATTATATGGAGAAAAATCCTGGAATGTTTTCATCAAAAACCTTAATTTCTTTGCGAATGAAGAAAGAAAGACATGGATATCTTGGATTACATGGGGCTGAGTAAATTATCAGCAAAAGTTTTTCTCAAAAGTGAACTACTCCTTTAAGTCCATGTTTTAAAGGACGTGTCAAGTGCATCTTTCGCATCCCCCAATCACCCACAATCCTTTGCACACATTCAAATCCATTAGAAGAACTGGTGGACAATCAATTGACACTGAGCTTGTTCAATTTCATTGCATAATACAAGACACAAAAAGTATGCTATTTTGATTAAAGATTATGAGGGCACATGGATTTAAATAATAAAAGGTAAATAGTAAACATTGGAATATTCCATGAAAATAAGGATTGTCTATTTTGATTAGACAGTGACTTTAATGCGGACTCGGACTGGTCTAACACAGGATATTACGGATTCAACTTTCCCTAATATGAGAAGCATCCCTTCAGCTCTGATCAAGCAGGAATATTTTCCTAACATTAATGGTATGAATCCAGCAAACTCTGTCAATTATTCATAGAAACATTAGGCTATGTCAACTGCCTCCGGTCTTCATTTGAAAACACTACCAAGTGAAAAGCAAATGTTCCTGAATCCAGCAGTCAAATCCTGCATATGTCCACACACACACACATGTGAAGAATCGGTACAACAGTACTGCTAAAGACATTGTGTGTAGATGTGGCACACCAAACGCAAATCATGCTTAAGCTCCACTTCTCAATGTATGGTGTGTTTTTATGTATTTTGGGGGGGGGGAGGGGGACACAGCTTAATGAATAATCCAGACACCCATCAACCTTTTTATAGGTTTATATGAGGAAGGCATGCAGCTGGCACTAGTTTCTGGGGCGGACGGGCAAGGCTATTGAAAAAAAAACAGCCATTAAACCCCACCCGTCTATTATAGTCACAGGGATTGTGGGAAATGAGAGACAGAGGCGTTCGAGCACGAGCTGAGCTCTGCATGTGCCAGCTTTTCTGTTTCTCAAAGTGTGTAAGAGGCAGATCAGACTAAAGACTGCTGACACATGACTGACACATGACTGACACATGACTGAATTACTGGCACTCACAACGCAAGCCATGATTCAAAAATAACCCTTTTAAAAGCGTACCCGTCGAGTCAGGGGTGACACTCTGGTTTACAAGTGACTGGCAGGATCAACGCTTCTTTGGTCGATAATTTATTTTTTGGCAATATAAGTCACAAACAATTGCATTACAATGCAGCACTTGGAATCCAATTATTGTAATTTTTGATTACACTTGTTTATGCCAGTAATTGTAATCTAGCAATAGTAACTATGAAGTTTAAAATCAGTAAAGGGAGAAAGAAACACAAACTAAACATCATGAAGTCTTAAAAATCATAAAAGCATGAAAAAAAATTATTGTTTCAGAGAAAACGGCTAACTGCACTAAAAGCTACACACGACAAAAGTGTGCTACATTTAAGCCAACTTCACAGCCATATGTTTTTAAAATTAATATTATGTTATTAACAAGTAAAACTCTTGTCTGAGTACTTGAACAAGTTAACACGTTTTTTTAATAGCAAAATTATAGTAGGCTAACCATGATTTTATTGTGCATTTTCTGTAAAGCTGCTTTGAGACGATGAGTATTGTGAAAAGTGCTAATACAAATTATAATATATGATTGAATTATAGTAAAGTGTAGCAAACACGGTTTTATTAAAGTAAAAGTAACCCTGTTTTGTATAACCAGTTTTACTACAAAAAAAACATGGCTAAACTATGGTTATTGCAGTAAAGCCATGGTTCATTTCTGGTTGGTATAACTATATTAACAATGTTTTTTGCTTTTGGTTTTATTTGTGGTGAAACCATGGTTTATTTTTGTGCGTATGTGGATGGCATAGTATGAGAAGTGTTAGGTTCATGTCATACATTGCATCTTCAAAAATAAAAAAATAAAAAAACTAGAGACAAGATTATAGAGTTACAGAAGCATCTGAAAACCAGGAGACTATTTAATCTATATAATCTCAGTGCCGTATAAAAGAGACAGCACTGAGAAATATGGGTAGAAAAGGCACTGATCCAGCACTGAAATTACTGAAACTTTTGGCACTAATTTCAATAAAATTCCAATGGACCGACATCATCTGACTAACCCGAAAAACCTGGAGCACACACACCTGACCTGAACCGTGTGGCACCGATGAACTGCAAACATAGCTGTCATGGATCAATCAACTATTTCAGTTCAAACTCATATCTTCCATGAGCACTTAAAGGGAGAGTTAACCCCAAAAATGTAAATTCTGTCAGTAATTAAGACTTTCGTTCATCTTCGGGACACAAATTAAAATATTTTTGATTAAATCTGAGAGCTGGATCACTCCTCCATAGGCTTCTAAGGGATCGAAACTGGCTGGCCCAGAAAAGTTATTAAAGACATTGTTAAAATTGTCCAAGTGACTACAGTGGCTCTCATCTTAAAGGAGAACTCTGGCGAACAATGAACATTTGGTCTAATAAAACATCAGTACCTAGTCAACCGTTTTCTGAGATTTGTTTTTATGATAATCAAATGTAAAGAGTTTTATCTCTAAAATCTGTTTAGCGTATAATGCTAGTACTAGGGGGGCATTGACTAAGTAAAAAGAAATCGCTAGTTTATACCATTAACGAGGTTCAAAATAGCCCCACACTAACACAGTAACATAATGAGGGTCCATACATGCAAAACGAAGCATTGAGAACTTTGTAAGTGTACAGACCGCCATTCGTGGTTCGACTTGTCGTGACTGTTTCCCAAAGATGGCGCCGCCTGTATACATGAAGTGAACTGTCTTTATAAAGTATATTCTTATTAAACGATCTGTACTGAACAAAGTTCTCAATGCTTCGTTTTGCATACAGGGACCCTCATTATGTTACTGTGTTAGTGTGGGGCTATTTTGAGCATCGTTAGTGGTATAAACTAGCGATTTCTTTTTACTTAGTAAATGCCCCGTACTAGCATTATACGCTAAACAGTTTTTTTAACAGTTTTTAATTTTTAGCCCGGCAGGTTTCGATCCCTTAAGGCCTCATTACGCTTCTGCATCAACTCCATGGTGTAGCTACGTCGTCACTACTACGTGACGTTTGTCACCGTTTTGTATGTGGCCGTTTTATGCTTCTGCGTCAGGTTGCATTGCATTTCACCGCCAGAACGCTAGGGGGTGTGTGGTTCGCGAATCTCTTTGCTAGTTTGTTTTGGTTCCGTGCGACGGTTCCGCTATTTAATTTCCGACAATGGCGAGCGAAAGAGAGAGAATGTTGTTGCAGCTGGAGCTAATCGACGTTGAACAACAAGACGACACAAACTTTGTCCCCATAGAACCAACACAGATGTCCAGGGCCTGTTCCACCCGAGCTGCCATGGCTGTTCGGAATGACTTGAAGGCTTTTTTCAGTCTGCACATGGATCTGTGCTATGGCAGGATCATGTAGTGTCCCGTGGCAGACTTGGTTAGTACTGTGTATTATCAATGATGTAACCGTGAACATTGTATTGTAAATAAACAACAAACTGTGTTTCAACATCTATTGATTGACTGAAGTTTATTGCGAGAAAAAGAAAGAAAAGATTATAGACACATACTGTATATTAACAATGAAGTAAAAAACAACACATAAACAACATTAAAGGTGCATTCCGCAACATTTCATGTTGAAAATAGCCGTTTTCTAACCCATACATGCTGAAACAATCGCCTGATGGGCTGAATGAGCCCTTCTCTGATCACTGCGATCGCCTCTATAATCCTGTACAGTGAAATAAATAAGAGGGATTCGGGCTCGAATCTGAGACTGGGCGTGACGTCATGCGCGTTCACGCTCGCCTGGCTATGTGCCTGCAGGATAGTGTATTCGCCGCCGTTCTCCGTATCAGAGAAGAAAACTTGCGCGACGCAACTTTAGTCAACTTTCCCAAAAGTAGAAGATGGATTCAAAGGGGCTGTTTAGCCTACATCTGGTCACTTCATGCGTTTTCTGTGATCGGATAACTTATTCGATCGTGAAAAGACCAGGTTGAATCCAGACGGATTGAATCCGACAGGTCAAACCACTTGAGGACGTGGTCTGGACCGTATTCCAGACGAAACTGGACAAGTGTAAATGCATCTGGTTGTTGAAAACAGGCTATGTCAAGTTGTTTTAGTCATATATGACGACGTGGATCACCTCAGATGAGCAGGCGAGTGTATTTATAAGCCAGCGCGCCACAATCTATCGCAAATGAAAGTGAAAGTAAGACGCATACGATTAACACTAAGTTACCTTCTACCTCCACTATCTTCATTAAAAGTAGCCCTAAGAAATGAAATGAACTGTTCTCATACCAGGGCTTTTGCCGCTCTCTCTTATTGCTGTCTTTGCTGATTTTGAAATAGCCGAAGCCGATGATTTATAAAATGCAGCTCATCTGTTGCTTTCGGTGATATGCACTTCATGAAATCTGTATATAACGCAGGAATTGAATATCAGATTAATGTCTGTTTTGCAAAAACACATTTATGTGACCAGGTGTAATGGAATCGTTTTGATAAATTAAATAGATCTGAGAAAACGCATTGTGGCCAGGTGTAAAATCAGCCCCAAATGTAGTTCATTACAAACCCCAACGCAAACTCCACGTAAGACAAAGAAAATACAACTTCTGTCTGTCCAGTGCCAGGCGTCGGAATAAGACGTCGGAAAGGCTTTCAACAAACGGAGAGATCTCGGCGGTCTGCTCTAGGGATCAAACGTGTTCATGAACGTGTTTCCATAATAATACAATCATAAGTGGATACAGTAAGCACATAAAACAGTTCAACATGGAGATCGATGGAAACAAAAGCCGAAGTTTTCTACTACCCCTGTTTTCCCCTCACACACACATCCTACATAAGTGTGTAATTTACTCAAACGCCCTTCCTTTTATATATTTTAAATGACTTGCAGATTTATAACTGTATTACCTCATTATGACTGTAACAAAAGATGTCTGATCTTCTTTGGTTATGAACAGCTCGTGCAAACGTGCGTGTATTCCGTGTATATGGTATTCCATGAGCGCGCACGCAGTTTCATTTGTCGCCAGAGGGGCGTAGTTCTGCAAAAACTCAGAGACTTGCGTTATGCTCCTTTAAAACAACAACAACAAATAAAAATTAAAACAACAATAAAAATAAAGTTTAATTCTTTATTTACTTTCTTTACTTTACTTTCTTTAAATCTATTTTAATCATCAGTACGAGGGTGCAAATGTTAGGTGCCGGAAAAGCTACACTCCTGAAATGATGTATAATCTGACGACGCGTAGTTAAAAATTTTTGGAGGTGCACGTCGAGCTATTTCGGAGGGGTCCGCGTCGACGCAGAGGGGTCTGTGGGGGTACGCCGTCGTACCCCCACAGACCGGGCTTTAGAAGCCTATAGAGGAGTGATCCAGCTCTAAGATTTAATACAAAATATCTTAATTTGTGTTCGCCAGTTGAACGAAGGTCTTACAGGGTTGGAACAACATGAGGGAGAGTAATTACTGACCGTTTACATTTTGGGGTTAACAATCTCTTTAAAACCTCATCGTAAAAAAAAAAAAAAAAAAATCGATGCCAATCCCTCCTTATTCTATGCTACTCTGAGCAATGTCTGAAACTGTATTTTGGTCACTTACAGTGGTTATTTGCCTTCACAGTAAGAAATAACCACTTATTTGTGGTTATTTCACAATGAATCTCTTGCTGTATTCCTAATTTGTATGTCCCTTTAGATAAGAGCATCTACAAAATAAATATAAATGTAATGCCTATAAACAGCATACAGCGATGTCAGTGCTGTGATATGAATCTGCTGGCGATAGTCATGCAGGATTGCTATCAGGGTCTTTTTATCGTGATGGTGAGTGGCCTGATGGAGACTGAGGGTGTGTGTTTGCTTTGGCAAAACCCTATGTGTGATGAAGAGGAACGCCTCATGCTTACTGATGGGACTCATTAACCAAACAGAAAATAAATTCAAATAAATGTGAAGGATTAAATACATACTTCCTGAAAACTCATGCCAAGAAAATATGACGTTGAGGGAAAGTGCCTTATGAAACGAATAAAAAAAAAAAACAATCAGCATTTGCCAACTATAGTAAAACTGAAGCTTTGTATTTTAGATTTCTTTTTTTTTAAACAGCATAAATTAGTAGGCAACTGCTGGGAAAGTGATTGAAAAATGTCCATACATGATTAATAGTCTACATTGCATTATATCCTCGTAGTTTCAGTCAAAGGACCTCCACCAAATTCTGGTCCTCAAATGTTTCTAAATTCCATTCTTTGTCCACATAATTTTTTCATCCAGCAGGATGACCCAATCACATCTCTCATGTCACATGACTTGAAGAGTCACTCATGTCCACAGCACAAACACGTGGGATGGGTTACATGCTGACACTTATGCTAAAGGTTCTGGGTTTGTTTTAATCTACTGTACATGTGAGCATTAATGATAGTATGTTTATCTTAGCAAACACCCCTAATAAACAGGAAGACTTTGACAGGTTTCTTGATCTGATGATATTGCAAAGACACACCAAGACTAATCACACACAAAAAGGAACAACAATTATAAACAGCCCGTTTCAGGAAATATAAGATTCTGGGTCAAGAAGAAAAACACATGTATGCTAGCCTGCCCTCCAGTGGCTTCCTGTGGCGTTCAGAACTTCAGGGACATACAACCCAAAGCAAGAACAACGATGTGAAAGAATCAGCTTTAATAAAAAATGAAATGGTCAAAGAAGAAGAAGTTCAGAAGAACAGGAGACTATCCAGAATGCTGTAGTCTGTGAGAGAAAGAGTGTGTGTGTATGTTTGTGTGTGTGTGTTAAAGTGCCTCAGTCCAGCGGAGTCCCTCAGGAAGCTCCACCACCACCGGAGCACATTCATCCGGATCCGCATCGAAATCCCAGCGGAACTTTTTGGTCAGATGGACTTTAAATTTTTCAGCTCTCTTCCGTAATGTGCTGTCGACCCCGGGGCCGCTGGCGAACAGGAAGAAGTCCTGGAAGGCCCAATACAGGAAAAAAGATTCACAATTATTAGTGGCTTATTTTAAAAAGCACACACTGTTTGACAAATGCATCGTGAACGAGAGCCAACCCGTCCAGCTTTTTTTTTTTGTAAGCTGAACCCATTTGATCTAAAAGTAATATTTCAAAACATTTTTACTGAACAATTATTAATAATTAAACATTCGCAACTTTACAGTTCTCTGATGTCGGTAATCAAGTGAAAGTAAACATAATATTGTTTTGTTGATTATTTTATTATTAATTTGAATATATATGCGTCACACATCCGATAGGTGTGTCGAATATAAGTTCAATATAAACTCCTGCACACCTACACAAACTTGCATTATTATTAAGAAATGTAATTAGAAACGTTTTTGGTAAAAGACAACCTTCCTCAGGTTTAAGCTTATGTTTGAGTAGTATGCAGGATTTTTATTTATTGATTTTATTATAATTATAAAAAATATAATTTTATAATTTTATTATTGATTTTTTATTTTTATTTATTTCAATTTTACATGTTTATATTTTTACTAATTTTTAGCTTTCCATCAACTCACTAACCCTTGGGAAATCTTTATGAAACATCAAACAATTTTGGTGATATTAAAAAATTGTTTCAGTGGTGGAACAAATGATTATTTTGTTTCTTCAAAATATTGTGCACTGCACAATAAAAATGTGTATGTTCATTTAGTAAAAAAGATTTCAAAAAGAAATGAAGGTTGTTAAGGAAATAATTCCAGGATGTTTCTCCATATAGTGACTACAATGGGGTTCAACAGTTTGAGGGTCCAAATGTGAGTTTCAGTGCAGCATCGAAGTCTAGACATCATCCCAGACGAGGAATAAGGGACGTTTTGTGGGTAAAAACGATAAATGTTTATATTTTGTAAGAAATGGAAGATGGTATGTCTAGATCAGACTCTTATTCCTCGTCTGAGATTGTGTTAGAGACTTCGAAGCTGCACTGAAACTCACATTTAGACCTTTGAACCGTTGGACCCCATTGAAGTCACTATATGGAGAAAAATCCTGGAATGTTTTCTCAAAAACATTCATTTCTTTTCGACTGAAGAAAGAAACACATGAACATCTCGAATGACGTGAGGGTAAACTATCAGGAAATTTGAATTCTGAAGTGAACTAATCCTTTAACAAGTAAAAAGGTCTTTAAAGGGGTGGTGGATAATGATTTCACTGTTTTAACTGTAGTTGGTGTGTAATCCTGCTGTTTGAGCATAAACATCTGCAAAGTTACAACTCTCGAAGTTCAAAGCAAAGGACGATATTTGCTTTTAAAGAAAATCGTTTTTAAGGACTACAACAAACGGCTGGTAGGAACTACACAAGCTTCCTGACAAGTTAGTGACATCACTAACCCTAAAATGTACATAAACCCCACCCCGGGAACACACAGTCCATGTTGAGAAGAGGAGGAGCTGTTGTAGTCGAGCACATTTGTGAATCAGTTATAAACTTTAGCATCCGTCCCATCACATGCAATAGAAAGTCACTCTGTGTGCATCTCACTACAGTTCCTATACGAGCGATTTATAGATTATCCTGACAGAATATGCTAATTGAAGATGGTTAACTCCACTTCAGCAACATAAATTCATCAACTAACCATTTAGAGATGTCTTGTTGCATTCTAAATGTTGTCACTTCTTCTTAGTCTCTCCATCTTTGTCTGACACCGGTTTAAACATAAAAGGCAGGACATTTTATCATGAGAGCTGCACTTAATCAGAGAGCAGCTTCAACACACATTCAAGTGTGTGATGAACCTGCACTTCAACACACTCTTGAAGCTCCGCCCAATTTGGCCAGAGACAAAACGGTGCGTTTTTGCTTATCCTCAAAAAGTGACAACTTTAACATGCTATATAAAAATATTTGTGGGGTATTTTGAGCTAAAACTTCATACACTCTGGAGACATTAGAGATTTTTTTACATTATGTGACATTATACCACCCCTTTAAGTTGGCCCTAATGCTCATGTACCACTTCTGTCATAGTTAAAACTGGGATTCATGTGGAGTGTACCTGAAGCGTAGAGGTGAGGAAGTTGTTCTGGGACACGATGTCCACGAAGAAGTCTGGAGGGATTTCTCCCAGCTGGTGGTAGAGTACGGCGACGAGGCCGAGGTACAGGTCCCGGCGCTCACGCATGGCCTCCTCGCAGCGGCACAGCAGCGCCAGCAGGCTCTTCCAGTGCTCGAACGCCTCGTACACGTTCCCCAGCAGGAAACACACGAACGCAAACTGCAGCTCGCCTACACACCACATGATAGATTTAGATCTGTGTTACTGGATCATTTTTATTGCCGAATATTGGATTCTATCTTTTAGATTTCTACCCAATTTTGTATACAATAACCATCCTTTTAAATAGCTTGTAAATCTCTCGTTATTCTTTATTATCACCAAACACTGGATTTTGGAATATTATATATATTTTTTAAATGCTGCATGGAAATGCCAAGATGTGCATAAACTCTATTGAGGTGGAAACAATTTTCATCCGATAAGAAGATGTGTGTATAAATTATGATAGAAACACATTTACCGAGTAAATACCTCAATGCACTTCAAAAAAGAACTTTGCCTCAGCAGAGGCTGTGATTGGTTAACTGGACTAACCAGCAGACCACTGGCATCACAGCACCTCTACTGTTGGTTTGGTGGCTCTGAAACGCCCAAGTCGAAGTGTGTGATCAGAGTGATTGGTGAAATTCCCTCCAGAAGCGTCTCACATGAGTGTCTTCCCGAATACCAGCATCCCAGCACTATAGAACATGACAGCGCTTGTCCCTTCTCGTCTGTCATAAGAAGAGCCAGATTCTTCCCAGATTGCAGCAACATCCAGATATTTTGCGCCACTTTCCCAGGAACTGACGTTTTTTCTCTTGAACACATGGGATGAAAACACTGCTTTATTCGAAAATGTTTTATGCGATATTCCAATTCCAACTTAAATATACAACTTTGTATGGAAGCACAGCTATTACTGAAGCTGGACTGTGATGCTATTTTGACAAACACATTGACAAAAAGATTGAATCCAGTATTTGGCAATGATAAAGCATAACGAGATTTACACGCTATTTTAAAGGATGGTTATTTTTGACCAATCTACGAAAAATGATTTTCAGCACAGCACAAGAAGAAGTGGTGCAAGCATCAATAAAGACTAATCTCACAATATATCGCAATACAAAAAAGCAACAATATCGTGGATAGTGACAATATGTATTGTGTATAATTTACCATAAATAAAAATGAGAAAAAATAATATAAAAAAATATAGTGTCACTACTACATTAAACTACTATATATAATTGTTGAATATAATGTATAATAATGCAATGGAGGAATGTGTGTGTGTCCTGATAATGCCAAATGTCTCATCAGTGAAGGAGTGCAAGCATAAAATAACTCAGAATTATAACAGAATCATGAATATTGTTATTCTGGCGTCTATATTGTCCTGTGCTTTGGGTTTCCAGCACCAAGTCCATTTTAATCTACAGTAAAAAAAAAATTTAATCTTTTATCATATGCCTTTAAGGATCTCAATAATACGGTATTGTGAGTTCAGTACTGTGATATGTATTGAATCATGACATGAGAGTATTGTTACACCCCTAATAAAAACCAACACATTTTATCACAGGACAACAAGACCTCAATACAATGAGATGTCATGGGCTTTATGGCCATTCCTGAAGGTTAAACAACATGACCAGCAACCAATGCTCACCTAGTACATCGAGCGGCTGCTCTTTATAATGTCTCTCAAGCACGCAGTTGAGAGAGTAAGTCCAGTCCATGCTGTACTGTGTGATCTGAGCCGGGGTCGCCCCGGGAGGGTACGCCTGTTTGGGGATGTGGGAGAACCTCAGCTCTGTGCCTTCTCTGTGCTTCATCCGGGGCAGCCTCTCCAGGCCCTCCTTCATGCTCTGGCACTCCTGATGGAGTCGGGGTAGGTTCTGCTCGGCCCGGTCTTTAGTGTGGGTCAGCTGCAGTTCTGGGATCACGTCGCTGAAGGCACACACGCGCCCGCTGAGAGGCTGGAGAGCGCTGGCCACCTCCTGACTGAGTCGGTTCGTCAGCGAAACCCACTTCCGGAGGGTGTCATAGGGATATGGGCCCAGATACCCGTCCAGCTCCCGGAGATTGGCCCGTACGCGCTCCACCTCCTCCGGGCTCTGAGAGATCTCCAGGTCATCTTCAGCCTGGTTCCAGTGGGCCACAAGCACCTCGCGGGGTTTCAGGGAGAGGAACAGGCCAGTTTTGGGGCTGATTTCTCCACAGGCTCCACTCGTGCTGACGGAGCAGTAGTGGAGGAAGTGGAGCCCGGGAGGAATCATCTTTACTCCACGGAACCGGGGCCCAAAGTCCAGGTTTTGTAGTCGAGCCCCAACTCTGTTCCCTCGGGAACACCAAGTAAGACAAGAGTGGCTCCTTCTTCAAATAAGCCCCGGGCCACTTCAGGGTCCATCTCTGTTCCCGCCATGTCTGTGTAAAATACTGATCACACACAACATTACTATAGTTACTATACATTACTATATATTACGATATAGTTACATGTGACTGGAATCACATTACAATGAATGATAATAACTATTACATATATTGTCATTTGTCAATGTCATACGAGATTACTGTGTCAGCAGCACTAGAAAGTTGTGCATTAAAAACTAATCAATTGTATGTATGTACAGAAAGTTAATTATCGATGACTCTTTGGCAAGAAATATATTTAGTTGGGCAAATATGGACTACTTTATGGCAGATTTAACATCAGATGTCATGTCAATGAGTATGAATAAAAAGTTCAAGATTTAGCTTTAGGCTCTTAAATACAACGTAAAATAAATTACATTAATGCAATATTAAGGTATGGCACTGTATGAGTAAGCTAGACAATCTGTTTCCAAAATAATGTTAATTGTTAAATAAACACCAAAATCAAAACTAGAGTAAAACATGGATATGTCGTAAAGAGCAAAACATAAAACTCATAATACCAAACAACAGCGCTCAGTCACAAATCCAGCATTTCTACGTGAACGCCATGTGTGAATCAACAAGAGGCACTTCCGCTGAATGGCAAAATAAAAGCCCTACTTCACAGTTCAACACAACATCCATCTGCAGCTGTCAAAGTGTGTCACCCTACAAGTTTAATAGGGCATTAAACGCATTTTTCCTCATAGTGCGTTAAAGTGTTATATATAAGTAAAACAAAATTGAACAACTGCTATTTCTCAGGAAACGAAGACATGTTTGTGGTAAACTTTTATAGCAACACTTTCTGTGCTCTTCGTCGGACACTCCACAGCTTCCGGTAACGCCGAGAGCGGGTGTGAATGTAGTGGGGCTTTTATGACTGGATAGTGTGGATTTAGTCTCGATCCGTTTGTTCTGCGAGTGTCTGCATTGATCAGGAGTGTGTATTCCTGCGACAGAAGAAGAGCAATGGGCTTCCGCAAGAAGAACAAGAGTCCGCCCGTGCTGAGCCACGAGTTTGTCATCCAGAATCACGCGGATATGTGTGTCGTGTGTGGCCATGGTCGTCCTGCTGGGACTCATGTTAGAGGTCTGAGCTCACTCCTGAACACACACCACAACATCTGTCATCAGTGTTGAATCTGTTTCATACACACTAGAACATCTGTCATCAGTGCTGAATCTGCATCACACACCAGAACATCTGTCATCAGTGTTGAATCTGTATGATACACACCATAACATCTGTAATCCGTGTTGAATGTGTATCATACACACTATAACATATGTAATCAGTATTGAATCTGTATGGTACACACCATAATATCTGTAATCAGTATTAAATGTGTATCATACACACCATAACGTCTGTAATCAGTGTTGAATGTGTATAATGTACACCATAACATCAGTAATTAGTGTTAAATGTATATCATGCACACTATCAGAGACAGATATATTTGACCTGTTCAATGTTCTCAACATCCTCTCAATTTAAAGGGCGGGTTTACTGCAATTTCACTTTTTGATTTTAAATAGTGTGTAATGTTGCTGTTGGTGCATGAACAGTATCTGCAAAGTTGCAGCGCTGAAAGTTTAGTGTAAGCAGAGATATCGTCTTTTAAAAATCGGGAAGTAAAATTGCCTACAAAAACGATTCGTTTTGGACTACAGCTGGGTTATGGTACGTCACTAACCCACACATTTGCATCAACCACTCCCTCCGGAATATGCAGGAAAGGGCATGCGTCGAGTGAGTTGTTCACGCAGCTGTCAGGTCTTCTGTGTTTCGGGCTTCCCACGGACACTATACTTCGACAACAATGGATACAATTTGTGTTTGATTATATTCCTGAAAGTGACGATTGTAATCTAGCTCTCTGTGCTGCGCATTTACGAGAGACAGCTTCCAGAATCTCCACGAGTTCAACCGGATTAACGTAAACAAGAAACTGTTTCTGGAATCATGAAGCAGATCCAACTTTAAAACCAGCAGTTAAAAGTCAGCAGTTGTTGGGCCACACTGTAAGTAGGCTAAGACTTCATCATTTTAAATGTATTTGCATGTATAATTACCGACGGAGCGTTGTGTTTTTTTTTTTTTCTTCAAATGCCAGCTCTGGCTTTGTAGGCTTTATGGGCTACTAGTTAGGCTATTTTGTGTCAACGGCAAACGCGTACAAACATTATGGACCTGGATTTTGTATAAGTACTAATGTTGTAAATGTATTTTTCATATATATATGCTTTATGACTTTATTTTCGATTTGATCAAGAACGTAAACCTGCAAACGCTGTTTGAGTATAACATTAGTTAGCCAGTCAGTTGCTATCGTTGCCAGTCAGATGCTATTGTGTAAATCAAACGTGTATTAAGTTAAAAAATGAAGCAAATTATTATTCAGAAACCTTTATTAAGAGCCGTGTGTGGTGAGGTTCTGCTTGACTCTCTTCATCGCGGCTTTCTCGGTCTGATTCTGCCTCACTGATACTGCAGTCTCGACATCATTATTTACGTGTATCCACCGTCTATGTTATCCACCTTTGGCATGCCCGCCCGTTTCGCCCGTAAAGGTCATGGGCGTTAATATTCCGGACAACGTGAGCGACAGTTTAGCCAATCACAACACACCGGCCCAAACGAACCAATCTGAGCCCACTACGTCATTCTGAGGGAGTGTTTTCATAGACTCAGGAAGTCATCCGCTCGTGCAGGGGACAGGGGAGAGCGCGGCTGACAATAAAGGTGAAATTTATGAAAAATAAGACTTTTAAAAAAAGAAAAACTACGGATACATGTTATATTGCACCCCATAAACACAATCATGCAAAGAAAAAGAGCAGTGAACCCGCCCTTTAAACAACTTCCTTGAAAACTATATTCTAAACTTAAACAACTTTCTTTAAAAATTGGAGTCTCTGTTTCTGTACTAATATTGCTGCAGTTTGTACTGAAAATGGCACATATATTTGATGTGGTGCTGTTAACATTGTGGTTTTTGCTATTTGTTCGTGTGTGTATTCATACGATTTTGTTTTATTGCAGGTGACAGCAAAGTTCGCCATCATGTTCATCACAGTCCAGTATAACGTCACGCAGAGCCTGGAACCAGGTACGGCTCGTGTGTGTCCGTAATGCTGAGTGACGAGCATCAGGTCCAAGCTGACACACACCTGACCACAAATGACTAACTCGAATGAAAACCAGGTTGTCTGTGTGTGAACACTTCTCCCGGGTGACTAAAGTATCGTTTAGACTGAGACCGAGTCAATCGTTAGGTTCTAGAGGTCTTCACAGTTCCACTTTCATCCGAAAACCCGAGACCGGTTCAGGAACAAAACTGGGACACAGGTTGAGGGTGATAGTGCAGAGCTTAATGTCTCGGGGTAATAGAAAAAGAAGAAACATGCTTTTACCATATGGACTGAAAAGAATTAAAAAAATGTAATACGTATAAACCTAAAAATAAACATATTTTTTGTTTAAAGATATCTTAAAACAAATATACATTGATTAATTTTTGACCGTGTTTTGATCGCCATTCGTCCCTCTTCTCTGTCAGTCTGCGCTTCAGTGTAGCAAAATGCTTGATAATTGTGGATGAAGTCAAAATTATTGTTTTTTGAGAGCCTATGACAGCTTGTTTCCGCCACAGGATGAAAAATAATAACAGCAATTGTGACTTTTTTTTTATCACAATTCTGAGTTCACATCTCAGAATTGCATGATATAAAGTCACATTTTTGTGTTAAAGTAAAGTTGTGAGATATAAACTTGCAAGTCTTTTTTTCCTTAGAATTGTAATTTATAACTTGCAATTCACCTTTGGCTAATTGGTTAACACCTCCAGTATGAGAACCAAAATCATAACCTTAAACATTATAAACGGTCTAATTCGTAGAAAGCAAAAAAAAATGTGCTTGTTGATCTTTGAGGGGTTTAGCTGACTGAAGACGTCAGGACGACACGTCAGGATTTGACTTTCAGTTTTGGGAACTGAAACGGACACCCCCTCCAACCTCTCTGGGAAACGCGTATCTGTGTTACAAATGGCCCAGGCACAACGTTTAACCATATTTTTGATAAAACTACGATGGTAATAGCCTGCCGAGACCAAAAATATGAGACGCCTCTGTTGAAAATCAATGGAGCTCTGTGAAAAAGTGTTGGACCTCGCTCTGTGGGAGCTCATTCTTGGCTGCGCTGTGATTGGTCAAATCTACATTCTACGGTGTGGCTTAGCCAAACGGCAGAATTGCGAATTGGGAGAAAATATTTGATTCATGATTCATAATGATTCATAAATGCTTTACATGTTTCACTACAGGATGAATCGTAAATTCACACATTATAGCAACTGTAAAAATATTTATATTAATAAAGTCTTTTTTGTGAGGAGTCTACAGACGATACGGTTATTCGGTTATTCCAGCTAACAGAGTGTGCCGTGACCTTTCACCCCTCACCCAGATGCCCTCATCCGATGAGAAATATCAGTCTGTGTGACGAGGACATCACAGGTCCTCCCGTTAGTGAGAAGTGTGTCTAGACGAGCTGCACTGCGTGGACCTCTGTCGAGTGCGCATGAGTGTGTGTGTGTGTGTTTGAAGGAGCACACGGCGTTCACTGTGTTGTGTTGGTTGCTTCAGATGCAGAGGACAAGCCTAGAGCCGATGAACCTCTACAGGTCACGGCCCGCAGGAACATCGCCACGGTGTTCTTCTACCTGCTCATCGCCATCATCCTGCACGCTCTGATCCAGAGTACGTCCTCGACGTGAGTAACGCCTCGCACTCCTCGCATTTTGTGTGCGTGAGAAACTAAAGATGCACCAATAGAAACATTTTGTCTGATAACCGATAATTCTTTATATTTAAAAAACCTAGAACCGATATATTGGCCCTGAATACAAAAACAAAGTTCTCAACATTAAAATCTAAGTCCCAAGCACACAGTTATAATGTTCTCATGATAGTGCTGTGTAGCCGATATGATAGGCTTGTGCCTGAAGCGTCTCAGCTGAAGGAAATAACACATTATTTATCGGCTTCAATATATCGGACAAATCTTCTTATCGTGCCGATAGCGATAACATTGTAAATGATCATATATCTGCCGATACCATAGTGTACTGCATCTCTAAACCATACATTTTTCAGGATTGTTTAATGAATAAAAAGTTTAAAACAACATTTATACGAAAGAGAATGTTTTGTAACATTTATAAATGTCAATTTAACGTGTTCTTGTTAAAAGCGTAAGGGATAATCCATGTCTAGGTGTGCGTTACACAACTGTAATGCACGACATGTTGTGCGCATTTATATATTTCATGCAAAAATATTGTGATTTTTGTCCTTGACTTCTTGCCATTTCAGGCCGTAAGCCTTTTCCAGACTAATTTTATTTAACAAAGAGTCTTGAAACCAATTCGAATGGCGTGTGTACACACTCGAATGGCAGTAACCTGATTCCTTTCCCTTAGAAAATCAATTCGCCGGCTACACCTGTCCAAGACCAAACACAGCAAGTTCAACGAGTTCAGGGACAGCTGGCCTCCTTCTACCTGTTCTCCTTACGTCTGGGGCGTCAGCATCCTCACCAATGTGAGATGGCGGGACATCACCACTCACTTCCCTGCACACACACACACACACACACACACACACACACACACACACACACTCTCTCACTTTCTACAGCAACACAAAACACACACACACACACACACACACACACACACACACACACACACACACACACACACACTCTCTCACCTCTCTACTCACACCACACACACACACACACACACACACACACACACACACACACACACACACACTAACGTACTGGTTTTCTGTCCACAGGAGGAATTTGTGACCAATCCAACCTTTCTTTGGGAAGGCTATCCTCATATCCACATGGCGTGAGTGTTGAATCATGTGCTACCATTTCATTCTAACAGCCTTTGATGTGTCCAATCGCTGATAAAAGTCAGACACATGATTTGAGGCATCGATTCATGTCTAAAACTGACCGTGCAAGACATGTTGTGTGCCTGAATGTAATAGTTTTGGTAAAGTGCTCATTTAAATCACTAACCCTAAGTATTCACAATAGTAATAGTGATCATTCTCTATCAATCCTGTAATGTTAGTGCTTTATATCTGTTAAGGCCAACTCTTCAGAGAACAGAACAGATTGTTACAGTGAACATCCTTTTCTTCATTTTAACCCGAAACTCTATTTTGTTTTTTGATAAATTGAGTGTTCATCAGAAGCCCCTTTTCCACCAAAGCATTTTGAGAGCCGGTTCGGGAGCCGGTGCCTGCGCGCGAACCAGTTCTTTGTGTTTCGACAGCCAAGGAACCGGTTCTCGGCCAGGAGAACTGGTTCCAAAGCGGCACCAACTCTTTGCTGGACTAGAACCGTTCTTTTACCACGTCATGCTTACGTCGGGGGCTGGGGCGGGTTTAGATGTGTTCTAAACATCTTTTCTGACCATAATAAAGGATCGCAAAGCCAAGAGAAACATTTGCAGAAACACGACGGAGTCCGCCTTTGTAATTGTTATGCTTGAAGTTAACGCAAGCGTTTCTATTTTTTTTATTTATTTTTATATTAAGACATTATAGACACAAGACAGGGGTACATAACTTATCAGAAAAGATTACATATCAAACGAAAATATTAAAAGACTTACACATTTCGATTGTTTTTTAAAGCCTTCTTGATACACGAGTTAGAGATAATCCCAAAGTAATGTTGTACTTGCAAGACGTATGGCGACGTAAACAGTGACGTGACGACGTCGTTCCCTGGGCGCTCTAGTCAGTGGAAAAACAAACAGGTTCTGAAGCGGTTCGCAAGTTGAACCAACTCCGAACCAACTTTGAACCAGCACCAGTTCCGAACCAGTTCTTTTTTGGTGGAAAAGGGTAAGTGGGGTCCAAGACCTCTGGTCTTTTGTTGCACTTGAACCATGAATACACACAAAAAAGGGGAGGAGTTTGAACAGATCCTTCACTTGCGGGCCAAATTTATAATTAATGTAAATCGAAGGAATTCTTCAGTAAACACAGAAAAACTTAAAAATACTTAAACTTTACCAAAAAAATATTTTATAAAACTGAAGATAACTTACTTTGGGACCCAGAGGAACAGCTTATTTACTCCATATAGAGCTATAATGCCATCTAGAGTCATGAAATATCATGCTATTATTATTTTCCACAAGAGGTCAGCAAATGTAAGACCCAATGTAAGGGTGTACTCACACTAGGCACGATTGCCATGAAACAGGCCTGAGTACGATTGTCCCCCTCCCCACTCCCCCGCTGGCCTGCACTCACATAGGGTTTCAGCATTCGTGCCGGAGCACACTTACGTCATTATGGTGCGACGGTTCGGGATAAAACAAGAAGAGCAGCGCTCTCTGAACGGAACACAATGAAGTCCATCATTCTGTTTTCTTTGTGGATAATTTTGTGTCATTTGGTCCACTGCCCTCTCACAGCCTGTTGTTAAACAGATGTGTCGCGAAAATTTTCACGAAATCGTGCTGCTCGTATGAGGAGGTTTGCACGTCACGCGTCCTGTTCCGTGCTCCAGCGCGGTCGCCCGTTTCACACATACCCGTTTGCAGTGCGTATGCGGTCCGTATTTTTTCCGTACCCATGTTAACAGGTTAGAGCTTTCACACTGCACGCGGATGCAGTCCGTCGATCCGTTCCAGTTGCGGTGCGTATACAGCAGTGCAGAGATCGTTTCCGCATCCGAGTCTATTTCTGCTGTGCTGCAAACGCAGAAATAAAGTGACAGCGCACGGTTCGTGGTCAAAATGAACTCAGATTGACCTCGAAATGTATTAGTTTCACCATAAATGCATTTAATTCAATAAAATATAGTAGCCTAATCTCTCCATAAATGTATATTTAATTGTTTCATCTTTTTACTATAAGACATTACTTCTTAATATATATATAGAAGTAATGCATGGAATTGTATGCATTCGTTGTTTAAATAGTGTTTAAACGTGCATGCGTCCATTCAAGTTTGTAAAAGTGTACAAAGAGAATCGCAATGCTGGCAAAACTTTTATTTTAATAAAAGTTGCTGCATATGATGAACATATTTTGATTAGCAAAAACCAGGACACATGGCTCAGCAAACAAATGATACTCGAAGTTTACTCAAAGATGCCTTATTAATTTCAATACATTTAAAATAGGCTATGCCCCCTCTGTGGATAGAAAATTGTTATATTAAGACACACATTCAGATAGGCTTCTCAGAGGATGCTCAACATGTTTTATGACAGGTTTAAAAATAAAGAATGAAATAATGATAAAAAATAATGTCTCTTCTGTATTAGAAAAATAAATATATAAATATTAATTAGAAAAAGAAATACCTTCAAATTGAACAAAAATACCTCTCACAAACTTACAAAAACGAACTAGTTTTCTTCCTCCTTATCCTGTTTTTCTTCCTCATCCTCCTTGTTTGCCCATCTCCTATATTTTGCTGTAAAGCTGATCTTTCCCAGCGTTTTTTTTTTTTTTGTTTTTTTGAAAACCGACATCACTTTATAAAAAACGGCCAGGACAGGACGTGAAAACAGGACATGTCCTGGGATAACAGGACTGTTGGTCACTGGTCACCCTATTGCTACATAACTTCTGAATTTGAAATAAAAATAGTGAGTGTTTGTGGTACAGCATACGCACTGCAAACGCAGCATATGTGAAAGCATTTTAGCGCGTGCTGCTCCTGTACTGGATACGCACCGCAACACTCACCGCATACGCACTGCACACGGAGTATGTGTGAAACGGGCGTTAGCGCTCACACTGCATGCGAACCGCGCCCGAGTCCAACTGAAGCCGTGCTCTGGCCCACCTCTTCCAAGCGGGCTAAGGCCGGCCAATCGAGCCGCGCCCGGGCACAGGTTCGGAAGCACCTGACACTAGTCAAACGAACCGCGCTTTGGTGGCCGAGACGCACTCGGTGCACGGTTCAAACTGGCTCAGTGTGAGTACACCCTAAGATATTTAGAGCTGTATCAAAAGGGTTATGCATGTAATTGTGAGTTATTTAGAATTTAAGTTGAAAGAATTTGAGGAATATACTTAAATTATTATTTATTTATTGACAAAATGTTGTAAGTTAAAGCTAAGTAAAATACAAAATAACAAAATCTCCACTCACAAAAAAACTAAATAGAAAATATAATATAAAAATGAAATAAAATTAGCTTACTGGCCAAAAAAAGAAAAAGTCTGTTGGTCAGTAAACAGTCAAATATTTATCGCAACTTTGTCCATTTTTGGATCTTAAATGCCTTGTAATTTAGCTATCCAAAAACAATGAATGATCTGCAATCCTCTCTCCGTCTCTTAGTTTCCAGGTGAAGTTCTTTCTACATCTGCCAGATCGCCTACTGGCTGCACGCTCTTCCTGAACTGTATTTCCAGAAAGTGCGGAAGGTAAAGGCTTCGGCCAGGTGTGTGTTTGAAGCTGCTTTACAATATGGGGAAACACTTTACAGTAAGTAGTTCATTGGTTAATGACATGAACTAACCATGAGTTTTTTCATATTAGTTCATGTGCATTAACTAGTGTTAACAAATACAACCTTTGATTTTAATAATCTCTTAGTAAATGTTGAAATTATTAGTAAAGGAGTAGTTCACTTTTGAAAACGTTTGCTGATATTTTACTCACCCCCATGTCATCCAAGATGTCCATGTCATTTTTTTTCAAGGTTTTTGATGAAAACATTTCAGCATTTTTCTCCATATTTCTCCACTTCAATGGGAACCAGATGGTTCAAGGTCCAAAAGACACTTTCCAATTGCAAACTGATTCAAAGGGCTTTAAACGATTCCAGACGATGGATAAGGGTCTTATCAAGCAAAATGATCGCTTATTTAATAATAAATAACAAAGTTTAAGTTTAAGTTTTTTTGTAAGCTCAAATGCTCTCCTTGCTCTGTTCTGTGTCACTCTGCTGTTCGAACTTGTTCATCAAAATGAACATATCTTTTCAATTTAGTCAATTGGTTCATTCAACGAATTGAATTGACTCGGAAAAATGATTTGTTCATTTTGATGAACAAGTTTGAACAGGAGAGTCACGACGTGCATCGCAGTACAGAGCAAGGCGACCATTTGAGCTTATAAAACTTAAACTTTGTTATTTATTTATTTTTAAATGAGCGATCGCTTCACCTAGAGACCCTTATTCATCGTCTAGAATCGTTTAAAGCCCTTTGAACAGTTTGCACTGAAACTGTCTTTGACCTTTAACCATTTGGTTCCCAGTGAAGTCCATTATATGGAGAAAAATCCTGGAATGTTTCATCAGAAACCTTAAAGGTGCCATCTTGCACATAAGATCAAATCATATTCCATAACAGATGGGGGCAGAATACCTCCAGATATTTAATTGTGCTGCAGCCCCGCGCACTCTCACGTCTTCAAACAACACAAACGAGCGCTGTTTTGCTCTCTCTTTCTCGTTCATATTATTCAAATCATTTGACACGATAGTAAAAGGTTGGAAGTCCGCAGTTTCACGTGGAGCATTTGGAGATTTTTAGAGATCAGAGACTCAATGAACAACATCTCAACACTAAATGATGAAGACCGTCTCATAGTCGGCCTGTCTCAAAAACAAGCTGGTGCATTTCGACGATATGGGAAAATAAAAGCACTGGGCTATTATTTTAAGATTTACGGTATTCGTTTTGTTCATATTACACTTTTATTGTTAGTTTGAATTAATTTGACAGACAGCATTCGCTGATGTTGATCAAGCTAGCGCCATTCAGAGCTGCCAACTCTCACAAATTCACCGTGAGACACACGCAATTGACACTTAGCAAGCAGGTTAGTTAAGCTCTCAGATTCTGTCAATTTTATTACGCAATTCAAACAATAAATACCGTTTTGGCAGCTTGTACATGTTACACCACAGATCCCTAGCGCACGTGAACCGATCATCTCTACTAGCTAATGGAAAAAGAACATGAACACTGTTGAAAGATACAGTATGCTACAACTTACCAAAATGTATTCCTCATGCATAATGTCGACCAATCATTTTTTGAACTCTTCCCTGAACTGAAATGTAGTAGTGTGGGCTGTATTTCCACACGACTGACATCAGGTTCAAGTACACACACACAAGCCGGCGCGACTTACTCGTGTACTGCAGTTTGGCTGGTGATTATGTTGCCCGCCCGCATACCGCCTCCCATGGCCGAAACTGGTATTACGACACCTGACGGGCCGGGGCTAGTAATTTAGCATGCTAATTTAGGTTTATATCTCGGCAGCACTATAACTTTTCAGTTTTTTAATGACATCATTGCACTTATTTCTTCTCATTCTTTTGATGCGTGTAACTAATTTTTTTTGATATTTTTACCTCAATTATTCCATATGGCACCTTTCATTTCTTTTTCAACTGAAGAAAGAATGACATGGACATCTTGGAAGATATGGGGGTGAATAAATTATCAGCAAAAGTTTTTTGAAAAATGAACTACTCCTTTAACTTATATTAATAAATGCTGTAGAAGTATTGTTCATTCTTGGTTTATGTTAACTAATGTAGTTAGCTAATGAACCTAATTGTAAAGTGTTATCCAATATGGTTCTTGTAATGTGCAATTAAATTGAAATAGTATTTTTTTTTTGTTTCTAGGAAGATATTCCACGTCAGCTCTACTATATTTGCCTTTATATATTCCACATCACTGGTGCCTATGTCCTCAAGTGAGTGCTTTCTTATTAAGTTATGGAGAGCAGTTCTTCTAAATCATCTGTTATGGTGAGAATGATGACCTTTAGAAGGTTGAAAATTAGTCTGAACATCAAACCGGGACTGAGGTGAAGGAGGCCATGTTTATTTAGACAACTACAACTCAGACTCTATACACTAAGAAACCGATATGAGTTCACATGTTTTCTGATTGCTCATCATGTTTGATGAGTACATCAATGGGGTTAATTAGAGGTTTATAGATGTTTATTTTTGACTGGTTGAAGAGTGAATCTTACTCGTGTGTGTGTGTGTGGTCTCTCAGTCTTCACCGTTTAGGTCTGGTCCTCCTGGTGCCGCATTACCTGGTAGAGCTGCTGTTTCACGCCTCACGCCTCTTTTACTTCAGTGATGAAAACAAGCAGAAAGGGTTCGTTCACTTCCTATCTTGAGCCCTCAAGTCATTGTGCTTATTTCCACATTGTTCTTGTCTTATAATCTTACTAATCATTTTTTAATAATGTTATATAATGCCTACTTCCTTTCTCCACACATGCTTCCTCTGCGGAGACTGTTAAAGTCCTCCTGTAGTCTATCATTTCATCCCTTAGAACTCATCTTTGATCACCAAAATAACATTTAAACTTTTTTCCTTGAAAATTTTTTGTCATGTCTTAAAGTAGCTTGACTGTAACTAGACCCTTGCCGCATTTAGTGTTTGTGGTTCTATTAACATATGCAAATGAGCCCTGCCTCCACTCACTCAGCTCAGAGATCCACTGGTTGGCGTTCACACGTTGATCTGATTGGTTAAAAGGTCGTTTGTGACGTCAGAAACACCAGCTATTCAAACCCTGTTTTTGAGACTGTCTTTGGTTCACTGCAGTTGTAAGGAGAAAAAATACTCAGCAATGCTGTTGACTTATGAGTTCACACATGGTTTGTGTTAAAGCATATTAAAAACACCACATAGACACATAAACATCATTAAAGCTGTATGTTCAGCACAGGGGACTTTAAGACAGTTCATCTAATGGGAGATGGTCAACTCTGAGATTTTCCTGAGTGGTTCCCAGTTCTGAAGAGAACATGTGCCGCTCTCGGCTTGCCGGATCATGAGTGCAGAGATCTGCAGCACTGGACACCTTTACCTGCAAATAGTAGTCATTACTGATTACAAATTACTTTACAAAAATAGTAACGTCGTTATCTAGATTTACATGTTTTAGGTGATGTATTCTGACTACTTATTGAGTGCTTTTAGGCCCTGTCCACCCTCCGTGTCTGTAGTTTTTTAACATTGGTTTTTGGTTAGTTTGGCCCAATGTGTTGTGATTGGCTAAACCGTTGCTCACGTTGTCCGGAAGATTAACGCCCATTACCTTTACGGGCATGTCATGAGCTTCAGTCCAGATGTAAATATTTGTCGAACTGCAGTATCAGGCCATCCTTAAAAATATTCTTGTTTGCCGTAAGCCGACCGACCCTGTCAATTTAGGGCCGACCCAATTATTTATTTATTTTTCCCTTTTAGTCCGACCGACTTGCCAGTTGTAACTTGCGTTAAGACCGACTGATTTTTTTTTACTCTTCAAACGACTAATTCAAATTCAATAAAATAATATGAATTATGCTATATTTTAGTTAGTATTGTGAAAATTGCTTATGTCTACATACAAACGTAGGCTAGGTTCTTTCTTTTAAATAAAACCCGTGGCGTAAGTCATCTGATTATGTTCACACCATTGGTTTACGCATGTCACACTAGGCTTTATGGCTGTTCGCTTCGTTTCATTCAGTGTTCCCGCTTGGTAAACCCGGTATTAAACGAGCAATGGGGCTGAATATCAACCATTTCTGTATAATAATAATATTAAACAATTTGTCTGTGATGCAATTTTGCTATTTGCGGCAGTCCAGAAAGAGAGAGAGAGAGAGCGATCCCTCACCCGAAGCCACAGCGCGCACAACAGCCCTGCTTAATGAGTGACAATGAGGACAGAACTAAACATTCAAACGTGGTTACACTTTAGATCTGGGATATTATTCTAATTTTATTTTAGATTTCAGCTTTCAAAGATTCTAAAAAGAAGAATTTCAGATGAATTTACAGGCACATTCTGTCTAGCGCAATCTCCTTCCCTTCACAGCGTTGCGCTGTCATTTCTTCCTAAAAGTTTTAGGGAGAAAGACAGCACAACGCTGTGAAGGGAGGAGGTTGCGCTGAGAATGCGCCTGTAATGGTAACTTACCGTCAGAATCAGCACGATCGGTGATTGTTGTAAAATACAGTCTGTACTGTTGCTAAACTGCGGACGCGTTTAATCTTTAAAAGAGCTATTAAAAGCACAAAAGTCTGCGCAAGAGATGCTGTTCACGAGGCGACGCACGCTCCAAATGCACTGCTGCAACGAGAGGAGAAAAGTAAGTTAGGCTATAGCCTCATTTTGGGCTTCATGTGCGCATCTACTATCAAATATACATAAAATATAAAAATAACCAGCTCTGATATTCACTTAAACACAGTTTTTTGTCTTAAATGGACGTAAATAGTTAGGAGAAAATTATGGTGCGTCAGTCATCTATTAGACCTGCTTGATCTTAAAGGGGCAGTAGTCTAATACAGGGGTTCTCAACTCCAGTCCTCGCGACCCACTGCTCTGCATATTGAACACACCTGATTCAGATCCTCAGCTCGTTAGGGTAGAGTCTATGCTAACGAGTTGAGGATCTGAATCAGGTGTGTTTAACAAGGGAGACATACACAATATGCAGAGCAGTGGGTCGCGAGGACTGGAGTTGAGAACCCCTGGTCTAATAGGAGGATCTTTTGTGACGTCGTTGTTTACTTTTATCGCGTTGCATCATAGGAATCGTGTGGCAAGAAACACCGCTAGATACCTGTAATTTGATTGTTTTGCACGTTTGGAGGAGGATCTAGAGAAGAGGATGGTTCACTATTGCTGTGTGGTCGATTGTATGGCTTGTTGGGGGCTTGATAAAGTTTTTCATTTCATTTTAAATAAATAAGAACATTGATCAATGAAAACTTACCCGGCTTTGCAGTGAGCAGTCAGTGATTATTTCTCCGTTCTGCGATCACCCACGGGAGATGCGAAATTGCGAATCACGCTGTGACTTTGCTTGGCCAGGTCTAACCTCTGCTTTAACAGTCTGATCTCATGAAATGGCGCATGTGTAACACACCAATTCGTATTTCCAACACGCATAATCGCTTTTCACCGTGTTTATGAACGCCATTAACTTAACGTTACATTACTGTATATATAAATATATGACCCACCCCAACCCCGTCCCTAAACCTACCTGTCACTGTGGTTAATAGCATTTATGAGTCTTCCCCTACCATCCTAGGAAAAAAATATTGCTCCACAGATGTAGATCTACATTTTGCCTTGTTTCGCTTCATTTAACGGCACACGCATAGCTCAAAATGCATAAAGATAACACGCCACTTGATTTGAAAGTGGCGTGTATGTTTAAGCAAAAATCATGATGTCATGTTGCTTTTAGCATTATCACTGCTTTCTGTTTGGCAGAAAAGATCGGTCTAACTTTTCGAGAAACAAAATAAACACAGCCCTCCAGGGTTTTGAAAGCCTTTAATATTTCATGAGTGAATGGTCCTAAATAAGAATAAATGTCTCCCCAGTGGATTATAGTGGCCAAGACACGGGCGAGTCGGACCGACGTTTTTTGACATCCCAAATCACATGTTGGCTTTGAATTGAATAACTTCAATTTTGTCACCAATACAAATTTTGAGCTTCTCTCCAAACCTCCTCCGGTCGTCAGATATTAAAGTGCTTATATATTGTGGATTTTGCCTGCTAACTCTCTTGAAAGTGCTTGTCACGTCTTTACAGCCGGTCATTCTATTGTTTTCTTGCCACTCAACGACTCGCGCATGCATACAATGATGTCAACAAAGATCCTCCTATAAACATGTGATGATTGAGCCAGTAATGCAAATCAAACAACAAAAGACAGAAAAATCATTCACAGCTCTTGCATGGATAACTTAAACTAAATTAATAAGCATTAATCTAACTATGATTAACTATGCAGTGTCATTGTACATTTGATTACTAAATTAAATTTCTTTTTAGACAGAATCAGACCCACTTAACTGAAAAGTAATTTTAGACCTTCCTGAAATTAAAACACTGTGTATATAGACTAATTTGTATCTTTGTTTGACCATGTGTTTGTACTTGTTTTCGCTTATATCTCATGTATATAAAAAAAACAAAAATGGAAATGTTTTTAGACATGGAAAATCGATTCAATGAAAATTATTTTCAATTTTTTTTTCACACAAGTGACTGTGTGACCCCTTTGTTTTATTTTTGCTGTTACTGCAAACCAAAATATTTTTAAGGATGGCCTCAGTGAGGCAGAATCAGACTGAGAAAGCCCCGATGAAGAGAGTCAAACAGAACCTCACCGCACACGGCTCTTACTAAACGTTTCTGAATGATAATTTGCTACATTTTTTTACTTTATACACGTTTGTTTTACACAATAGCAACTGACTGGCTACTAATGTTATACTCAAACAGCATTTAGTTTACGTACGTTTATGTTTACGTTCTTGATCATATCGAAAATAACGTCATAAAGCATATATACATGAAAAATACGTTTAAAACATTAGAACTTATAGAAAATTCAGGGCCATAATGTTTGTTCGCGTTTGTCGTAGACACAAAATAGCATAGTCTAACTAGTAGTGGCTAATATAAAGCCAGCGTTGGCATTTGAAAAAAATAAAACACAAGGCTACGTCTTGAATTATACATGCAAATACATTTAAAATGATGAAGTCTTAGCCTACTTACAGATTGTGGCCCAACACTGCTACCTCTTGTTTTAAAGTCAGAACTGCTTCATGTTTTAGTAACAGTTTCTTGTTGAATCCGATGTTAAACTCGCTAGATTACAATCGTCATTTTCAGGAACATAATCAAACATAAATTGTATCCATTGTTGAGGAAGAATAGCATCCATGGGAAGCCCGAACACAGAAGACCTAACAGCTGCGTGAACAACACACTCGACGAGTCGACGTGCCTCAGAAAAATGCGTGTGCCATTTTCTGCATATTCCGGAGGGAGGGGTCGATGCAAATGTGTAGGTTAGTGACGTACCATAACCTAGCTGTAGTCCCAATCGAGTCGTTTTTGTAGGCAATTATACTTCCTGATTTTTAAAAGACGATATCTCTGCTTACACTGAACTTTCAGCGCTGCAACTTTGCAGATACTGTTCATGCACCAACAGCAACATTACACAGTATTTAAAATGAAAAAAGTGAAATCGCAGTCAAACCCCCCTTTAACCGGGTCTCAGAGTGGATACATTTGAAAACGACACCCTTGCGTTTCCGTGTGTAGTGCCAATCCGTGCATTTTGTGAAACGATGATGTCATCACACCACGTATCAGCATTAGTCAGGGGTTCCCTCAGGGGGACTTTAATAAAAATGTGCCGTTTCTCTCTCAGGTTCACACTGTGGGCTCTGCTGTTTGTCATCACCCGCCTCCTGACACTCACTGTTTCTGTTTTGACGTTTGGATTCGGCCTGTCCCGCACAGATAACCAGGGGTTTTCCTTCAGCGGATGGAAACTTCAATGTGCTCACTGTCAGGTAGGGCATCTCCCACGTGGCTGCTTGCACGGTGAAATTTACTTTTATTCATTTACTTTTACTAATATAAGCTAATATTCTAACAGAACCATTACATGACTGTAAGACTGGATGCATGCTGGGTAATATTCTAATCAATCATCTTATGTGTGCTGATGATCTGGCCATTTTCTCTGCAAGGTTTTCAATGGCTGCTAAATGTATGCTATGATTACGGGATTAAATATGATGTAAGAATGAAGACGTGTATGTAGAACAAAAGGAAATAACGAACTTCATTAAACAACTTAACAACAGATTTAACAGGCTGAAACAACAGATAAAGTTGGAAGTCATTACTATCGCAGGTTTCAACATTGCCATCAGGGCTGACTGACTGGTCTCAGTGTAGATCTCAGTGTATATTGAGAACAGGAGAGGGCCAAACACTGAGCCCTGAGGCATTCAAGGATTCGCTGGTGTGATGTGACGGTCCTCCTCGACACCTTCACTGGTCTAACAGGGAGCATAGAGCTCAAATTACCGTCATTCTGGTGTTAAATGCTGAGTATGTGTGAGTGTTGGACTGTCTTCTTTCAGGATGACCTGTCTGTCGGCCATCTGCCTGACCCAGGCCTGGATGATGTGGAAATTCATAAACTTCCAGCTAAAGAAGTGGAGAGAACAATCTCAAATCCAGGCCAGTAAGAAGAAAGCTGTCAGCCCGAAAAGCAGACCCGGCAAGAAGGACTCCAGAGGCGAGTCTTTCCTGACAGGCATTTTGCATGGAAATTATAATGATAAATTACAATAATGTTTTTAGTAATATTTATTTTGTGCTAAATTAGGGGCCATTTACACAACATGTTTTTAACTTGCAAAAAAAAAAAGTTTTGTAAGGGGTGTAAATAGGACTGTTCATCACAATACGATACGGTATTTGCCGATACCTCAAAAAATTCTGCGATACTATTATGATTTATGGCAAAAGCAGATAACTCCACATTTAATGTTTCAGAGTGAAACAAAGCCAAGTAATTGCTATGATACAAAATAATACACTTGGTTAATATGAACCTTAATGTTAATCTCCTCAGCTGACATAGACGCAGGTCAAACTTTTTTTGTTGTGATTAACGTACATGCAGTACAGAGAGCTTTTCCCTCACTGCTAACGTGCTGTTTTTGCAAACTTTGTGAAAAAGTGTCCGCTTTTATTTTTCTTTTTACGCCCTGAAGAAGATTTCACGGGTTCATCAAGTTCGCTGCAATCCATCCTCGATCACTTTTAGTCGGCTTTGACGAAACTCCTCTCGGCTAGTGCGCTTTTCCAAAGTGACTAGCAGGCTTGTCACCTGACCTGAATACTGAGCACTGATTCGCTTTCAAGTTGTGTTCACAAACAACAAGTGTGCTTGTCGTTTCTGCTGTAAAACATGAACTCGGAATGCCTTGACAGTGAAAAATAATGGCTTTTGTGATAAAGGGGTCAGTCAATCTTGTCAGGCATCTATCCCACTAAGCAAAATGATGTCCAAAAGACGTCTTTTCAACGTCTTTGTCACAAAAGTCGGACGTTGAAAAGGCATCCACTGAGGGGCTGGAATGAAAGTTTTTATGACGTCTTTTTGTGACGTGTTCTGCACGTCCGATATAGACGTTAATGGGTCCTTCGGACAAGATTAAAAACTAGTTCAAATGTGGTCTTTGTGGACATGTTTTCAACATAACTTATGGTCTCATTTAGACAATTTAAACTGTTTCTGGACCAAATAAACACTCTCAGGATGCATTAAATTAAAACATTGTTTATTTACATTGTTTAGATGTGGTTTAGATGGTGATATTGGTCTCATTTTAAATCACCATTGTGGTGATCAGTGTTTGCTTTAGTTGGGCTCTTGGTCCCAATTCTTCTTACTTTAGCTTTTCTTTGGCTGTTTTAACTGTTTGCATAACACCATTGATTGTGCAGAGAAAGCCAAGAAAATAAAAAATCAGCTGTGTTCAGCTGCTTGTTGATGATGACAAAATCAATGCAATGCAAGCAGTAAACCACATCTAAAGTTTTGTTTTTTTATATCTGAAATTTATAATTATTCATCTTGAGGAACTGCATTATTTGGACCAGTAACTTTATAATGATCTCTGCGTACAATATGTTTTAAGAAAGTGAATCACATAGTCGCACACAGATATCAAGATTTTTCATATGATTCTAAACGACGGTGACAACCAAAACAAAAAAGCCTGGGAATCAAGGATGTTTTGTACTATGAAAGCTACCCATCATGCATTGCAGCATGAAGCATTTTTTTATTTATTGTCACCATTTTTGTGAATCATATGCAAAACCTTGATGTCTGTGTGTGACTATATGGTTCATTTTCTCAAAACATTGTGTAAATTAGCTTTTTGTCCAACTTCCATGCTACTAGCCCAAATAATGCAGTTCCACAAGATTGGTGGTTATAAACTCCAGATACAAACACAAAAGTCTAAACACAAAGTTAAATGTCCAATTTATGTTGATTTCATCATCATCAACAAGGAGCTGATGAGAACCAATTTTCTTGGCTTTCTCTGTCACAACAATGGTGTTACTAAAACACACAGTTACAACAACCAAAGAAAAGCTAGAGTACAAATTATTGGGACCAAGAGCCCAACTAAAGCAAACACTGATCACCACAATAGTGACTTAAAATGAAATAAATATCACAAATTATCTAAACAATGTAAGGAAATTACATTGAAATAAACATGAGTTTTAATTTAATGCATCCTGAGAGTGTTTATTTGGTCAAGAAACAGTATAACTTGTCTAAATGAGACCATAAATAATGTTGAAAATGGCCACATTTGAACTAGTTTTTAACCTTGGAAGAAGGATCCATTAACGTCTTTTTCAGACGTCCAGAACACGTCAAAAAAAAACGTCATAAAAACTTTGATTCCGGCCCCTCAGTGGACGTCTTTTCAACATCCGACTTTTGTGACAAAGACGTTGAAAAGACGTCTTTTGGACATAATTTTGCTCAGACGTGAGGATGTGGAGAGTGTCAAAATAACGGTACCGTATATCGATATTTTATGTGTGGCATTGATGTCGTAGCCTGGTAATAGCAGACTCTAGTACTTCACTTTGCTTCGTAGACAGAGTCTGGAATGGCATAATAGAGAATTGTTTTCTCTCTCACTAGGGGGTGCTTGTCTGAAGTTTAAAATCATTGGTTACCCGTAAGCCAATCAGATGACGAATGTAATGAGCCGACACAGCCGCATTGAACCACAGACATTATGCATCAAACTCAAATCTATGATCAAACTTCCACTGTAAACCTGCTGTAAACACTTGATGATGCAAGCGAAATACTGGAATGAACATGGCTGTAAACGACTTTTGCAGATTATGCGAAGTTAATCTACGCATCCACAGTACAATTTGTGATATGACAGAAATGTAATAATTCATTTTACAAGAGGAACAGAGATCAAGGCATTTGTCGATCTGAAAGATGTTTTTTCCATCCTTCCTACGGGATTCGGTCGATCCAATTGAGTGCAGAGGCATTTTCTTCCCTGGTTTGGTTGAATCGCCCCATAATCACAGCCCAATGGAGCAGACTCACATTCTGACTAGACTAGAGTACGAATGACGTCAGGCTAACATTTTTGTGATCTCAACTTCAAATTTGAAGCACATCTCAGGTAGACAGCAATCATAGCAATTTTAGAGTCTAAAGAAAGCATGCAGAACAATTTATTTATTTATTTATTTATTTTTACAAAATGCCTCTGATCCAGATGTGCACAGTGGCATTGAAATTCCTCCGTTTTCCTTCCTGAACGCTGTTACTTCTTGTTGGCAGGGGGTTCAGTGAATGGAGTCATGAAGCCGGACGACAAGACGTCGCCCAGAGCCAGAAAAGCTAAAGCCTCATAAGAGGGAAGAGACCCAGAAGTGTAATGCTCTGTTTCCACTCTGAACTTTAGGAAAGAAACAGATCGATAACTGCGAAACGAACCACAAACTAAGGAACCAAGTTGTACGGCATGGTTCAGGTGTAATTTTTCATTTTCAAAAAGAACTATAGATTTATAAGCATTTGTTATATCCATTTGCTCGTGACTTCTGGTAAGAGTGTGAGGTTTTCTGAATGGTTTGTGCTGGACATGAAGAGAGATGTTGCAGTTGCCTGATCCGTGGGCACCCTTAATTTCAACTCCAGTGTCTGCACAATGCAAATATCTCTGTGTGTCTTGCTGAGAAGTTAATCTGGCCCTGAGCTTAATACAGTTAACCCCTATTGGCCATCATCTCTGTGCTTCTCATGAAACACCCCGTGTGGATAGAAGCATTGAGTTCCGGTTGTTGACCTCTGATCCCTCAGTGCTTTCGCTACGATGAAGCTCAGTCTGAGGTGGCGAAGGACTGGTCACCTGACACACAATACGTCGGTTTCATGTAGCTTTTAAATGACCTTTGCTGTGTAATTTTACATTTAAACACTGGAAGCAGGAACCACTGATTTTAGGCTCCGGTTTCAGTGTTTTACTGAGTGTGAATGTCGTTTAAGGCAGATCTTTTTGTGATTGTTAGTAGTGATGTCAGTTGTGTCCCCTGAAGGGAATTCGAGTCTGGGGGTGTTTGTGTGTGTTCGTGGACAGTTGTTGAGGTGGTTGATGATGGCTCCCCCTGCAGGCTTGGATGATTTATTGATTTAAGGGTTGTAATGCCTTTTTTTCTTTTTTGCATTTTGCCATTTTGCATTAGCACATGATTTACCTCTTGTCCATGATACTGCCAAATGTTCGGTCCAATGTTGAGGTAACAGATCAAAGTTTACAGATCAAATCTTAAACCTCCCGATCTGGGGTGTGTTTCCCGTACAACGGCACAACACGCTGCTTCACTACTAAAGTATTATGCATCATCATCATGAAAAAATCATCTAGTTTGTCACGACTGTTTCCTGAAACCGTATTGCCACAAAGTTGTCGTTCAACCACGTTGGTTAATGATGTGTTGGAGTCATAACTACTTTTAACATATCTGTTGAGATCGAATTAATGCTAGACGTTTTGATATAAATTACAGACATCTGAGGACTATTTCTAATTTTTCTCACTTATTTCGCTTAATTTCCAGATTAAATCATAGACTCCTTACACACTAGAGCACGTTCACACATGCACACTCTTCAAAAACAACGCTTTAAATCTCTTGACAGAACTAAACGATATAAATTACATTTGTATGTATTCTAAATCAAATATACAGATTGTACTGAATATCAGCTGCTTATTTTGCTCAAGATTCAGATTTATTGAATCCACATGTCATGCGAACCAGAAACTCTGCTTCTAACCTCAGGTCGAGAGCTGTCGCTCCAAACACAACTCTGCGATGCTGTTTGCGAATGTTCGTTGGAATCGATGGTTTCGGGAAACACAACTCGTTGAACTGATGATAATGACGGAACTTGCAAACATAGTTGGCTAACGATGATTTCGGGAAACGCACCCTGGTCATGGACCAACATAATCATCAGACATTAATCAAATATGTTTGATATTTAGGATTTTAAATTGAAATGATTGCAACTATGATCCGTTATTTCGCAGAAGCCACTGAGAGAAGTGAATGAGAGCCACTGTTGAAATCGGGACCATTACACAAGCGCACGGGTGCGTTAAACAGAGGAGCGGCGTGTGGAAGTAAACCGCTCGAAAACGTGACATAACCTGAGAGATGTCGATGACGATCTGCGTAAAGACGTGACATAACCTGAGAGATGTCTATGACGATATGCGTAAGACGTGACATAACCTGAGAGATGTCGATGGCGATCTGCGTAAGATGTGACATAACCTGTTGGGATGCCGATCTGCTACGTACATGTTTACATTCGCTTCCCTGCGAAGTCACATGCGGTGTAAAATCTGGCATGATGATCTTAATTATATCTTGTAGTGAGTGATGCACTACAATTTTCAAATCTTGTAGTGCGTGTGTGTGCATGTTTTAAGATTTGAGAGAAAGAACCAGATTTCATAATCAGTTAGGATTTTAAATCTCATGTAGTCTAAGCCTGACTTAACATGACGATAAGACATCATAGATGTAACCGTTTTGTTCCTCTGGTGTGCTCGTGCCGTGATGTGACCAGGGAAAGGGGGGTGGGGGTTTCAGATTAAGTCGTGGAATCGGTGTGAACAGCTTTTACAGCGCGAGCTGGAGGTGAGTCTTCTGTCAGTTTGCTTTCCTGATTGGGTATCGCTTCGTTTCACGTGATAAGTCTTCTGTCAGCTAACAAACATGTTGAAGTCAGGATTGCGAGATATAACATGCAATTGGTAATTTTATAAAGTCAGAATTGAGGGAGGGGACATGCAATTTTGAGGAAAGAGTCATTTTCCTTAGACATTGGATTTTATAACTCACAATTGACTTTATATTCTCACAATTATGACTTTATATCTCGCAATTCTGACTTTATCTCGCAATTCTGACTTTATTCTCGCAATTCTGACTTTACATCTCGCAATTCTGACTTTATATCTTGCAATTCTGACTTTATATCTCGCAATTCTGACTTTATATCTCGCAATTATGACTTTATATCTCGCAATTATGACTTTATATCTCGCAATTATGACTTTATATCTCGCAATTCTGACTTTATTGCAATTATGACTTTATATCTCGCAATTATGACTTTATATCTCGCAATTACTGACTTTATATCTCGCAATTCTGACTTTATATCTCGCAATTCTGACTTTATATCTCGCAATTCTGACTTTATATCTCGCAATTACTGACTTTATATCTCGCAATTATGACTTTATATCTCGCAATTATGACTTTATATCTTCGCAATTCTGACTTTATATCTCGCAATTCTGACTTTATATCTTGCAATTCTGACTTTATATCTCGCAATTCTGACTTTATATCTCGCAATTATGACTTTATATCTCGCAATTATGACTTTATATCTCGCAATTATGACTTTATATCTCGCAATTATGACTTTATATCTCGCAATTATGACTTTATATCTCGCAATTATGACTTTATATCATGCAGTTGTGAGAAATAAAGTCAGAATTTCAAGATGAAAACCTGCAATTGTGAGACAAAAAGTCGCAATTATCTTTTAAAATGTGTTAGTCTGAGGTGTAAACAAGCTTCCGCCCTTAACACACTTCACACCACAGGAAGATCTGGCTAGTTGATCTGTAGAGCCATCGAGATAATCTGGGACTTTACAGAGGATTGTCGTAACATACAGCAATCGCCCCTAAAGTCTCCTGATGTGTGGCTGGCTTAATGACTTTAATATGACCGTGCAAGTGTGGATTTGATCTTTAACGCAATGAAAGCCAGTCTTGTGGGAGAAGGTTTCAAGTTATAAAAAAAAATGTTGCAATGTACATGTGGAGTGTTTGTGAATTACACCTGATCTTCTACGAGGAGCCTCCTTTCCAACACTGTGGCCTTTCCCCTTCAGTCTGGTGATGTGTATGTATGTGTGTGTGTGTGTGTGTGTGTGTGTGTGTTCGCGCGTCTCCTCTAACTCTGAGATCCACTGCTAGTGTCTTGTCAGCTGCGGTGTGAAGCTCATATGAAACCATATGATTCTCTAAGTGTCCTTAAGCTAACAACAGTAGAAGTTGCGGTCTTTCTCGGTTTAAGCACTGTTGAGTTCTTTCTGCGTCTTTGTTACATGTTTATTAGTGTGATGAGAGATTTTGATCGTCTTTATCCTTGTTGAAATGCCGTGAACGTGTGCATGTTGCGAGATGTGAAAGATTTGCCTCGTTAGAGCATTTAATGCCTAATAGCAGAAATAAAACAATAGGCCTGGAATCAAAACTGCTGTACTGTTAAACTTCTTTTTCTTTTCTTTTCTGTATAATCAAGCATGTAAGCAAGACACAAGCTGCCAGTTCACTTCATTTATTGTGTGAACCCTGCCTTCACACACACACACAAGCATGCTATTGGATTATTACACAGATTTACACACACGTTGTGGTGTATATTAGTTGCCAAATATGATTATAAGGGACTTTCTCAAATGGTTTTGTCTGTTCACATTAGAAATCATGTTTGGTTTGGCTTTAAGTTCAGCACATATGTGAAAAGCAGACTCAAAGCAGACAGTTTCTTGAGCAGAGATCACACAGAAATGTTCATGGTGAGTTTGGTAATGCTCAGAGTTCGTTCTCAATTCAGGGTTTAAACTGCGATCTGTTGGTGACATTTTGAAATAGCACGCCTGTACAGATTCGCCTCACACATTTTGTCTGTAATGCAAAGCTGATTCCTGAAATTCAAGTTGGTGCTGGTTCTTGTCTAACACATGTTGTGTTTGAGGGCAGGAGGTTTGATAACATAATAAAATATCCCATGATTACACAGAAGGGTTTGTTTTTTGTTCCAAAACTCCAACCCACCCCCACATCCAATCTTTTATTTTTTTCTTGCTGACTGATGCTTGGCAAACTAAAGACAAAAGAAAACTTATTAAATAAAGTAATTCACTACTGAACAATTGTCAGATTTGTAAACTATTTTTATAGCGTTTGAAATGTTGAGAGATGAACATTTATTTAGAGCATTTAAATATTTTACTGCTTTATGGGTTTATTATTTTTATAGTGTGTGGGAGAAGCTTTCTACCATTTCAGTGGGACTGCAAAATGATGAATACTTCTAGTGACTATAGATATTGTGAAAAGATTCATGCGTTATTGCTGCATTTCCTGATGTGTCACTGTTTTTAATTTGGGGAATAAAAAGTTATTAAGAGTCTGTAGTCTGTATGATAAGTCTTCATTTTGTGTTCTGTTTGAGTAATGGGATTCTGGTGGATAAACATTGTTCACTCACGCTCTCATTGTTCTGTCACTTTAATGGAGAACTGTGCCGTTTTTGATGTGACTTAATTGTTTTCATTTTGTGTATATAAATGTAAATGGACAAAAAAATCGAATTCACAAAATAATTTTACAATATTTGCAGTGATCATTCATCATCACCACAATTATTCTGATATCCATCAAATAAAAAAAATGCACCAAAGCCTTCTGAAATAGCAGATACACAGATTTACATTTACGCTGTTACTTTTCTAATGCTTGCCTGTATGTTGATATGTATAGTTTGTTTATACATTTATTTATGCAAGTTTGTGTGATGCTTTTTGTATGTTTGTTCTTTGATTAAACTTTTTGCTTAACCCTAGTTTTGATCATTTTGACCCCATGTATTTCTGTTGTACAGTGGAGGTTATTGAAAATACAGTTTTAAATCTCTAGATGACATGAAGTTTTGAAAATGTTAGCAGAATATAATGGCATATAAAATGTACTGTTGTCTCAAAATAACATGCTAAAGATTTTTTCATTTTTACACACAAATTGATTGATTGTCATTGTAATTAGTAGTGAGGTATAGGCTTTCACTTGATTAGCATAAACCCTGAGCTTTAACTAACAACATACGTCCAGTTAAGGAGAATTCAGTTTCTTTTCAAATGACAGGATCATAGTAGTTTAACTCAGTCCTAAAGTCCTTATTTATAGATATCTTGATGCCATATTTATTTATTTTAGCCGTTCAAGAACGGTGACGCGCAGTTTCTTGACCGGAAGGGACGCTAGGATTGGACAGCAAAAGTAACTCGTAGCATCACAGACTGCTGAACTGTGTAATAATTACTAAATTAATAATAAATAAAGACACTGAGAAATCCTAACAGCTACTGAATTGGAAATCCGCAACATGGGACCATAATAATTATTATTATTTTGATCCATTGTAGTTGACCAATCACAGACATCTCTCGGCCCGATATCTCCGCCCACTTGTGTTCCCCGGATCAATGCGTTCTTCCCACACATGTGACGTCATCGCTCGGTCCCGTTGGCATCCGAGCTGTCAGTGATCAGAGATCATCATCATGGCAGGGATGGAGGTTGCACCGCTGAGACCGTGGGATGATTTTTACCCTGGCCTTGACCGATTCTCCAAACCCGATGTGAAAGATTTAAGCAAATGGAATAACAGAGTCATCAGCAACCTGCTTTATTTCCAGACGAATTACTTTGCTGTCGCCATCGTCGTAATGATGATTGTCGGGTAAGTAAATATATTCAATATATAACTCATTATTTATATCTATTAGTGAATACATCTTTTAATCTGTGTATAAGTTACATAATTACAGAAGCTTACATAAATGGCGCAGCCAGCTCGACTAGAGAGCAAGATATCCTCCATTTAATGCACCATTATTTAATTTCAGAACATTAAAGATAGGATTTAAAATAGTAAATCAGAAGAACACTGTTGAACACTATTGTTATTACCAAGACGTGTGAAAATATGCCATGTGCGTGTGCAGAATGTGTTTGACAGGGACCCACCCTGTGTTTTAACCCTCGATCATGTCAGCCTCGCGCAGGCCTTTTGTTTTCCAGCTTTCTGGAATCGGTGAGTCACTTTCTGTGGCTGACAAAAATGTGGCTGAAAAAAAAAAATAATATTATACAGGAGGAACAGTCTGAATTTATTATTATTAGTTGTAATAATATTAGATTGATACTACATATGGTCAGACTGCAGTGAATATGGTTAAGATGATAGTTTTATCTTAATTATTGATATAACTCAACTTTTTTTTAAGTTGGCTTTTGGCTTGCTTAGTTGAACACTCAATATTCAATAATACTATTGATCTGCCTGTATTGACATTATATGAGAAATGAACTGGTTGATGAAACTGGCTAAATGAACTAAATTAAAAACTTTTTACAACAAAAATGAACCATTTCTGAACTTACTTAAGCTGGACTGTGACAATCTTTTCTTCTAGATCTGCTGTACAGCAGAAACAAACTTTGTTGCATTAGTTATCCTGTTATATCCTGTTATCACTGTAAAGTTGCTATGAAACACTCCGTATTGTAAAAAGTGCTATATACATAAATGAGACTTGACTTGAAACATTTTTAAAAAGTACATTTTCAATTACAGCATTAGGGAATACATTTTAGTTGTGTCAGTTTGCAGATGACACTGATTTATTTTTGAATAGGAATGAAATCATAAAAGCGTGAAATGCGTAAAAGATTTTTCAGATGTACCTGGGCTAAGAATGAATGCAAGTAAAGCAGTTGTTTCCTCTTGAAGAATGTTGTTTAACTAAATTCTGTAATGTTCTAATAGCAAATCAAGGAATTGTTATATATCTGGTAGTTGTTATATGTAAAGATGAATATCTGCGTAATAATTCAAACTTCAATCCAATTATTAGTAACTATTAGTACAAAACTAGTAAGAGGTTTAATATGTGGTTACAAAGGGTCAGAGGGATCTGTCAATTCAGGGGAGGGTACTTTTATCAAAAGCTGAAGGAATCTCCAGATCAGTCTATGTGTCTTTATCATTGGATAGATCCCCTTAAGTTACCAGACAATTGGATAAAATGCTTTTTGATTTTATTTGAAAAAACAAGAAATTTACGGAAGTCCAAAAGCAGTCGGAAATGATGACGCACTTCATGCCTGAGCGCGATGCCAGTGTCGGCTGGGTTCTCCATACCACAAGCAACAGCTGCACGCTTCAGTTCGTGCGCAGACATCCCGCTTTTCCGGCCACGTTCTCGTCAGAAGTGCCTGAGCAAAATGCTCTTCTGCTTCGGGCCAGACATCAGTGGAAGTGATGTCGCCACACCAACGAGTCTCTGGGCTAAACAGCCACTTTTACTCGTTCACAAAAAAGGATGATGGCTTTCGTCCTATTCTGGATCTAAGACCATTAAACCAAGCTTTGGCAAATGCTCAATCAAGATGATCACTGTAAAACAGATCCTCACGCATATTCAACCCGGGGACTGGTTTATAGCGATGGATTAGATAGACGTGTACTTTCACCTTCATAGCTCCTCATCACAGGCGTTTTCTGAGGTTTGCATTCGAGATGGTCAGACCAGTTTCAATGCTGCATTTCAGGTGGGTTAGAACAAGCCATGGCTCTGAAGTCTCTCTGAGACTAATGGGATTGATGGCAGCTGCAGCCCCCATCCCGTGACAGTGGGTGGTCAGTCACAACAGATGCATCGCTGAGCGGCCCTGTGTGATGGCAGCCTGGTCGGGTTTGGTCGGATGCCCAGAGTCAGTGCCATATAAACCGCCTGGAAATGGAGGCTGTTCATTCAGCCCACCAGGAAATCTGCTGTTTGTGAGGGCATTCGACCGGGCAATGCAGTGGTGGTGACAGCATTCATCAATCGCCAGGGAGGCGCTTCACAGGCTGAAGGAGCATTAAAGGACAAGTTTGGTATTTTACAAACTTCAAACCTCATTTCTGGTGAAATAGAATGGTTAAGATTGTTTTTTAGACAGATGCTGCTGTCCGGAGACTTTTCGGATTCTGTGGTAGCACCCCACACCTCTACAATGGTTGCATAGGTGCACAGGAACAATCCTTCATAAACAGCATAAAACTTTAGTTTACAAAGACATGAAACTCACCGAGTGGTCTGGGTGTTCACTGATATGCTCACTCAAAAAATCGCTGCAAAAGATGCTTTCCAACTGGTGTTTTACCGTTGGTTGTAAAACTGTAGACCTATTTTTCAGAACGCCTCACAACATTCTTCCGTGGAGAGCTTGAACAATAGACACTCCAGCCCAGTTGGTGGCGAGATGCACCTTTCCCAATTGCAAGCAAACCACTTGTATATAGCTGGTAAGTCCCGCCCCTTCAGCCAACCCCGCTGGACCTCTGAGGTTGAAAAACCGTCAATGCAAAGTGAATGAGAGAAAATAATTATTTTCTAATCCCATTTGAATTTTGCAATGAATGTAACATATGCTCTCTGTGAATTTTTTATATAATGTTTCGTGTAAAGAATTATACAATTTAGCTGGTAGAATTTTCATACGGTTAGACTTTGTGTGAGAGCACTTTGTGGACTACAACTCTTTCGACGTGTTTGATATACATCACCCCCACTAGCACACGGATCCCTCTAAACATGCCTGTGTCTTTGGTGCACTTCACCGCCATCTTTCAGGGAGAGGACAAACTAGTTGAGCGTGGTGAAAACCGTGATTTGTGGAGGGAAAATGTGTTATGCGGTGACGTCACATATGCGACGTGTAGTCTTTCTCGTTATGTCTATTCCACAACTGCTAGCCAAAGAATCATACAATATACTGTCAAACTCGTTACATGAGAAATTATATAAAAAAATCACAGACAACATGTTACATTCATGGCACAATTCAAACGGGATCAGAAAATAATTATTTTCTCTCATTTACTTGCATTGACGCTTTTCCAACCTAGAGGTCCACTTGGAGTTTTACGGATGGGCGGGACTTACCAGCTCTATAGTGTAGCCTATGATACCACGACTGCATAAGACTACAGAAAGAAACCAAACAACCCCATTTCCATTTTGAGCGGTGGAGTAATACCGTTCATCACAGAACATACGATACAAGTCAATGGAGTTGTACAAAAACTACGATAAAACCTGTTGGAAAGCATCTTTTGCAGCGATTTTTGTGTGAGCATATCAGTGAACACCCAGACCACTCTGTGAGTTTCACGTCTTTTTAAACTAAAGTTTTATACATTTTATAAAGGATTGTTCCTGTGCACCTATGCAACCATTGTGAAGGTGGGGGTGGGTGGTGCAACCACAGCAACTGAAAATTCTCGGGACAGCAGCATCTGTCTAAAAAAACCATCTTAACCATTCTATTTCATCAGAAACGATCTTAAAACAGGGCTTTAATTGTAAAATTCCGAACTTGTCCTTTACGGTCCTTGCACAGTGAGTCCGAAATTCACATACAAAATTTTTGCACATTAAAAAATAAATACAACCTCATGTTTTGTCAATCCCGTTTACACACTGCTTTCAAAATAAATAAAAAATGTATGACGGAAATTTCCGTCATTCTGGCACAAAAATTTCGGACTCGGTGTGCAAGGACCTTTACTATTGAGGAGACACGAGGCTGCACTGGATAAGGGTAGTTGACACATCGGGCAGGTTGAACCATCCAGAGAGGGTGTGGTGTACGGAGAATAGAGGCTACACCCTCAGACGGGCGCCTGATGAGAACTTTGTTTGCCGAAGCGGAGGTTGACCTCTTCACCACAGAGTAGGATACTCACTGCCCTCTCTTCTCTGTCGGACACCTCGGGGACAGAGAGTAGTTGGCCCGCAAAACAGAAGTATGCTTACTGAAATTGTGCTGCAGAAAATCTGGGAGGAAAGGGAGACCCTAGCACCGACATGGCCCAACCAGTCATGGTTTCCAGAGCTTGTGGCCCAATCCGCTGACAAAGCACCTCCTATCCCAGGTGAGGGGCAGCATCTGCATCCCAGGCCGGAGTGGTGGGATTAGCATGTGGGGCTGGTCAGCGCAGCGTGTGTCCGCTAGGTGTTTAGCAGAGAGTGCTGAACACGGTAGCGGAGGCAAGAGCGCCAAGAGAGAGTGTCTCACTGGTCGAAAGCCCTGACACACTCCAGTGATCCTCCAGTGGCTATTCTGCAAGACCGACCGGATGCGGGCAGTTCACCCTCTACGTTACAGGTATATGTGGCCGCTATCGCCACCTTTCACATCACTCTTGAGGGATGATCAGTGGGCAAACGTGCTCTGTTGCTGTGAGTTTTCTGCGGGGTGTGGGACGATTAATCCCTCCCCGCCCCTGTTAAATGCCCGCGATAACAGCCCTCTTTTCGAACCGCATCATGCGATCAAGCTGGAAGTGCTCTCATTTAAGACAGCACCACTGGCTCTAGCACGTGGGAAGCGAAGTAGGGGATATGCAAGCTCTCTCTGTTAATGGTGCTTGTATGCAGTTTGGGGTGAATGACTGGCTGACCCCTAGACAAGGTTATACACTCTTCTCTCTGTTCAGACCGCAGGTTGTAACACTTCAACAGCTTTTGTCTGGTATGGGACTATTAAAGGAGAACTCTAGCGCAAAATGAACCTTTGGTCTAATAAAGCATTGATACCTGGTACCCGTTCTCTGAGATTTGTTTTCATGATAATCGAATGTAAAGAGTATTATCTCTAAAAACTGTTTAGTGGATAATGCTAGTAATGGGGGCATTTACTAAGTAAAAAGTAATTGATAGTTTATACCACTAACAAGGCTCAAAATAGCCCCACACTAACACAGTAACATAATGAGGGTCCCTACATGCAAAACTAAGCATTTATTAAGATATTTTATAAAGACAGTTCACTTTCTGTGTATACAGGCAGGAGCCATCTTTGGAAAACCGTCTCGACAAGTCGAACATGTATGACCACATATTAATAAATATAGAATATTTATAAATTAAGACAAAAATAGTATTATGTAATATTCACAAAGTTTTATCCTTTATTGTGTACATATTAGGGCTGTCAAACGATTAATCGCGATTAATCGCATACAAAATAAAAGTCTGTGTTTACATAATATAAGTGGATGCACAGTGTATAATTATTTTATAAATATAAATACACACACATGCATGTATATTTAAGAAAAAATATTATTTATATATAAAATACTTATATTTATATATAATATAAATTATATATAAATCTATATACAGTATATACATAAAAATATTTCTTTAATATATAGACCTTATGTAGCCCCGTCCCTTTTCAGTGCTGCGCTCGTTGTCTTTTGACTTCCGGTCTGTATTTTGACAGCGACTCTTGCAGGGGTATGAATGAACTGCTCGTAAAAAATTTCCCGGTCGACATTTGTTTAGACATCTGCTTTACAATGCTTATGATAAACATTACAGTGCTCATGATAACTTTTGTTAACTCTACAATAAGTAAATCCACTTCACCAGCTAATTACTCCTCGACAGCGAATGCCATAGAAATATACAGAGCGACCGCGAAACCAGAAGTTCAAAAACAATATTCTAAATATGACGGTGCCCACGTTTCTCTGGCGCATAAGGTCTATACAAGCATGTCTGTGTATTTATACATATTCCACAGCCAAGTCTCGTCTTGTTAATACTTGTGGATTAATATACATGAGCTACATCGGCCCAATGAGATTTCATAATTACACACAGCACCTTTAGCACAATGTAATTATAGCAATAACATTGATGAATTAATGTCATTGCTGTGCATTAAATGTGTATTTTCCAGTTTCCTGAACCCGTTGGCCATGTTTCTTGGCGGGGCCGTTGTGGCTCTGGTGTTCACCGGCTCTGTGTGGGCTGGAGAGAATAAAGCCGTGATCAAGAACTTCAAGAAGAAAAACCCCACCCTGTTCGTGGTGGGTGTGATGGGAATCAGCTACTTCCTGCTGTCCTTGTGTGGAGGAGTGATGGTGTTCCTCTTCGGCATCACATTCCCAATGCTCTGTGAGTACTAGCATGCCATTTGTGCTTATCTGTTGTTTGTCAGGTTCAGGAATAATCTTAACGTATTTGTCACCCATTTTAATAATAAGGTTCCGAAAGAGAACCAAGCGAATGCCACTGAAGTTCCACAGAGAACCTCTCAGATCATAACACAACCGTTTTCTTTCTTAGTGTAAAAACTTTATCCGGTAACACTTTACTTGAAGGGGTGTGCATAAGACTGACATGACACCTTCATAATCATGACATGACACGACACATGATATAGAGAGCGTAAGTCCCTCCCCTTCCGGTCGACCACCATGGGACTTTATTTCGGAAAAATATTGTATGGTAGTCAATGGCGAGAGACAACAAATATTTTGATCTCGTTTGAATTGTGCCCTGAATTACACATATGATGTTTGTCAATTTAAAATATACATTTTAAAGTAAAGAAAGTCAGAGTTTGATGTCAAACCGTTGAGGTATAAGACTGTGAAAATACGTAATTACAAAGACTACAAACTCCAAAGGCGCACATTTTCTCTCAATGAATGAAGCTAACTGAGGCTAATGTCTGTCATTGTTTCTATAGTCTTACGTTAATATTGTAACGTTACGAGTGTTTTGTACCAGACTGCACACACACGAGCAGCGGATCTTGCTTGTTGTTTCGCTTCCGGGAGATGTACAGTGCCCTCCACAATTATTGGCACCCCTGTTTAAGATGTGGTCAAGGACTTCTAAAAATTCTCTCTTTTTTTAAAACAAACAAAAAAAGAGAAAAATCCAACCTTTTATTTAAGTACATTACTTTGGTGGTAAAAAAATAAATAAAAACTTGAAATCATGTGTCCCACAATTATTGGCACCCCTGATGTTAATACTTTGTACAACCCCTTTTTCCAACAAGACAGCACTTAATCTCCTATAACATTTCACAAGATTGGAGAACACAGAGAGAGGGATCTTTGACCATTCTTCTTTGCACAATCTTTCTAGATCATCCAGTGTCCTGGGTCCTCTCTTATGGACTCTCCTCTTCAGCTCGCCCCACATGTTTTCGATTGGATTGAGGTCTGGGGACTGAGATGGCCATGGGAGGACCTTGAGTTTGTGACTGCTGAACCATTTTTGTGTAGATTTTGCCACATGTTTTGGATCATTATCGTGCTGAAAGACCCAATGACGATCCATCTTCAGCTTTCTGGCAGAGGTCATCAGGTTTTTATTTAAAATGTCCTGGTAGTTCAAAGCGTACCCTAACAAGGTTCCCAGGGCCTTTGGAAGAGAAACAGGCCCACAGCATCACAGATCCTCCACCATACTTCACGGTGGGCATGAGGTGCTTTTCCGCATACTCATCTTTTGTTTTACACCAGGCCCACTTAGAGTGTTTGGTTGTCAAAAAGGCATCTTTAACGTGCATCGCAGTACAGAGCAAGGCGAGCATTTGAGCTTATAAAACTTAAACTTTCTTTTTTGTTTTTTTAAATGAGCGATGGTTTCGCTTGATAAGACACTGTTTGCAGTTTGCACTGATCTTGAACCGTTTGGTTCCCATTGAAGTCCATTATATGGAGAAAAATGCTGGAATGTTTTCATCAAAAACCTTAATTTCTTTTCGACTGAAGAAAGAAAGACATGGACATCTTGGATGACATGGGGGTGAGTAAATTATCAGCAAAGGTTTTTTCAAAATTGATCTACTTCTTTAATGACAGTTGTCATAAACATGCATAAAAACCTGTCATGGTTATGAAGGTGTCATGTCAGTCTTACGCACACCCTTTCAAGTAAAGTGTTACACTTTATCCTTATAAAGAGCCTTTTGTGCAATGGTAAGGTTCCATGGATGTGAAAGGTTCTTCATGGAACCATCAATAATGAAAATAATAATAATTCATTACATTTATATAGCACTTTTCTCAGCACTCAAGCGCTTTACATAGAGGGGGGAATCCCTTCAACCACCACCAATCAACAACAATAAAGCACCTTTATTTTCAAGTGTGAAGGATTTTTTTATTTTACAAAAGTGTTTGAGATTACCCAGATCAAGTGAGTGGTATTTATGTAAAATAATACATCTCTTTTCTACACCAGTAATAATTGTTGCCATCTCATCATGTTTGACTAAAGTAACTAATTTTACTATCAAATTTGCTATTAAAACAGAAAAAGGCTTCCTCAAGGATTTCAGTTTTGAAACCCAAAACTAAAAATTATTGTCTTCATTTACTCACTTGTGTCATTCTGGGGGCCATTCACACATAGATATCATATAGAGACTAGATACCCTATTGGCCGCTGGAAAACGAGAAATCCGGCCGCCATCTTGAACCGGTCATATTCCTAGTCTCGTTGCGTGTCAGCAGATCAGATGTCGGAGCACTGTGGAGCATTTTCCCGTTCTAATCGCCGGACCACCGAAAATAGTGCTTTTCACAAGTAAGTCTTAACATTACCGTACTATTGGTTGTATTTTGTGAATAGAATATTACCAGATAATCAAGAAGGAGCAAGGATATTTGCTATTACTGTGCTGAAATCGTTGTGAAATGCTGTTTGCTGCATCAGCCGGTGTTCACCCGGCATGGAGAGGTGGGGTAACTGTTAAAGTAATAATTACAAGAGCTTCTAGGTTATCAGATAAGCATTCAACTGCCCTGTTGTATAGGTTATTTGTGTTTGCGCACATCAGGAAGCAACGTAATATACACGCATGATAGCGATGCACAAATTTAGTTACCCCTCCAACTTCTAGTTTTATTGATAACCTATATCTTATCACATGCGATTTGGCTATTGATATTACAGAAGTCCTGTGGTAAAATTACATTAACTTACTCCATCTACCCTTGTAAAGTTAATCCGAATAGGGCTTTAGTCTCAACATTTTCCCCTCCCACATTCACATACAATAAAAAAGGTATAGGCTTAATGTTGTCCGAATTTAATTTTTAGAAATTACTGATGCAAACACAGTTGAAAAGCTTCTTCTCAATTTTTATTACAGGTGGCTGCGTTCGGTGGATTCGGTGGCTGCGTTCTCTCTGTGTGAGTGTGTGTGTGTGTGTGTGTGTGTGTGTGAGAGAGAGAGAGAGAGAGAGAGAGAGAGAGTGTTCGCGTGTATGTGTGTGTGTGCCAATCATAAATTGTTTCTTCAACTTATTAAAATATCTTACTTTACTGCTACTATCTGTTTCTGCTTCTTTATTATATTTATAGTGTGTGATTTATAAAATACATTATATCCTTCATCACACATATTGTGTCTGGTCACTGTATATCTTATATCAGAATATTATATTACTGTTAAACCTACTATGGATATTAAAATACGCCGAACCACGTGTCCTGTATCATAGCTACATGAATGACCTTTGCAGCAAAAAAAAAAACGCGTGAAAATCAGTTCAGTATTCAGTGAGATATGATTAATTTAATGCGCTGACAGCTCATTTCACCTGCCATTCAGATTACACTGAGCGGAGCGGATGACCGGTTTAAGATGGCGGCTCTAATTCTCGTCCGTGCCAATAGGCAGTAGCGGTCGATAGGGCGTCTACCTATATGATGTCTATGCGTTCACACCTGTTCTGCACCAGAGCTCAAGCATTTAAAGCGGCAGACGACAAAACTGCAGCGCGCTTCGAATACACAGAACGATGTTTGTCGGTAACACTTTATTTTACGACCCGCAAACAACTGGGTAAGTACACAGAAATTACGGTGTACGTTTCTGTAATTATAGTGTACTTCCGTGTAAGTATAATGGAACAATATGTTAAGTTTGGGGTAATAAGGGGTAACAAGCAGATATACAACCTGCAAATAACTTCTTAAGTACCCTGAAATTACGGTATACGTTTCTGTAATTATAGTGTACTTCCGTGTAGGTATAAGGGAACAATATGTTAAGTTTGGGGTAATAAGGGGGTAACAAGCAGATATACAAGCAAATTATCTAATTAGTTAAAAAATAACAGGTAGCTATTCTTTTAATATATTCCAGGCAAAAATTGTATGTCTGTTGTTTACAAAATGTAAATGGTAAATGGTAAATGGACTGCATTTATATAGCGCTTTCATAGACCTAATGGCCACCAAAGCGCTTTACATAGCCTCACATTCACCCATTCACACACACATTCATACACCGACGGCGGTGTCAGCCATACAACGGCGCCATCCAGCTCGTCGGGAGCAGCCGGGGTTAGGTGTCTTGCTCATGGACACCTCGACACTTGATCAGGTGGAACCGGGGATTGAACCACCAACCTTCCGGTTTGTAGTCAACCTACATGAACCACTGAGCCACTGCCGTAATTATAGTGTACTTCCGTGTAGGTATAAGGGAACAATATGTTAAGTTTGGGGTAATAAGGGGGTAACAAGCAGATATACAAGCAAATTATTTAATTAGTTAAAAAATAACAGGTAGCTATTCTTTTAATATATTCCAGGCAAAAATTGTATGTCTGTTGTTTACAAAATGTATCACATTTCTGGCTAAATATGTTCTTGTGCAATGTTACAGGGTAATTTTGACATCTGTGGGTTGAAAATTAAACATTAAATTTATTGGCTTTTCTTACTAGATTACTTAATGTTAAATCAAAATAATTATTTTCTGTTATGATTTTAATTTAGACTGTACCATGTGGTAATTAGTACTTACCTTATCCCATTGAATTGCAATGACACTTAAATGCCAGGGCAAATATACTGTGTAATTAAAACTTTTTGTTGTTGTTGTTTTGTTTTCTTGATAACAGTACCGTTCTCTGTAATTACAGTGCAAATAGTGTGGTTTTGTATTGCTAGTGCTACATAGTAAGTAGCGTTTGTTACCCCCTTGTTCTGTGTTGTTACAGGGTAAGTGCAGTGAATATACAACAAAGGATCCCATTTTAATTTCTGACCTTTATTGTAAAAAAAAAATTCAAAATGCTTTTTCATCTTAATTAAACATTGCCCCCCCCCCCCCCTTATTTGTTTCTCTTGCTTTTTCTTCTTCCTTTTCTTGCTCTTCTTTTTCTTAAATTACACAGGGACTCCGAAGTTGAGGAGTTGGAGTCCCATTGGTCTTGGTGCACTGCAAAAATATGACCAAAATAATAATAATAATGATTTTTTTATAATAAATAAAGAAATATAATATAATACAATATATATATGTATATGTATACATTACACTTACCCTGTAACTACACAGAACAAGGGGGTAACAAGCACCACTTTAATTTACAGCCCGCAGGAGTTACACTTACCCTGTAACTACACAGAACAAGGGGGTAACAAACGCTACTTACTATATAGCAATACGAAAAAACACTATTTGCACTGTAATTACAGAGAACGGTACTGTTATCAAGAAAACAAAACAACAACAAAAAAAGTTTTAATTACACAGTATTTGCCCTGACATTTATGTGTCATTGCAATTCAATGGGATAAGGTAAGTACTAATTACCACATGGTACAGTCTAAATTAAAATCATAACAGAAACTAATTATTTTGACTTAACATTAAGTAATCTAGTAAGCCAATACATTTATGTGATACATTTTATAAACAACAGATGTACAATTTTCGCCTGGAATATATTAAAATAATAGGTACCTGATATTTTTTTAACTAATTAAATAATTTGCTTGTATATCTGCTTGTTACCCCCTTATTACCCCAAACTTAACATTTTGTTCCCTTATACCTACACGGAAGTACACTATAATTACAGAAACGTACATCGTAATTTCAGTGTACTTACGAAGTTATTAGCAGGTCGTATATCTGCTTGTTACCCCTTTATTACCCCAAACTTAACATATTGTTCCCTTATACTGTCACAAGTGTAGATGGAGTGCAGGCAAACAAGGAAGACGAGGGAGGCTGAAGCTCCAATTCAAATCACTTTACTCAATAAATCCAAGGGGTACAGGTTGAGGAAGACAGGCGGGTGCACACAAAACACAGGTAACATCAAACATTCGACCGACAAAGACTGAATGAAAACAAGGGAACTAAATACACAGAGGAATTAGACATAATGGGCGGAAAACAGGTGAAACAGATGAACTAACGAGGGTTGGCAGGGAAACAGATGAGGAGCGGGAAAACTAAACAGGACTAAACCAATACAATCACAATGACGGGGGAAACCAAGGAGACAGACTGTGACAGAACGCCCCCCCCCCGGAAAGGCGCGACCTCGCGCCGAGTAACAACAGAGGGGTGGGGGTGGGCGCCCTGAAGGCTGAGGGCGAGGCCAGGGCGGAGCAGGCTGAGGGCGTGGCCAGGGCGGAGCTGTGGGACCCTCGGGCGTCCAGGGCGGAGCTGTGGGACCCTCGGGCGTCCAGGGCGGAGCTGGTGGGACCCTCGGGCGTCCAGGGCGGAGCTGTGGGACCCTCGGGCGTCCAGGGCGGAGCTGTGGGACCCTCGGGCGTCCAGGGCGGAGCTGTGGGACCCTCGGGCGTCCAGGGCGGAGCTGTGGGACCCTCGGGCGTCCAGGGCGGAGCTGTGGGACCCTCGGGCGTCCAGGGCGGAGCTGTGGGACCCTCGGGCGTCCAGGGCGGAGCAGGCTGTGGGACCCTCGAGCGTCCAGGGCGGAGCTGTGGGACCCTCGGGCGTCCAGGGCGGAGCTGTGGGACCCTCGGGCGTCCAGGGCGGAGCTGACTGAGGGCGAGACCAGGGCGGAGCGGATGGCGGGCGGACCCCTGGTGGAGCCGATGTTACTGGGGCTGACGACACCAGGGGGCCGACCAGACAGGGGCGGAGCAGAGGGGAGAGGAGACCGGGGTGAAGTGATGGAGCCGACGAGGGTAGGGGGCTGACGAGGGACCAAGGGGACAGGGCGACACCGCTGGCTCTGGCGAGTGAGGGGCTGACAGGGACACCAAGGGAGACGGTGAGGACAGAGGGAGTGAGGGCTGACGGGTGACTGGGGGAGCGAGGAATCCGACTGAACCGGGGGGTGGAATGATGGGGTGGAGCAAAGGAATGAAAGTCCAGAGGTGAGGGACGGATGACGAGGGACCACGGGGAAACCGGAGGGACGAGGGAGCCTGGCGGAGCTGGTGAACTGGGGGGCCATGGAGGAGCTGAGGGAGGTGTGAGCCACGGGGGAGCCGATGGAGCCGGGGGCCGAGGAAGTGTCCATTGGGAGGAGGTGGAGGACGGAGACCGGGGATCCGTGAACCGGACGGGTTTAGGGGAGCTGGACGGAAGGAGGGTTGAAGGAGGAGAGATGAGAGGAGGCGGGAGCGGGAGGCTGGGTGGGACCCTGGTCTCGGGTTCCGGCTGGACGGGCTCTGGCGTGGGCTGGACGGTCCCAGGTGCAGGCTGGGACGGTCTCTGACGCGGGCTGGACGGTCTCAGGTGCAGGTGGGACGGTCTCTGACGCGGGCTGGACGGTCTCAGGTGCAGGTGGGACGGTCTCTGCATGCGGGCTGGACGGTCTCAGGTGCAGGTGTGACGATCTCTGACGCGGGTTGGACAGTCTCAGGTGCAGGTGGGACGGTCACTGATGCGGGCTGGACGGTCTCAGGTGCAGGTGGGACGGTCTCTGATGCGGGCTGGACGGTCTCAGGTGCAGGTGGGACGGTCTCTGATGCGGGCTGGACGGTCTGAGGTGCAGGTGGGACGGTCTCTGATGCGGGCTGGACGGTCTCAGGTGCAGGTGGGACGGTCTCTGATGCGGGCTGGACGGTCTCAGGTGCAGGTGGGACGGTCTCTGATGCGGGCTGGACGGTCTCAGGTGCAGGTGGGACGGTCTCTGATGCGGGCTGGACGGTCTCTGATGCGGGCTGGACGGTCTCAGGTGCAGGTGGGACGGTCTCTAAAGCGGGCTGGACGGTCTCAGGTGCAGGTGGGACGGTCTCTGATGCGGGCTGGGCGGTCTCAGGTGCAGGTGGGACGGTCTCTGATGCGGGCTGGATGGTGCTGGGCGGAGCCAGCGGAGAGGGGGACTCGAGCTCGGCCGTGCTGGACGGGACCAGCGGAGAGAGCGGCTCGTGCTCGTGGTGCTGGACGGAACCAGCGGAGAAGGTGCGGAGGCTATGCTGGGCGGGACCAGCGGAGAGGAGGACTTGAGCTCGGCCGTGCTGGACGGGACCAGCGGAGAGAGCGGCTCGTGCTCGGAGGTGCTGGACGGAAGCCAGCGGAGAAGGCGCGGGAGGCCGTGGTGGGCGGGACCAGCGGAGAAGGCTTCCTGGGGACGAGGATCAGCCGAGGCCGCCTACCTGGCTGGAGAAAGGTGACGGAGCTCATCATGGTTTTGGTCGGTTGATCTGTCACAAGTGTAGATGAGTGCAGGCAAACAAGGAAGACGAGGGAGGCTGAAGCTCCAATTCAAATCACTTTACTCAATAAATCCAAGGGGTACAGGTTGAGGAAGACAGGCGGGTGCACACAAAACACTGGTAACATTAGACATCGACCGACAAAACTGAATGAAAACCAAGGGAACTAAATACACAGAGGAATTAGACATAATGGGCGGAAAACAGGTGAAACAGATGAACTAACGAGGGTTGGCAGGGAAACAGATGAGGAGCGGGAAAACTAAACAGGACTAAACCAATACAATCACAATGACGGGGGAAACCAAGGAGACAGACTGTGACATATAGTTACACAGAAGTACACTATAATTACAGAAACGTACACCGTAATTTCTGTGTACTTACCCAGTTGTTTGCGGGTCGTGAAATAAAGTGTTACCATATTGTCTGCTGATATCAACACTAAATTATGTTTCATTAACAAAGTTTGGGAGGAGTATGTTGAAATGATCTAGGAGAGTGTGTAAATGTGTGTGAACTATCCCTTTAAAGGGTTAGTTCACCCAAAAATGAAAATGAAGTCATTAATTACTCACCCTCATGCTGTTCTAACCCCGTAAGACCTTCGTTCATCTTCGGAACACAAATGAAGATATTTTTGATTCAATCTGAGAGCTGTCTCACTCCTCCATAGACTGCCTAAGGGACCAGCACTTGACGGCCCATAAAGTCAATAAATAAAATGTTGAAATATTCCATGTGCCTACAGCGGCTCAATTATAAGTTTATCAAGCGACGAGACTACTTTTTTTGCGAAAATAACATAAATAACGACTTTATTAGACTATTCCATTACTTCCTTATGGGCGCATGCGCGAGAACTGAGACGACGGACGTTCTCATTCGACTGCTTCTTGTTACCAGCTACTCAGTGCTTAGGAGTATTACCGCCACCTACCGTATAAGATGATGTGCTGATATAGCTGGAGCGCGATCATCTTATACGGTAGGTGGCGGTAATACAAGGTCTTACGGGGTTAGAACAGCATGGGGTGAGTAATTAATGACTTCATTTTCATTTTTGGGTGAACTAACCCTTTAATGTTGGAGGACCTGAGCTACTTCTTTATATCAGTGAGGGACATTCATAATAGAGACCTAACATGATTATGATTTACTCAGGATAGACTCGTGCTGCATGAGTGTTGTGTGTTACTGTGGAAAACAGGAAGAGGTTTTGTAGTGTTTTGCATGTAGCTATGGCAACACAAAACACCAGTACCCAGTTACAGTATATTACATTTTAGCACTTGTTGATGGTATCAGATTCTGTGCAACACCCCTGCCTAACGCTACTACAGGAGCCTTTTACAGCAGGCTGCCCAGAAATTACAAAACTAAACTACAAACTAAAGATTAAAGGGAATTAAAGGGCGGGTTTACTGGAATTTCACTTTTTTGATTTCAAATAGTGTGTAATGTTGCTATTGGTGCATGAAGAGTATCTGCAAAGTTGCAGCACTGAAAGTTTAGTGTAAGCAGAGATATCGTCTTTTAAAAATCAGGAAGTATAATTGCCTACAAAACGACTCGTTTGGACTACAGCTGGGTTATGGTACGTCACTAACCTACACATTTGCATCAACCACTCCCTCCGGAATATGCAGGAAAGGGCATGCGTCGAGTGAGTTGTGTTCACGCAGCTGTCAGGTCTTCTGTGTTTCGGGCTTCCCACGGACACTATACTTCGACAACAATGGACACAATTTGTGTTTGATTATATTCCTGAAAGTGACGATGGTAATCTAGCTCTCTGTTCTGCGCATTTACGAGAGACAGCTTCCAGAATCTCCACGAGTTCAATACCGGATTAACGTAAACAAGAAACTGTTTCTGGAATCATGAAGCAGATCCAACTTTAAAACCAGCAGTTAAAAGTCAGCAGTTGTTGGGCCACACTGTAAGTAGGCTAAGACTTCATCATTTTAAATGTATTTGCATGTATAATTACCGACGGAGCGTTGTGTTTTTTTTTTCTTTCAAATGCCAGCGCTGGCTTTGTAGGCTTTATGGGCTAGCTGCTACTAGTTAGGCTATTTTGTGTCTACGGCAAACGCGTACAAACATTATGGACCTGAATTTTGTATAAGTACTAATGTTGTAAATGTATTTTTCATATATATATGCTTTATGCCTTTATTTTCGATTTGATCAAGAACGTAAACCTGCAAATGCTGTTTGAGTATAACATTAGTTAGCCAGTCAGTTGCTATCGTTGCCAGTCAGATGCTATTGTGTAAATCAAACGTATATTAAGTTAAAAAATGAAGCAAATTATCATTCAGAAACCTTTATTAAGAGCCTTGTGTGGTGAGGTTCTGCTTAACTCGAATTAATCGCGGCTTTCTCCGTCTGATTCTGCCTCACTGATACTGCAGTCTCCACATCATTATTTACGTGTGTATCCACCGTCTATGTTATCCACATTTGGCATGCCCGCCCGTTTCGCCCGTAAAGGTAATGGGCGTTAATCTTTCGGACAACGTGAGCGACAGTTTAGCCAATCATAACACACCGGCCCAAACGAACCAATCTGAGCCCACAACGTCATTCTGAGGGAGTGTTTTCATAGACTCAGGAAGTCATCCGCTCGTGCAGGGGACAGAGGAGAGGCGCGGCTGACAATAAAGGTGAAATTTATGAAAAATAAGACTTTTAAAAAAAGAAAAACCACGGATACATGTTATATTGCACCCCATAAACACAATCATGCAAAGAAAAAGAGCAGTAAACCCGCCCTTTAACCAAATGTCTGAACATTAAAATAAAGGGATAGTTCAACCAAAAATTAAAAATGCTGTCAGTAATTACTCGCCCTCATGTTGTTCCAAACCCGTAACACAAATGAAGACCTTTCTGATGAAATCTGAGAGTTTTCGAAACGATCGCACTTACAGATTTAATTCAGCTTTTATTCACATAAACATTGATCAGCAAACATAAAAGAAAGCTGGCGCTAGAGAGCAGGCCATGGAGTAAGCCAACGTTTTGGGAAGCTCTGCTGAATTTTATTTAAAACTTTTTTTTTAGCGCATTATACTCCTCAAATAGGTCAAAAAATAGATATCCAAAGTTAAACATTAGTTAGTCCGCAACTCTGTTTTATTTTATTTTAAGAAAACTCTGTCAATGGCGAAAAATCTTCGACAGTTTGCCTATGCGGAAGAAGTACGGCTAACAGTAAACAAGCTAGCATGGATGATGCTAAGACTGAACTTCTTACCTCGATGAAGGAAGACATATCTGCATTACTCAGGTCAGAACTGAAAGACGTTCTTTCAAATGAATTTGAGGCTGTTAAAAGTGAGATACAGTCTGTCAAAACTGAAGTTGTCAATAGTATCTCACTGCTTCGTTCTGACCTGGACTAGAATGAAAACTACAGTCGCTGACATGGAACACAGTCTAACCACATGTTCAGATGATGTAGCGTGTCTTCAGACCACAGTGAGCAAACTTCAAGCAGAAGTCTCAGATCTACAGAATAAATGCCTCGATATGGAAGGGAGAATGAGAGAGGTCGAATATCGAATATTGAATGTGCCGGAGGATGCTGGGTCAGGTTCGCCATCTTTAGTCACCAAGCTGCTTAAAGAAGTGTTTGGCATGGATAAAGATGTGATGGTAGACAGTATCGCACCGTACTCCTCAACTGGAGAAAACTGAAAGGGAAGCCTCGAGCCATTCTCGCGAAGCTACACTATCACCAGGACTGCCGTGGAGGTGCTACGCCGCGCGAGGCAAGCGGGTGGTGCTTTGAAATACAGAAAACTGTCCATTTCAATATTTCCAGATTATCCCCCACTGTGGCTCGCAGAGATCTGCATTCAACGAAGTTAAACAACTACTGAAGGATTCGGTTGAATGTTCGCTATGGAATCATTCATCCGGCGAAGTTTCGTATCACTACAGACGGGATTAGGAAGGACTTTCTTGATCCGAAACAAGCACTGTTATACGTCCAGTCGAAACATCGTCAATGGAGAAAGACCCAATGATGACTGAGAATTTGCAGCATAAAGGCCTAGCGTGGTACATGTCATTGTATACCTGTATATTGATGTTCTGGTGAGTGAAAGTAGCCATTGAATAACAATTACAAGAAGCCTTTAACTTCATTTCTATTTGATTATTATTATTTTTATTATTATCATTTTTTATATATATATATATATATATTTTATTTTATTATTATTATTTTTTTATTATTTTTTTTTTTTTTCAAGAATGCAGGCTATCAGCTTCTGAATGGACAATACTGTGTTACCTATAATGTTATAAAGAAGCGCTATCTTAATTTTGTCTAAACTGTTAGCAGGGCAACCTGTTGAAATTGGAGTTCCCCAATACAAGCACTAATGTGCGGATACCACTGTAAGGGGTTTAGGGTTCACCTTGTTCTGATAATAGGTGATTTGGGGTGGGAGGTAATCGCACTAGGGTTTTCTTTTAAGGGTTTTGTTTTGGTTTTTGGAGGATATATCTTTGCTATGTTTATTAAAGCTTGAGTTCATTAATAATCTTGCACAAAATAGAGAATGGTTAATGCACAGATGTTGACAGGAGATACTGGATGCCCTGGTAAATTTTGTGAGCTGGAATGTTAAATCTTTAAATCATCCTGTGAAGCGTAAAAAGTGTTATCACATCTTAACCAATTTAATGTGGGAATAGCATTTCTCCAGGAAACACATTTGCGAACATCTGATCATTCTAGGTTAAGGGGAGGGTGGATAGGCCAACTATATCACTCTGATTTTCATAGTAAATCTAGGGGTGCAGCCATCTTAATCCATAAGAACACTCCATTTACAATGTCGAAAGTAGATGCAGATAGATCTGGCAGATATGTTATAGTCACAGGTAAATTATATGAAACTCCAGTTATTTTAGCTAATGTATATGCACCCACTTGGGATGACCATGCTTTTTTTTCCAATTTTTTTTCCCGTCTACCAGATATGGACACACATTACCTTATTTTGGCAGGAGATATGAACTGTGCTCTCTCCAGTTTCGGATCGTAGCTCTCTCAGAATCATGTCTCCAACCAAGTCTGCCCAGACTATTGAACTATTTCTCCGCTCGTACCGGAGTTACAGATGTTTGGCGTTTCAACAATCCCACCTCCAGGTGCTATTCTTTCTTTTCACACATTCATAAGACATATTCACGAATAGACAATTTTTTCATCGATAATCGTTTTCTTCCTATTGTCAGTAAATGTGAATATAATGCTATAGTTATCTCGGACCACGCGCCAATGTTGATGACACTACAGATACCTGTTTCACAAGTTACATACCGGCCATGGCGCCTAAATAGTCTATGGCTTGCTGATGAATGTTTTGTTCAATTTATCTCATCTGAAATAGTCAAATTTTTGGAATACAATGAAACACCAGGCATGTCGTTTTCAACAATATGGGAATCCATGAAAGCGTATTTAAGGGGACAAATTATCTCATATTGTGCCCAAAAGAAAAAGAGTGAAATGGCACGGCTCAAAGACACTAACTGATGAAATATTACATATAGACACAACACTTGCGCAAGCCCCATCATCAGATTTATATAAGCAAAGATTGATACTACAGACAGAATTCAATCTCCTTTCCACCAGACATATATCCAACCTCCTCAATAAGACACAGCACAGAACTTATGAACATGGAGAGAAGATAGGTAGAATCCTTGCACACCAACTGCGCCAGAAAGCTGCAGCTCAATCTATGTCTGAAATAATAGATGAGTTCGGCACCAAACATATAAATCACTCTAAAATTAACCAGATATTTCATCAGTTTTATTCAAAACTATACACTTCAGAGTCACATAAAGAGGAACACCTGTTCAAGTCTTTTTTTGATAACTTAGAAATCCCATTAGTGGGTGACCAAATGGCTTCTGAACTGGAAAAAGAATTTACTGAGGAAGAATTTAATTTTGCTGTTAAATCTATGCAAAATGGTAAATGTCCAGGGCCAGATGGATTTTCTAGTGAATTCTTTAAAAAAATTGCTAGAGAATTAGCCCCTTTGTTGCTCTCTACATATAAAGAATCATTTACATCTAGCTCACTCCCTCCTACTATGCGTCAGGCTGTTATATCACTCATTCTGAAAAAAGAGAAAAACCCAGTAGAATGCGGCTCATATCGTCCCATCTCTCTGTTAAATGTTGACAGTAAAATACTTGCTAAAATGCTAGCCCTACGACTGGAAAAAGTATTTCCTTCATTGATCTCAGATGATCAGACAGGATTTATTAAACATAGACAAATATCTTCCAATATACGTAGATTACTTAATGTTCTTTATGATCCCACTCCACCCAAGGGCAAAGAGGTATTAATATCCCTAGATGCAGAAAAAGCCTTTGATAGGGTGGAGTGGGATTACCTATTTTATACATTGAAATGCTTTGGTTTTGGACAAAAATTTATACATTGGATTGAGACACTTTATTCTCTACCTATGGCTAGGGTGACCAGAAGTCCCAAAAATTTGGAACAGTCCCGAAATCTAAGCTGTTGTCCCGAATCCCGAAATCGGCCTTAATTGTCCCGAAAATTATACTAAAGCAAAATCTTGATATAAAATGTCTTATAATAAAACCTTAAAAATCATCCGTGGAAGTGGAGTTGTCCTGCAGCCGCAGCCGCGAGTACAGTGAATGTGCAGGCAGCCAGTCAACTTTTGTTTTTTAAGCGTGTCAATTTCGCTCTTGACGCGCAAATGGATTCAAATGGATATTCGCGTCTGGTTTGAAGGCAGCATTAAAGGAGTGAGTGATTTGTCACGTCACTGCGTGCAATAAAATACTTCGGCCGGGCCTTAATGTCTGATGTCGGGTTTCACTTGAAGCAAATCATCTGCACAATTATTTAGTTTTCCTATTTAATGACCGACAATTTAGTTTTAATAATAATTTTGGCATAAGGCTTATTAGCGTTAGGCTATAGCCTGAAAGGTCTGCTTTAGCCTGTGCACTGTTACAACAGTAGGCTAACACTTTTTCTTCTTTTTTTCCACAAAATTTGAGTTCATGATTTTAATGTTTTATTTTTATTTTATTTTTTATATTTTTGTTGCAGACTAAAGACTAAAGACAGACTGTTGATCTTTGAAAAAAAGAAAAAAGGTTGGTTAAAAAAATATTTTGAACAAAACCAACCCCCCCCCCCCCCCCCCCGTCCACCCGTCCCGAATTTCAGCCAATCTCATCTGGTCACCCTACCTATGGCAGCTGTTCGGACTAATAACAACTTGTCTGCTTTTTTTGATCTACAGCGTGGAATTAGACAGGGCTGTCCCCTGTCACCCCTTCTATTCGCCCTAACAATAGAACCTCTAGCTATAGCACTGCGTAACAGTGCTGAGATTAAGGGCATAATGAGAGGAGGGGCTGAGCATAAAGTTTCGTTATATGCTGACGACATGTTAGTATATATGACTGACCCTGTAACCTGTTTGCCAAAGATGTTCGATTTGTTAAATTCCTTTGGCAAGATATCAGGATATAAAATCAATGTGCAGAAAAGTGAGCTTATGTGTATTGACCCTGATTATCAGCTTACTACAATTCAGTCCCTGCAAGTTAAAATATGCGCTAACAAATGTAAATATTTAGGTATTTGGATAACCCGTAAGTTTAAAGATCTTTATGAAGCCAATTTCCCTCCACTTTTAAATTGTTTAAAAAAAGACTTAGATCACTGGAATCTTCTTCCCTTGTCGATAGGGGGAGAATAAATGTTATCAAAATGAATATTTTGCCCAGATTTTTGTTTCTTTTCCAGTGTATCCCCATCTTCTTAACAAAATCTTTTTCATTAATATAGATAAACTTTTGTCCGGTGTTATTTGGAATGGTAAAAACCTGCGTATACGTAGGGAAATTTTGCAACGTCACCGATTACATGGTGGGCTTTCCCTACCCAATTTTCAATACTATTATTGGTCTGCCAACATTAAAAACATAATGCACTGGATTCATTTTTCTAGAGCTGAAGACCCAGGTCCCAAGTGGCTAGAGCTTGAGCGTGCATCCTGCTCACAAACATCTTTGCATGCACTAGCCTGCTCTAAAATACCCTTTCCAGAATCCATATCAACATACTGCATAAACCCAGTGGTGAGGCACTCCCTCAAGATATGGATGCAGTTTAGACAGGCTTTTTCTTTAACTGAGATGTCCATGGATGCCCCTTTGGTGGGAAATAACATGTTTGCTCCCTCCATAACTGATGATGCTTTTAAAACATGGACTGAAAAGGGATTGAAAACAGTCAAAGACGTATATGTAGATGGCACCTTTGCAAGTTTTGAACATTTGAGAACACATTTTGACATCCCTAATTCACATTTTTTTAGATATTTACAACTCCGAAGTTTTGTTTCCGCAAATGTTCCATCTTTTCCTTTGATATCACCAGATTCCCTGTTAGACAAAATACTTAAGATGCCCCTTTGGCTTGGGGAGGTTGTTGGTAGGTTATATTCTATACTCAGCATGGACAATTTGAAACCATTAACAACATTAGCGATATCAGATGAGCTATGGCAGGTCATTCTCAATAACATACACTCATCTTCTATCTGCCTACGACACACCGTTATCCAGTTTAAAGTTACTCATCGTTTACATTGGTCAAAGGCAAAGTTGGCTAAAATTGCACCAGATATTGATCCAGAGTGTGATCGGTGTAATATAGAGCCAGGCACTTTATCACATATGTTCTGGAGCTGTCCCAAACTGTCTGAGTTTTGGGAGTTGATCTTTGCTTTTCTTTCTAGAATATTCCATACTCATATTGACCCGTCACCGATCATTGCCATCTTTGGAGTTGTACCACAAGAACTTGGTATAGGCAAATGGGATAAAACAGTAATAGCATTTGTAACTCTCTTGGCCAGACGCATTATTTTACTGAAATGGAAGGATAAGTCTCCACCTGTATTTAAACATTGGATTAACGATGTTATGCACTATTTAACACTTGAGCAAATTCGCTATAATTTGCAGGGTAATAACATTAAATTCACTAATATCTGGCAACCTGTTCTTACATTAATCGAACAAATGGACTCTAATGATATTGTATGATGTTTTTTTTTTTATTGTTTTTATTTTTTTTATTTTTTTTTCATCATACCAGTAGTGCGATGTGGGTGGGTTCTTGGTTGCTAAGTGTTTGTTGTTTGTTGTACGTTGAAATACAATAAAAAGACTTTGATAAAAAAAACATAAAAGAAAGCTCAAACGTGCATGTTCAGTTGAGCTTCTTTGCTGATCAATGGCTGTGTCTGAAATTGCGTAATTTGAGTAGGTACTATATTTAAATAAGAACGAACTTCACGATCACTAAAAAAAATATGCTCTATATAGTATGAATACGGGTAGTATGAATGAAATCGAGATGTACTACATGGGCCATGTTGTTGTCGTGTGACATACGTGGTCACAACTGTCACAAACACACACAGGGGACAGAGGATCCAAAAGCAGTGGTTTATTCCAAAACAAGGGTAATCCAAATCCGTAGTCAGCTAGGCAGGGGTCAATAATCAAAGCAGTCCAAAACGAGAACTAAACCATAAACAGACAAGAAGCCAACCATTAAGTGCAATGACATCTAACAATGACTCCGTAACATACTAACACAGACAGGAAATATATACACATATCTAACAAAACTAACACAGAATAGCTGGGAACAATGAATGATTATGGGGAACAGCTGAGTGCAATGAACTCATGAGTGACAGTGACAGACAGAATGCTGGGAGATGAAGTCAAATGTAAAGGACACTGTGAGAACGAGGACCTCTAGTGAAAACAAGGGAACACAACCAGAAACTGTGACAACAACAGTGGGAAAATTTGAAGAGCTCATTCCATTGACTGCACCAACTGCACAAACCGTCGGTCAGCTGCTCGTGGATCACGCCTTTTGCGGAATTTCGCATAGAGCACCTTAAAACTATCCCTTTAAGCATCCTCCAATTTATCGCTATGAATGTATTGTACATTTATTTAAAAGGAAATTTTAATAAAGTAAAATTATAATAATAAAGGGAAAGATTGCACTGCATCCAGTCGCATTGGGAACGACTGAAGACTACAGGGAGAAACAGCAGTAAATACAGAGTCGTCGTGTTTCTCTGCTAGCTTTGAGTGTACAGCCTTATAGCCTGTCATGTTTTACCACGTGTGCAGTTTCTGTTCATCAGGTATTGTTGCTCAAGTCTTGTTTCGCCCCTGCAGTGATCCTTATCCACGCTTCTCTGAGGCTTCGCAGCATAAAGAACAAGTTGGAGAACAAGATTGAGGGTGTTGGCCTAAAGAAGACGCCCATGGGATTCATACTGGATCACCTGGATCAGCAAGAAGAAAAAATCAACAAAATTCAAGATTTCTTGGAGAGCAAGCTGAAAGATTGAAGCATGAAACACATCAGTGTCAACGATATTCAGCTAGTTTCTTCTTAAGGTCTTTGTTTGTTTGTTTGTGGTCTTGATTTGACAACCAAATGACAGAAATGGAAATATCTTTTAAATACCAAAGTATGACAAAATTTGTTTCACATCACCAAAAAGAATGATTGGAACTCTTTAAAATTATGTTTATAGTTCTTGCTATGACTGTCTATCAAACTATTGTCTTAGCTAGATATCCTAAACTCATTTCCTTTGTATATGCAGCGTCCATTTACATCTAGTCTGTTTTTGTTTTTATACCAAAGGAATCTGCATAAAGGTGCATGATTTGTAAAGCTTCAATAGATTTCTATAGACAGTCACTGAAGGCACTTTGAAATATTTAGCATCATAGAAAGGTTTCATCATAGGTTTGGTTAGACCTTATGTTTCTCCTATGGTGAAAGCGATCATCAATCATCTAATGCACATTAATTATTAAAATTAAATGTTTTCACATGAGCTATGATATCTGAAGAAGTGCATTGCTGAAATATACAGTTTTGCAGGTTTTATTTAATTTTTTTGGCTAACAACCTCAGCAATGAACAAACATTTATGCTTCTGATATCATAAAAATGCACAGTTACTGTTTTCTCACTGGTTTGAGGGGATTTAATGAATTTGGAAAGGTTTGGGCATGATACGAGTCAGTAATAAAGTAAACAACCGCCTTTGCACAAATCAGATTTCAGGTAGTAGTCTTTTCTTTCAAAGTAATGCATGGTTGAATTCAGATACAGTATGTTCATTAACATCCAGATATTTCAAGTGCTTAAAAAAGTTCTTCCCTTCTGCACAATTTTGGCAGACGGTATCAAAGGCAATGTTACCCTTTTATGGTGTCTATGCAGGTTATATTTTTGCAGGTAACATTCCTTCACTTCCTATTGTGCAATGAAACCTTATAGGGGGCCTCTAAGTTAGATCATATATTTGATTTCAAAGCTCATTTGATATTTGCAGATAATGCATGGTCAAGTGTTGGTCGCTTAGATAATATCTGGAGTATGAATTGCTAAACTCATTTTTTTTTTTTTTTTTTTATTTATTCCCATTTGCTTCAGCATAAGCTAAAAGCTATTCTTCCTGGGGTCCTCCAATCTTTCATGTGACAATACAATTTATTACATCACATTACACACTATGCACAGGACATTTATACAACATTCATTCATATTTTACAATTAACGCCATAGATTACAAAAATAATAATAATTAAAAGAAAAATAAATAATAATGAAACAATTTAAATAAAATGTAATAAAACAATTTAAATAAAATGTCGCTACTCCAAATAAATCTATATCAAAGAATAAACTAAGAACCTACAACAGTATCTCCTTAATTATTAATTAACATTAACTATCTACATTTCTTTGAAGGTAATATTTCTTAAGTGAAGTTTGGAAACCATACAAGGTATTTTGTTGTTTGATAATATTTGGGAGCGAATTCCATTCACACATAAGCGTTATGTTTCCTACATAAGCATGCAATCTTCTCAAGCTGCAGAGCAATTTAAGATGTTTAGCCTAGTGCTAATTTTGAATAAAGGCTTATTTTTCACAAAGAAATATTCTTATCATTTATTATGCTTAAAACAAACTGTGTTGTGTGTGTGTGTGTGTGTGTGTGTGTGTGTGTGTGTGTGTGTGTGTGTGTGTGTGTGTGTGTGTGTGCGTGCGTGCGTGCGTGTGTGTGTGTGTGTGCATATCTTTGTTAGTGGTTAAAGTGGGAAAAACACCAATGTACATTTTTCCAAAGAATGTTTGATTTAGTAATCTTTCATCAAAATATAACTTGCTCCACCTCTGAAATGACTTCCCTTTTTCAGCTGAAATTTTTCTACATAAGGAATCCTACTACAAAACAACTACTTTACAACACAGGCAAATGTTGAAGTCCTTGTGAAGGGGGCATGTTAACTTGGGATGAGTTCAACAACTTCTACTACTAGTATTATTGTGTAGTAGCATTAATGTAATGGGCTGAAGAAAACTGTAATCCATGCCAAATACAAACTAAAATTTACATTAAAATTGAACTGAACTGAACCTACTATTTTAGCATTTACCTACCTAACATACTGTTTTAGCAGAACCTGTAGTCTTTCCCATACATTGTGTATTGTTCATGAGAAGAAATATATTGTGTTGTGGGCTATTATTTTGAAGTGTTTTGTAATTTATGAGAAGAAGTGAAGAGTAAACAGGATGGATGAAGCTCACTTGTCATCTCGTGTGCTTAATTGTTTTACAACTGCAGACAGATACCACCACACATTGGCTTACACCTTTGGTCACAAAATTCGGTCTCTTGATTCCAGTCCCAACCCGGCGCCATTCTCTGGCTTGGTGGAGGAATACAAAGGATTCCTGTAACAATGCTCACTGACCCTCGAGATGCAGCCTCACCGCTTCCCCACAGAGAGAGATAAAACAGCATTTGTAATTTCTCTGTTGACAGCAAGAGCACTGCTGTAGGCAGAGACGATTTGCAGCAATTCGGGTCACAAACTCCCTTAAAAGTGTTGCTACTCACTTGTACGAGTTGACACCATCAGACTGAAGAAGTTCATTCAACTGGCCATTAAAGTCCCCTGTCGTATGCTAGGTTGTCTGGAGACCACAGAGGGTCAGCATTCCTCCTTGCAACACCAGCCAGAGCAAGCCAGCTCTCAGAACCAGAACCCATGCAAATCGAATCCACTCAACTTCCCAAGGCTGAGCAATGCCGACTGCAGACCCAGGGGTTATGTTTATATTGCAGAGCAGCTGGGCATGCCCCACTCGTCCTCAGTGTCCTCTGCTGAGTTTTGTTCAAACTACTTGTGTTGGTTCCTCTACTGCCTCTAATGTGTATATTTCAGTCACTGTTATCGGCTGGGTCAGCTCACCTTTGACCATCTGCATCGGGACCAAATCCATCTTCTGGTTCTTAATAATTCCATCGCTGGCATAACCCTAGGTTAACTGTGGTTAATCTAACACCACCCTGTAGTTGTTGAGGAATGGGAACATCCTGAAGAGGGGGGATGACTGTTATCCATCCTGTTTCCCAGAACTGCCATTGAAAATGCTTTTTTCTAGTCCAGCCTGTTCCAGTATATTCTACATCTATTGAAAGTCCTCTTGATAAGGAGTCTGTGGATATTTCAGAGTGTTATGCCCAATTCAGTGACATGTTCTGCCCCAAGAAAGCTTTCCAACTTCTGCCACACAGGTCATGGGACTGTGATATCGATCTCACTCCAAGTGAGCTAGTGCCCAGAGAAAGAATTTATCCACTCTACATTCCCGAGCAGAAGGCCATGGAGGACGCATCCAGGACACATTTCAACAAGACTGCATTCGTCCATCAACCTCCCCTGCTGACTCTAGCTTTTTTGTGGCAAAAAAAGGATGGAGGCTTGTGGCCCTGTATTGATTATCGCTCCCACAACAAAATCACCATAAAATTCTGATATTGTCCTCTAATCAGGATTTGTGAAGGAGATGAATGGAAAACCACCTTTGTGACCCCTTCAGGCTACTGTGAGTACTGTGTTTTGCTATATGGCCTAGTAGTCAATGCCCTCTCAGTCTTCCAAGATTTTATGCAAGAGGTTCTCTGGGATTCCCAGCTAGAAATGTTTTGTTCTAAAAATGTTCTGGGAACATACCACAAAGTGCTAATAATGTTTTCAGCAGGTTTTTATTTTGGTTCCTAGAATGTTCTCCTAGAAAAGGAACACAGCAAAAACTCCAGCGATACAAGTTAATGAGATAATTAAGTGATTAATTGAGTGATGATTGTGCATTATTGAAGACACCTGATGATAACAAGCAGAATCACTGAAGGAGAAAATCTAAAATTGTAAGCCACCGTTATGGAGATCAGTATCTGCTTTAGTTGGGCTCTTGACACTTATATTATTAACTATAGATTTTGTTTGACTGCTGTATCTGAAGTTATATCTGCCAGATGAACAAAGAAAAAAGTGATCTAAAGGTGTTGGTTATATTATGACATTCATCATTTGAAGTTTATGTTTGTGGTTTATTTTGTTGGTTACAGCATAAATGAGTTTCTGCATAAATATCCAGAATTTAAAGATATAATGGATTTCTTAAAACTTGTTTTAAAAAAAATCTTAATTTTAGGCACACACAGACCTCAAGATTTAGTCAATTCATCTCAACTATGGTGACCAGCAGAATATTTAATTAGGAAAAGTAAATTACATAGACAATTCAAATCATAATTTATTCATACTGCAATGCATGATGGGAGCCATTATTGAGTTGTGATTGGTGGCAACAAGGATTATTACTGTCACCGTGGTTGAGATGCACAGGCTGATTATTGATGTCTGTGTTTCTAAATAAACATGAAAGTGATTTGATCAGAATAATTTTTATTAAATGTTTTAGATTATAAGAAAAATACTGATTATCATATGCTGTAGAACCACTTAACTGTTTCTATAATGTTAAACCAAATTATCTGAATAAGTTTCATTTTTCAGATCACAGCATGATTATGTCAAAACATAACCAACACTATCAGATCACACTTTTCTTTGTTCATTTTACTGTTATAAATCAATAACAGCAGACAAACAAAATATAAAGTGAAAGTATAAGTTTCAAGAGCCCAACTAAAGCAAACACTGATCTCCAAAACGGTGGCTTACAATTTGTGATTTTGTCCTTCAGTGATTCTGCTTGTTATCATCAGGTGTCTTCAATAATGCTTTTACTTGCTTTTGCCTCAGCATTTTGCGAAGATTGATGTCCCTCCTTTGTTATCATGGAGCATTGTATAATATTTTATCTCAACAATTTTCCCAAAACATCCTCAAAATATTACAGTTAAAACGTTATATCTTAGTTTACATTTAACCTTATAGAAACCTTATTTGAAATGAGAAAACATCCTTTAAACATTCTTTAAACATTACATTCAATGTTTTCTTTTAAACATTAACCAAATCTCTAGGGAACGTTTGCCAAAGTTCTGAGAACATTCCCTGCTAGCTGGGTTATCTCCATCAGATTGTGTTAGTCTATATCAACGACATCCTTGTCTACTCCTGCAGCATACCTGAACACCGCTGACAAGTTACAGAGGTCCTCAAGAAGCTACGAGAGTTCAACCTCTTCTGAAAGCTGAGAAATTCTGAAAGTTGAGAAATGCCAATTCCATCAGTCTGAAATACAGTTCCTTTATTACAACATTAGTCAAGATGGTGTCTCCATGGACGAGAGGAAGGTAGACGCTATCCACAACTGGTCGATCCCCACTATCCTCTTTTTCAGATCTCCTATCGTCCTGGTGACAAGAATGGCAAAGCCAATGCTTTATCCTGAAATCCTGCTCCTGAGAACTTTCCTAAAACTCTGACACTGGCCACCCTGGGGTAATCAAACCCTCTTCGCTGTAACAAGATCGCTTCTGGTGTATGGCCGGTATGGCCGGAGATGTCAGGAGGTTTGTGAAAAGGTGTACAGATTGCGACATATCCAAGTCACCTGACCAGGTACCTTCAGGCAAACTTTTTCCACTGCCCATGCCCAATCGCCCCGGTCCCTCCAAACCTTCTGTCATAACCACTTGAACTTTTAAGTACCAGCCTGACTCCTTTCCAGTGTGTAATCATATATCAACCACACTTGTTCCTGTGGTCTGGGTAACCCTCTGACGCTCCGTCTATAGATTACTGGTTCCAGGGAAGCTAGAGGGACTCACCTCACTCACAGGAGCCATTTGTCACCAGTAGAGCCTTGCTGATGTCCGGCAAACCCAGACACTATCCTATCAACCTCCCAGCATGCATTAAACAAATTATGCAGCTTATTTATTTCACTATTTGTATTTGAATATTTTTTAATTGTCACCATTGATGGTTAGTTTGATGAGTGTTGATGTTTATATGTGTCTCGACTATTAAAGATTATGTCAAAGGCTGAATTTGTGTACTAGTTTTCCTTCATTAATGCTTCAACTCCAGGATTTTTGAAGTCAGTCATTAAAGTACATAAAAAGTTGTTTAAACCATTTTAATGCCATCATTTAACTGCTATTAAACGATGTTGAGCTGCCTCTTCTCCATTTCTTTCTTTGCAGAATCATTTTCTGAAAACACCTGCAATTGCTGAAAGAGAAATAAACTAAGAAAATCGAGAGATGATGGTGACTCAAAACCAGTGGTGGGCTGTCAGGGCCAGCAAGGCCTTCTCTGCTGGCCTAAACACTATCAGAATCACAGACTTGCACTTTAATATATTTTTTTCATGAATGAGTATTAAATTCTTCCAAATAGTTCGTTCTCTTAATTTCATAGCTTTTCTCTTGGTTGCGCTGCTTCCAGTAGTATGTTTTTATGTTAGAGCTTGTATCCAATCATATTTCAGCCATCATGCGTTGCCAGGGTAAATAAATCTGCCTGGAGGCCTTCAGAATCGACAAAATGAATGGCAATGAAACCGTTTCTTTAACCAATCAGATAATCCGTCAGATTTAATCAGCCAATCAGATTTCGCTTTGACTGCAGCGGGGCCATCTAGCAGGCATATAATAACGTCTGTATTCTCGTTCTTCTGATTGGATGCGTGTACAGACCGCATACTACTGGTAGACTGGTATGTATCCGCATCTGTAGGGAACTGCATAAACTAAATAAATATTCCTGTGGATGTAATAGTTTTTCAACCCAAAAATTAATGTTTCTTTCCCTCCTCGACCCCCAGCAGAAAAAAATCCCTTGTTCAGCCTGAGCTAAACGCAGAGTAACGGGACTCTATTCGATCTCCAGGTAATAACTGAACTGACTAATGTAAGTTATGCCACGAATGATATTGGTTCTCATTGATTGCATTCAAAACTCTGTGTGAGAGCATGAGCCCGGGCAGCTGTACACATCGTCATGTTTTGCGGTGACTGTGCTTTTGTCGAGCAGGCACTCTCAGACATAAAGCGAATTAAAACTTATGCTAGAAAAATGACGAGACAGACATGACATTGTTGGAACTGAAACGCAACAAGAACCTGTACAACAGTAATTGAAGTCTTCTTGAGGAAAGAAATAAGGATGGATTTTGTGTAAAAAATAATCTGTAGTTTTGGTGAGTATAGGCCTAATGCTTTTTTCCCTGTGGTGAATATGATTTTCTTCTTAATTTTTCTTATAAATTTATGATCGAAACTTAATTTTTGTTCAAACATTCATACTATTGTAACGTCTGAAAAGGGACTATTAACCCTTGAATGACAAGATAAGGGAACGCAAGAACCAATGTACAAACGCAACAGCCGAACTCACGCGCTCGTTTTTCTCTATCCGACCTTTCCTGACTCACCGCATTAATCTAATAACTGCGGGTGCAAAATAAAAACAATTATAGAGAAGGCCCTACGTGCGAAATGCATTTCACGAAGATTCAAGGCAAGAGGCTCCAATTCAAACATTTACTAAATATGAAAATAAAGAAAACTGATAGGCCTACTGGCAGGTTGACGGGCAGAAGACCCACAAAAACTCTGAAACATAGACATCAGCATTAACATGTGCTAACATTCAAAAAGACTGAATGAACAGAGGCTAACTAAATACTGATACAAATGAACATAATGATGTGAAGACAAGAGACAGATGACGATAGCGAAGAACAGGCTGGTAAATGAGGGAGTGAGTTCAGTGTGGAGACGAGGAGGATTCTGGGAAGTGTTGTGCAGACAAGTAGGTGATGTTTCAGGAACATTATACTAACTTTTAAATTGCGTTCTATTAACATTAAAGAAACTGGACATTTCTATGTTCTTGAAATGTTACAAATCAATGTTCCTTTATTTATTTATTTATCTATTTATTTATTTATTTATTTATTGTCAATAAAAATTAAGTTTCCCTTGTATTCCCGATGTACCCATTTATATAATGATATGATTGTGATTGATGATGGCAGTGGCGCCTCCAGAAATTTTTCATAGGGGTGGCCAGATGGGGCCAGTTAAAATCTTGGGTGGCACACCAAAACTATAAATCATAATTTCAGAATTGGATTCTGTTGTAGTAAACCAGCCTGTAGAAAACTATCAGAAAGACTTAAGGAAACTCCTACTGATATACTTTGGTTTATTGTGTAATATTTAATGTTACTAATGATATTAGGCCCTACTAATATATATTATATTATATACAATGATATATATTATATGATATATATAAGGGCCCTTGCCCCACGGCCAATTTCCAGATACTTACATAATTGTGATGAATTTAATATTTTTTAAGTTATTATTTTGCAGTGTAAGATTACAGTTAACACCTTTAAATATTACATAAATGTATTATGAATGTTTAATAAACTTAATGAGTGTATACATCAGCAGCAAAAAGTAATTCTTGAAAAAATCTGCACAGTAATTTTATAAAATCTAAATATGTTAATAAAACAAATTACTATTAGTTCTCTTTTCAAATTCAATCAGGCAATTATACATGTCACAATTTTATATTTATATATTAATGTCAATAATTCAGAAGGGCATATATAGCCTACACTACAAAGAAATAATATACAATTAAATTATGCTTATTTAAAATGTATTGAGCAGGCTGGTATAACAAAATATATTGGCTTTTAATAATAGTTTAGTGCACAAACCCATGATAACATGAAAACGAATCGGTTACTGAACGTAACCTCGGTTCTCTCTAGATGAGGGTACTCGAGTATTGCGTGAAGCTAGCTTACGCTGACGGGAAAGATTCATCTTTGCTGAGAAGTTGAAGCCAAAAAATTATTCCATAATTTTGTAATATTGTCAACGCAGTCTCTCTGCAGCCGACCATGAGCGGGCTAGCTAGCAGCTCATAGGTTCGCTCAGAGAGAATGCATGAGCCTATGGTAGAGCGGCGCTGAACCCGCGCCCAATGAGCGGAGGCCGCTCACTTATTGCGTCAGAGCCCGCCGAAAGGGCGTGGCCTGAACGTATATAAGGGCTCGCCAGGCTCTTAGTTACACTTATTCTTACAGCGTGAAGCGAAACGCTGAGTGGCGCAGCATGGCTGGGAACGCAATACTCGTTCCCTCATCTAGAGAGAACCGAGGTTACGTTAGGTAACCGATTCGTTCTCTTACGAGAGGTTCTCTCGTATTGCGTAAGCTAGCTTACGCTCACGGGAACACCTGGTCAACGCCGTGCACGCTGAGTATCGACAAGCATTCCAGGGAAAAAAACGGGGAATATATGTGTGTGGACTGAGAAATAAGGCGGCCGGCAGAGCGGGCCGTTATGGTTAATGTAACATAAGCACAAGGGGAACACAAAGGGCGAACCGGTTGTGATAGACTCCCGTAGTGCGGCTTCAAGAAGGAGCAGACGCATATTAGACCGCCAAAAGTTTGGCCTGTAAGGCGGGAACTTCCAAATTATAGAATCTGACAAAGGTGGATGGGGAGGCCCAGCCCGCAGCCACGCAGATGTCGTGAATAGAAATTCCGCAGGACCATGCCCACGATGAGGCCATGCCTCTAGTGGAATGAGCCCTGATGCCCAAGGGGCAAGGCAGGTCTTTTGAGGCGTAAGCAGAGGCGATAGCGTCCACTATCCATCTAGACAACGTCTGCTTAGAGGCGGCCAGACCCTTAGTGCGGCCGCCGAATGACACGAATAACTGCTCGGAGCGTCTGAACGCGGCAGCGCGTGTAGTATACAATCTCAGAGCCCGGACCGGGCAAAGGAGATTAGCGTTCGCTCAGAATCGGATGCCGGCAAAGCCGACAGAGAGATAACCTGAGCTCTAAACGGGTACCAATCGCTTTAGGAACATAGCCATGTCTAGGTTTGAGAATGACGACTGAGTCGTTAGGTCCAAACTCGAGACACGCCGCGCTAGTAGAGAGCACGTGAATGTCCCCCACACGCTTAACTGATGCCAAGGCAATCAGAAAGACGGTTTTTAGCGAGAGATATTTCAGGTCCACAGACTCAAGGGGTTCAAACGGAGGGGATTTCAGAGCCTCGAGGACTATAGAAAGATCCCAGACTCGGAACCGATGGGGGCGAGGGGATTCATCCTTCTGGCTCCCCTGAGGAAGCGGATGATAAGATCATCTTTGCCCAGAGACTGGGCGCGTCGAGGTTCCGCGAACGCTGCGACCGCTGCCACATAGACCTTCAGAGTGGACGGGGACCTGCCCTTGTCCAGCATTTCCTGAAGGAAAACGAGCAAAGATGAAACCTCGCAAGACCGAGGGTCTATACTTCTGTCGGTGCACCACCTTGAGAACACAGACCATTTAGCAGCATAGAGCTTTCTGGTAGACGCCGCTCTGGCGTGTTCGATCGTGTTCAGAACTCCTTCTGGCAAATCGACGCGTAGTCGTTGGTCACCCATGCATGAAGCGCCCAGCGCTGCGGATGAGGATGCCAGATCGTGCCGCGAGCTTGAGAGAGGAGATCTGCTCTGATTGGAATGGGCCACGGGGCTGTCTGAGACAGCTGCGTGAGCTCCGGGAACCAACTCTGATTCTCCCAACGCGGGGCTATGAGGAGCACCGAGTGGCGAGTTTCCCTGATTCTCTGGATGACCTGGGGCAGCAGAGGGATCGGGGGAAACGCATAGAGCGGGCGGCGGGGCCAGACTTGGGCTAGCGCGTCCTCGCTCTTTCGAGAAAAATCTCGGGCAGTGAGTGTTCTCTTCTGACGCGAAGAGATCTATCTCTGCTCTGCTGAATAGGCGCCACAGCGATTGGACTGATTGTGCGTGCAGGGACCACTCTCCGGCGGAGAGGAGGTTCCTGGACAGTATGTCTGGGCCGTCGTTCAGGTGGCCCGGTACATGCGTCGCTCTGAGCGAGAGCAGGTGATCCTGGGACCAAATTAGAATGCGGCGCGTCAGATAAAAATGATTTTTGGATCTGACCCCGCCCTGACGGTTGATGTATGACACCACAGCCATAGTGTGCGATCGGATCAAGACGTGGTGACCGTGAATGAGGGAGGAAGCGCGAAAGCACGTTCTCCGACCGCAATCATCTCCAGACAGTTTATATGCAGGAAACTCTCCTGACTCGTCCATTGGCCCGCGGCCGGTGAGTCCTCGCAGACCGCACCCCAACCCGTGTTGGATGCGTCCGTCGAGATCACTTTTCGGCGAGAGTAGGTTCCCATAGTAACGGTTCCCATAGGACACTGTGAGAGAAGGCGCATTAATTCCTCTTCAATGCCGCGCGGGTCCCCGCAGACTCTCTCGCTGAAGAGCTCATCGACGACCATTCACTGTCGGAAGCGTGCAGCGAACAGGAGTCTTTCTCTTCGCAGCATCGTCAGAGGCGATAGAGCGGCCACTCGGCAGCAACAAGACATATGGTGGTGGAGAGGGGAGAGCGGCCGGTGGGCGGCGACTGCGGCCCACAAGGATCCGCGGTGGGCTCCGGCGGCCTCTGGGAGCGGCGTTTCTTCTTCCGCGGCGAGGTCAGAGGCGGCGTGGGAGCAGCATTTGACCGCCTGCAGTCGTGTCCGCAGGGAAGACAGCGGCAGGTCCTCGCAGTGGTCGCATCCTCCGTTGGCGAGGGCGAGCTCTGCATGTTCCAGCCCGAGACAGAGCGCGCAGATGGGATGGCGATCTCCGTCTTCGAGCGGTGAGTGGCAGGAGCCACAGAAATTACGAGGCATCCTGAAAAGGATACTCGTGCTCTTTTAGGAATAAGGAAAAAACGTTGTCAGATGACGCTAGCTTGCTGGGCGGCTGAAGGTGGCAGACGGCCGGCTTCCTCAGTCTCCGGAGCTCGCTAGAAGTTGTCTTCTCGACGGCGACGGCTTCTTTCTCAGGACAGCGGATGCGTGTAGCTCGCTGAACGATGAAGAATCAGTGTAACTGAGCCTGGCGAGCCCTTATATACGTTCAGGCCACGCCCCTTTCGGCGGGCTCTGACGCAATAAGCGAGCGGCCTCCGCTCATTGGGTGAGGGTTCAGCGCCGCTCTGCCATAGGCTCATGCATTCTCTCTGAGCGATCCTATGAGCTGCTAGCTAGCCCGCTCATGGTCGGCTGCAGAGAGACTGCGTTGACAATATTACAAAATTATGGAATAATTTTTTGGCTTCAACTTCTCAGCAAAGATGAATCTTTCCCTGTAGCGTAAGCTGAGCTTACGCAGATACGAGAGAACCTCTCGTAAGAGAACAGAGAGCACACAGCGTGTATGCGCATCGCGGGTGCAGAATGATGTGCTCAAAGCAACATGGAGTCACAGTGCGCATTTAAAAGCTCCTCACAAATCGAAGAAATGTCCAGAGTGCACAAATCCTAGTGCGATTTGTTCCTTTGTTTCACAGTTATTGTGCGTTTGATGCCGATTCATAGTCCTTGTGATATGTGTGATCTAACAGTAACAAGCACACGGTAGTGAGTCGTTTAAAAACAGCAACAGACTCCAAGAAAAATAAAGTAATTGTATGCGAATATACAGCCCTTTTATCTACAGATCATGCATTATTATGTGAATATATGATATTGGGGAGAGTTTTACCGTGCATCCAAGAGGCGCGCGTGCTGTTTGAATATGAATGGAGAATGATTGACAGCCGCAGAGGAGGGAAACGAGTTTCCGTATACTTTAATGATGTAAATATACTTCTGTCCCTCACATTAAGCTATGGAATGACTTCAGATGACTTTGTCACCCAAACTGACGTGAAAAGCGGGAGGCGCCGAAAAGTTTGCATCCCTGCCTGTCAAAACGTGGCAAAAACACATCAAAAAGCTGCTGTAACAGTACCATTTGGCACTTAAAAAGCACGTCACGACTCATAATTCCCCGTCTTCTTTTACTTAAGAATATTTTTGACTTACTTATAAAATGCAACTGATGCTACAAAAATTAATACTGGCCATTGGGGTGGCCAATGGGGTGGCCGCGGTAGTCGGCCAGGGGTGGCCATGCCATTGGATGATGGATCTTAATGAGTTGATTTTATATATGATTGTGCTTTGAATAGTTTGTTGTCTGTCTATGCCTGATGAAGGTCATTGGACCGAAACGTTGTGGCAATGGCAAATAAAACATTTTTTATGTTTTTGCCAGGATGATTGTATGCCGGAAATTCTTTAGTTTAAAAAAAAAAAAATTGGTTGAAAGAATGTTTCAGGAACATCATATTAACCTTTAAAAAAACGTTCCTTTAGCATGAATTAAACTGGACATTAAACTGGACTCTGGTTCCTTTAGCATGAATTAAACCCAACAGTGAACAGTGTGTGCCTGCACAACTGGAGGCTGCAGTTTCAGGACCCCAGTTCTAGGACCGCAGTTTTAGGAGTCAAACAAAAAAATAATTACAATTATTTTTAAGGAATTGATACATTTAAGATAAAGATACAATAACTTGCATCATCTCAATGAAAATATCCCAAGTGCATTTTTTCATCATCTGTCCTAAAATGATCGTAACCAAATCACAGCCATGCAGAACATAACAGAAACTAAAAAATGATAACCATGGACTGTGTGTGGAGTAGGCCTGCAGATTAGGCCAAATTGTATCAAACTATTAAAACTGCCAAATGTCTCATTCATGATTGCAAAACAACGTCAAAACGACAGGCTAATAACACATATTGAAGTGCAACCACTATGAAAATTATGAAAGGTGTTTTTATACTTAACTAATATGGTAAAATAATGAGCAAGTTTTCACACTAATACAAAGCTACAGGTAAATCTTACTCATTTACATGCATTTGTCCTCTTTTTAAGTTTAATTAATGTGCTGGCTAGATTTACTTATTATAATACTCAACACGGATTTAATCATGGCCACGAATTAAGAACATCGTAGTAATTAATAAAACAAGAACACGAATTCTAAATTCGTCGGAATTAGTTATTAATTATTTGTTAGCAGCTCTAACTTTGGCTATGTAAAATTTGCTTCATTTAAACTTTATAAATTAAAACTTAATTGAACGGTGCTCACTGTTGGATTGGTGTCCATGTCGTCCATCTTAATTGGTGATGATCCAGTTCGATAGGGGGCGATGACACGAAAAACTAGGGTCCTAAAACTGCGGTCCTAGAACTGGGGTCCTGAAACTAAACTGGACTCTGCCCCTAGGGGGCGTTTGGGCAGTGTTTTGGGTGGCGGTGTGAACGAGGCAACAGAGAGGGGCGCTTTAGGCACAAATGGAGGCGTTATGTCTGACTGTGGCACTATATTCTCACTGTTATCACAACTTTTTAAGTCCCTGACAAAGCATACGATGTTCATTTGAATGCACGTTTTAGATACACTATAATAACTTTTGATTTGACTTCGTGCCTCAGGTAAAATACGCTTTTTTGACATAGGACTTTTAAGTTGAAAACACTCTTATTTTAGAAGGCGCGCTCCAGATCGAAGAGCTTCCGGTTTACATCACCACAAAAGTCTGTTGTGGCTGGTTTCATTTGTTGGAGGCAATCGGTGTTTCGGCTGCTGAGCTTAACAAAAAAAATCAACATGCCTCGAGTTTATATCGGTAGATTGAGTTATCATGTCCGTGAAAAAGATATCCAGAGGTTTTTCGGTGGTTATGGGAAGCTGCTGGAAGTGGATCTGAAAAACGGGTGAGTTCATTCATCTGCACGCGACACGAGGGAGGTAACGTAACGGTAGAACCAGCGTGGAGACAGTGAAATTACATAAATATATGATTCAAACTGTCTGGCTGGTTTTCAGCTGCAACTATTCGGTTAGTATTAAGTTTAAGGTCTAAACGTTGAGTTGATGCATATAGGGAATGCGGAGGTACGTCACGCCGTGTTGCATTATGGGACGTGGGCGCCATCTTTACAGGCACGATCTTTGTTTACCTTCGGGATAATAGTAGGTGTTTGGCTAAAACGAGGCAAATTTGAAGAAGAACGGAAGAAATGGAGATGTTTAAAGAAAGAGAGAAGGGACCCTACCAGAATAAACTAAATGCCACTGCCAAAAAAAACGTAATTTGGACAAACTATCCGCGATAAACAACGTTGATACATCTGATTTAGTTTTGGTGTTCGAAGCCTATGCTAAGTTGATTAACGTTACTATTGTACATAAAGTTCAAGCTATTCTACCTGAAAAGTAGCTCTCATAGTTAATGTTAACTTGCTATTTTCAGTCTATATGTTGAGTTTTCATAGGTTGTGCAAGAAAAACAATGTACATTACTTTATAATGCCACAAGATGTGGTAACTTGTTAAATACAACTGTGCCTTATTGTCATCATTTAATGTTGATGACACGTGTAAAAATGAGGGTATTTGGTAGTTTATTTTAAAATAGTTTGATGTATCTTTGCCCTTTTATGTGTACTTAAAGGGTCTTTGCGGATGCAATCAGTACATAAACAGAGAAGTCACTTAATGTATTTATTAAGCAGTTATATAAAACATGATTCACAAACGTTTTAAAGAAAGGCATGTAAAGAGATGTACAGAATATCAAAGCAAATTGTTAATTGAAAACAAAATAAATATAATTTGATTCATGCAATGTGTCCTAGCTTTATCATCTGCTAACAAGAACTTGAACCACAAAGTCAACTATCCTCCTAACTGTTAGTCATCTATGAATATACAATACACAACCTCTTGCTTTTTACAACTTTTAACAAACATAGTATGCTGTGGAGGACATTAAGTAAAGTTTTTCCTCATTATTGCGTTTTTCCTCATTACTTCCTCATCCCCTACGCGATCCGGCTTCTTCTCGTCAGCTCCTCGACCTGCTTCCCTTATTGTTATTTCCAAGAAAGAAAGGTGAAAAAACGTATTCCGTTGTTCGGTTTCCTCACTGAACGATCGTGTGACATGCTATGGCAGTTGAACTGAACAACCATATCGACGTTTATTACAATCTCGACAGAAAATCCAAACACAGCCTCCAAAACATGCATTTAAATACAGCGGTATTGGGCGTGATCCTGTAAATATGGCGGCGGACCCATAATGCAACATGGCGTGACGTCAACTCCGCATTCCCTATAACAGGGGCGCTAAACTGAAGGGCTACTTGATGTAACGTTTACCGATATGAGTTTGTTTATTTGTAGTCGTTGGTTATGCAATATAGCACAATAGGGTGACTGCATATAAACAAACAAACATTCGTTTGTGCTGTAAATGTTTTGTCGTAGAAGTATTCGGCTGATAGCAGTCTCGCCACGTTTACACGCTTCAAGCGCCTCCATTTCTCGGCCTAGAAACAGAAGTGAAATGAGCGCCATAGATGCAGGCATGAAACGGTCCGCTGTGTTTGGGGTTTCTCATCACCGTGAAATTCTCACACACAAACACGCACGTCTTGTTTCTCCAGAGAGCCAGACTTCTGGGTCAATTTATTTATTATTATTTTATTTTTTGACTATTTATCTTTCGCGCTTTCTGACTGTCAATCTTTCTAGCAATGCTTACCAAATAATTTTGGACATGCTAGGTTATTTATCACATCCTAACTAACATTACCGTCCAGAAAACCTGCAAAGTATATATTTTTTTCTGATCGATTACGTTGCCTTGAACTTGTAATGTTAATTTATAAAAAATACTTTGAACTGAAACCCTTTATTTCAGCTTTAAAAAAACGACTAAACACTTTCAGGTCAGACTTTCTCAAGCCAACATCAAACTTGCTTTGACCCATTTTTGTGTGTGTAGTTGGTCTGGTTGTAATTAGTCAAACATATTGATTGTGCAATAAAGTAGGTTCTTGCATTGAATTTGTATGTCACCTTTATTTATTTAGCGCTTTTTACAATACAAATTGTATCAAAGCAACTTCACAGTGATAACATGAAAATAATACATGTCGGTATTCATTTAGTAAATTAATGGCCTGGTTTCACAAATTAGGTTTAGGCCAGGATTAAGTCAGGATTAGGCCTTAGTTCAATTAGGGCTTTTAAGTTGCTTTTAAAAAATGTGCCTTTAAAAAAACATTACTACTGTGCATCTTGAGACAAATCCAAAGCACTGACATATATTAAAATATGCCAGGACATGTTATTTTTATAGTTAAAACTGTGTTTTAGCCGGCGACTAACTTGAATTTTCTGTGAAAACATGGGTTAATATATTAGACCTGATTCCATAGGGTTTAACAGCATTCAGAAGGGCTTTTCACACTTAAAGGGGGGGTTGACTGTGATTTCACTTTTTTCATTTTAAATAGTGTGTAATGTTGCTGTTGGTGCATGAACAGTATGTCAGTAGGGGTAAAATCTTTGCGTGGCAGGGGGAGCTGCCACTAAAACGGCCACAAAATTATGCGCCTGCCACTGCAATATATGCGCCTGCCACTCGATCGGCCACGGATATGTGCGCCTGCCACTGTATTATATAGCGCCTGCCACTCAACCAGTCACAGATATATGCGCCTGCCACTCGAACTTAAACAATAAGATGCCAGCGGGAGCCAGAACAGCACGCACAATAGGTCAATATTCACCATTAACCAAACGCTTTTTGTCTGCCTAGCCAAAAGATCTCTCACTGTTTACACATATCAGACACTACTAATGGTACACGAGAGCACACATACAGATCTTGCGTATGGGTATGGGATCTTCGCGTGGGTCTGTTAAGCGTCGCTCCAGCTTCACCTGCCACGCGATCTCTCACTGTTTATACCTATCAGACACTACTAATGGTACATGAGAGCACATACACAGTGCAATACAGATCTTATCTACCCATTTATCATCTGATCTTATTTTTTTATTCGCTCTTTTTTGCGTATGGGAGTGTGTTCGTGTGGGTCTGTTAAGCATCGCTCCAGCTTCACCTGCCACAAGATCTCTCACTGTTTATACCTATCAGACACTAATAATGGTACATGAGAGCACACATACAGTGCAATACAGATCATATCTACCCATTTATCATCTGATCTTATTATTTATTCGCTCTTTTTATGCGTATGGGAGCGCGTTCACATGGGTCTGTTAAGCGTCGCTCCAGCTTCACCTGCCACACGATCGGTCACTGTTTATACTTATCAGACACTACTAATGGTACACGAGAGCACACATACAGTGCGATACAGATCTTATCTACCCATTTATCGTCTGATCTTATATTTTATTCGCTCTTTTTCCCGTATTGGAGCGCGTCTCGTGGCTCTTAAGCTTCGGGCCAGCCACAAGATCTCTCACTGTTCTCATAGACCAGACACTCCAATTGATGCACGAAAACACAAAGATAATGCAATCCTGCTCTTATTTACCTTTTTGTCATCTTATGTTATATTTTATTAGCTAATTTGTCCCGTAATAGAGCGCGTTTTGTGGCGCGCCAGCCACAAGATCTCTCAATATTACAGTTGCGTGATTCTCCGATTGACATTCTGAAGGAGAATGATTTTGACCACACCATTAAGTTTTGCTTTTTTTAATAAAGCCTTTCTTTAAAGTGAATTTAATTTGAATTTAAAATGGTCTTCATTTTAATCAATGTTTGATCAACCAATTCCCGGGATTTAATAAATAAGAAGCAAAGCAGACCTATAGGCATAGCAATAAAAAAAATCATGCAATTTTTTCATTGCACGTTTCGCACAGACATGATAAATAAATCTAGAAAGGTAGAAATATCTAGCCTACTTTTAAACGAAACAATTCAAAATGAAAATAAATAGATTTCTCTCAGATTATGTAATCCGTATGAAATGAGCATTTCTCTCGGCGCGTTCACTAGGCTACTGCGAAGATGGCTCCAATACAGGCAAAAAGAGTAAATAAAATATAAGATAAGATGACAAAAAGGTAAATAAGAGATGGATTGCACTTTATGTGCTCTCTTCAGAGTGTCTTCAAGTAAACAGTGAGCGATCTTGTGGCAGGCGCGACGCATAGTTGAGACACACTCCAATACGGGCAAAAAGAGTGAATAAATTGATGAGATGACAAAAAGGTAAATAAGACATGGATCGTACATTATGTACTCTCATCAGAGTGTCTGGTTCATGTAAACAGTGAAAGATCTTGTGGCTGGATGGCGCTCCACTTGAGCCGCTAGACACGCTCCAATACCGGCAAAAAGAGCAAATAAAATATAATATTAAGATTACAAAAAGGTAAATAAGAGATGAATTGCACTTTACGTGCTCTCATCAGAGTGTCTGGTTCATGTAAACAGTGAAAGATCTTGTGGCAGGTGCGACACTAGGTTGTAGCTGGCGCGACGCTTTGGAGCCACGAGCGCACTCCCATATGAAAAAATGAGATCAGATGGTAAATGGGTAGATAAGTTCTAGGGGTGGGGAAAAATCGATACAGCATAGTATCGCGATATTTTCTGTGGCAATACTGTATCGATACACGGGTGCCAAGTATAGATCTTTTTGCATATTTAATTATAGAATTATCTGTTTTACTTTCCGGTTTTCTTCATTGGTTTCTCTATTTTTCACTGCTTGAGAACATAGGTTGAATCTGAAATCGCCCCCTAAACAATCATTCAGTAAATTAGGCTTATTGCCCAAGTCAACTAATACTGTTCACTTGAAGGAGTGAATGAAAGAGTGCGTGAATTCGGACAGCCGTTGAGCGCGAGCTGTAGGCTACACGTTAATGCAGTGCAATGTGGGAGAGAGACGCGATCTGACACGTGATCTGACATTTTCTCACAAATGTTCATTTAAAACTTTATTTGAATCATTTTTAGACAGCTCTTATGAGGACATTTGACAAGACGGACATTTTGCCATTATTTGTGTGTGTAATGATTTGTTCAAGGCCGAAAGAGAATACTGACGCGCGTCTGTTCTGTAGCCTGTGTGTGTGAATGCAGGCAGGATTGAACAGATACTGCATTAAAAGAAAAGTTTGTTCTGTGTGTGTGTGTGATAATACAGGCAGGATTGTTCGTATACTGGGTAATTGCGTTAAAAAAATAGTTTGTTCTTGCGTTGCCGCGGTGGGCAAGTGATGAAACCGGTGTTGCGACTGAGACTCGTAACGCCGACTATCGTAGCAAGCCTGGAGCTCAACATTCATGTGAGAGGTCTCCTATTCAGACAATAATTACCTGTCCGTGTCCTGAATGTTCAAGAACAAGTTTTTGCACTTCAGTTAATGTGTAGAAGATAATGTTTACAGAATTAAATGTGTCATTTAATTAAAGTGAGTTGAGCAGTCTTATTTAGCCAATTTTTTGTAATGTCTTTGAATAATATGGGGAACATGAATCGCAATATATTGCTTGTATCGCAGTATATTGAGAATCGCAATAATATTGAATCGTGGCCCAAATATCGCTATAATATTGAATTGTGACATTGTTGCCAATTCCCACCCTGAATAAGATCTGTATTGCCCTGTATAGCCGCGTTTCCACCGCAATTGCCTGGAACTATTTGTCCCAGGAACTTTTTTTCACAGGAACCTTTTTTTCCCCAGACCGCTTGCTTACTGCGTTTACACCACGTACTAAAGTACAGGTCTGAGGCGGGAAGATTATGTAGTGATGTTAAACTGCGTGCGACTGCTATTCCTAGCCTGCGTGTTTGTTTTGAGTTTTGTATGGAGGAGATTCAAGCTTTGCTGCTTTTGTGTGCGATTGGTTTACTAACGAGGTAATAAACAAAACGGCAGAAAGAGACGAGCACCCAAAGCGTATTCTGAAAGCTCATAATGCTAGATATAAAAGTATACGTTTTTTTTATCAGCGGACATTGACCGTGAGATGGATGGGACAAACGCGCACCATCGGGCAGAAAGATTAGCGTGGTAAGAACCAATCAGCATTGTTCAGTGCACAAGTCCCACCCTCGAAAGTTCCTGAACTCTGAAAAAGTACTACCTCGCCAGCAGGGACTTTCTGGGGGGAAATTTTTACCCGGAACTTCATTTAGACCCTGGTTCCTGCGGTGTAAACACACAAGCCCCTTTTCCACCAAAGCATTTTGAGAGCCGGTTCGGAGCCGGTGCCTGCGCGCGAACCAGTTCTTTGTGTTTCGACAGCCAAAGAACCGGTTCTCGGCCAGGAGAACTGGTTCCAAAGCGGCACCAACTCTTTGCTGGACTAGAACCGTTCTTTTACCACGTCATGCTTACGTCGGGGCTGGGGCGGGTTTAGATGTGTTCTAAACATCTTTTCTGACCATAATATAGGATCGAAAAGCCAAGAGAAACATTTACAGAAACACGACGGAGTCTGCCTTTGTAATTGTTATGCTTGACGTTAACGCAAGCGTTTCTATTTTTTTCTCCAAATTTTGTTATTGAAGACATTATAGACACAAGACAGGGGTACATAACTTATCAGAAAAGATGCATATCAAACGAAAATATTAAAAGACTTCCACATTTCGATTGTTTTTAAAGCCTTCTTGATTCACGAGTTACAGTAGAGATAATCCCAAAGTAATGTTGTACTTGTAAGCGTTTCCAGGTAAGACGTATGGCGACGTAAACAGTGACGTAACGACGTCGTTCCCTGGCGCTCTCAGTCAGTGGAAAAACAAACAGGTTCTGAACGGGTTCGCGAGCTGAACCAACTCCGAACCAACTTTGAACCAGCACCAGTTCCGAACCAGTTCTTTTTTTGGTGGAAAAGGGGTAACAGAGTACCACCCCAAAGTTCCTAGTTCCTGGGGAAAGTTCCTGCGGTGGAAACGCGGCTTATGTGTGCTCTCGTGTACCATTAGTAGTGTCTGATTGGTATAAACAGTAGGGATGTCCCGATACCACTTTTTCACTACCGATGCCGCAGCTTTGGCTTTTGCCGATACCGATATTAATCCGATATATTTTATTTTTAAACTAAGAAAAATATAGCAATTTTCTCAATTAGCCCCTTAAAATATACCTTCAGTATATAGTCCACAACAACAGTTGATTATGAAAGATTGCCACCCTTTATTCAAACACTACTATATATATATATATATATATATATATATATATATATATATATATATATATATATATATAAATAAAAGAAAATACTGGTACTTCAGTAGGCTACTTAAAGCTAGCTAGCTACCAACAGGTTTAAAGTTAAAACAATTTAAACAGCAGTATTCTACATTGTAAATACCAGTACAGTTTTTTTTAAAGCAAGTATAATTTCTATAACTGTGTGTTAAACTGATTATCACTCTTGTGTGTGTTAAACACAATCTACTTAATACAGACAGCCTCATTATAAAGATAAACCCCCCAAATCCCCAAAATATATGATCATAATCTATGACAAAAAATGCTATTATAAACTAGATTAGTGAATAATACATATTGCTCTTTGTATTGTTGTAAAATACATTCATGAAAAACAATAACATAAATGAAAAAGATAATTATTTTAGAATTTTAAAATTGAGACATGTTCTAAGTGTATAGCACAGCTATTTAATGAGGCAGCAACATTAATAATTATTAATGTTAAGAAGCTTTAATTGCATCACTGCATTATGATATGAATCACTCCAACACAGTGCGGCACAAAGCGCTTATGCGCATCCCGAGCGCAGAATGATGCGCTTGAAACCACGTGGAGTTACAGCGCAACGCCGAGTATGCAGTATGCACCCTATGCTATGCACGCTGCGCGTCGAGTCCGCTTTGAAAAGTGCAAAGCACAAAGGAAATATATATTGATGGACAGTGTATTATACAGTATCTATCTATACAATAGTTTATTGAGCCTTTTCTTTTAACAGTTTTAAATTTCAGTTACTGTGCGCGTGAAGAACATATAGTGCTCTGACTCTAGTGTTGTGATCTAACCAAGGGCGTCCGACACCTGGTAGAAAGTAACACGATTAAGTTACAGCAATTAAGTCCAGCAAGATAATGTTGTTTTATGCGAAAACATAGACCTTTATCTACAGATAAAGTATAATAGTATTAGCATTGAATCATCTTGAAGATAGTTTCATCATTAACTGTGCGACGCGCTGTTTGAGTGCTGAATGGAGAATGACTGACAGCCGCGAGAGGGAAAAGTTTACGTGATCTTGAATTTAATGACTTAAATATTAATTTCTCTCTCACATAATGGCTTCAGAACACTTATAATAGAGTGCACGAAAACGTTATGGTACTTAAGAATGTTTTTGTGCCTTCTGTGGGGCTTAACAATAACATAATAGTATACGCACAATATCGGATGTGGATCGGCCTCGTCTGATTCGATACCCGAATCCCGCAAAAAATGGCAGGATCGGAGTCATACCGATCCTGAGTATCGGATCGGGCACATCCCTAATAAACAGTGAGAGATCTTGTGGCAGGTGAAGCCGGAGCAACGCTTAACAGACCATAGCGAACGCGCTCCCATACGCATAAAAAGAGCGAATAAAAAATAAGATCAGATGATAAATGGGTAGATAAGATCTGTATTGCTCTGTATGTGTGCTCTCGTGTACCATTAGGAGTAGGGATGTCCCGATACCACTTTCACTTCCGATGCCGCAGCTTTTGCTGATATTCATATTAATCCGATATTTTTATTTTATTTTTAAACTAATAAAAATATAGCAATTTTCTCAATTAGCCCCTTAAAATATACCTTCAGTATATAGTCCACAACAACAGTTGATTATGAAAGATTGCCACCCTTTATTCAAACACTGTATATACAGTATATATATATATATAAAAGAAAATACTGGTACTTCAGTAGGCTACTTAAAGCTAGCTAGCTACCAACAGGTTTAAAGTTAAAACAATTTAAACAGCAGTATTCTACATTGTAAATACCAGTACAGTTTTTTTTAAAGCAAGTAGAATTTCTATAACTGTGTGTTAAACTGATTATCACTCTTGTGTGTGTTAAACACAATTTACTTAATACAGACAGCCTCATTATAAAGATAAACAACAAATTCCCAAAATATATGATCATAATCTATGACAAAAAATGCTATTATAAGCTAGATTAGTGAATAATACATATTGCTCTTTGTATTGTTGTAAAATACATTCATGCAAAACAATATAACAAAAATGAAAAAGATAATTATTTTACAATTGAGACATGTTCTAAGCATGGGCGTCAGTTTGGTTTGAAATGTGCTGGGGACAGATATGTTCTCGGAAGGGAATTTTCAAAAGTGCTGGGTACAATGACATTCATTCTTTTTTTCTCTTTCGAGTAGGTTATGTTTTGAAAGACGTATGTCCTGTAGCTTCCTGATGTACATAATAAAGAGTGCGTACAAACATTATGGACATGAATCTTGTATAAGTACTAATGTTGTAAACGTATTTTTCATGTAAATGTGTGTTATGACGTTATTTTTGAATTTGATCAAATTATCATTCAGAAACCTTTATTAAGAGCCGTGTGCGGTGAGGTTCTGTTTGACTCTTCATTGCGGCTTTTCTCGGTCTGATTCTGCCTTAAACTGAACTGCAGTTCAACACCATTATTTACATCTGGACTGGGGTCTGCGTTTCCCTATAAAGGTCATGGGCGTTGACCTTCCGGACAACGTGTGCGACAGTTTAGCCAATCACAACACACTGGGCCAGAACTAACTCAATCTGATCACATTGAGGAAGCGGTTTCATAGAATCAAGAGAGTGAACCGCTCGTCAGGGGACAGAGGAGAGCGCGGATGACAATAAAGGTGAAGTTTATTAAAAAATAGGACTTAAAAAAAAAGAAAAACCCCGATATACATGTTATATTGCATCTCATAAACACAATCATGCAAAGAAAAAAAAACAGTCAACCCCCTTTTAAAACTGGTTAACCCTGGCTCATTGTAAACCCTGGGTTAACAAACCTGCTTCATTTTTCACGCTGCTCTGTAATTTACCCAGGGTTAACAATTAATCCTGGGTGTTCATTAGCTGGCTTTTCACACTATCCAATGTCCTTTTCTGCATATTTGCGGTGTGACGATCTGGCATGAACCCTCCGCTAATGCATGGGCCAATCACAGATGTGTATGTTGAGCGCGTGATAAGATTTTTTGGGTTGAATGGTGGGAGTCTCGTGATGAGGCACTCTAGTCCATTGCACTTTGTCTTTCACACTGGACGTTGTCAAGATAATGTGGGGTGAAGCAGTGCTGTTCATGGACCCCAGGTAAAAAACCAGTGCTAACCCAGCTTCTTTACAATTGTGAGACTTTCCTTTACCCCTGGGTTAAAATCAGAGTTTAGAACAATAACAACCCTGAGTGAAAAGCCATAGGTTTAACCACTGTAACCTACATTGCTTTTTTTTTTTTTTTACCCAATAGAAAAGAAATTTTCAATGATTTACTCCTTGATATTTATTCCTTTATGGCAAAGTGTTGCTTTGCCTTGCTTTTGGCTTGCTTAGTTGGGGTTATTTAATATTTAACAATATTATTGATCTGTGTTGTACTACTTTCATGTTATTACTGTGAAGCTGCTTTGATGCAATCTGTATTGTAAAAAGCGCTATATAAATAAATCTGACTTAACTTGACTTTATAAACAGTAGGGGTGTAACGATACACAAAACTGACGGTTCGGTTTTCCCACGGTTTTGACGTCTCGGTTCGGTTCGAATTCGGTTCGGTTTAGAAAGCTAAAATGGCTTTTTTTTTAATCAGTGGTTTAATGAAAAAAAGGTCTTTGTCATTAAATTAATTCAGTTACAATTAAACATTTCACAAGGATTAAAAAAATCTGCTAATGCTGTGAACTATATTGAAGGCTGCACATTACGATAACATTCAATGTTGTAGCATAGACTTTTAACCTAAATTCAGATGCCATTTATTTTTTAGATATAATAATCAACACACAACACATTGTATGAAAACATGTAAACTGAACATAAGGCAGTTTTTACATTAACTTGTGTTTACTCTAATAATTACACAGTTGTCATTTTCATGAAAGATATTTTAAACATAAATTAAATTATCAAGATATCATTAACAGGTTAAGTAAAATATAATATACAGGCTAACAGTGCATTTATTTAGTGCAAAGGTTCATTTATAGGAAGTTGTGGACACTGAATCACTTGCCTGCTGAGGTAAATATAATGCTAGTGACAAGCTAAAGCTTTGCTGTTTTATTGACGTCTTTCCACGGCTGAAACACTGATTGAGCGATTACACGAGTTATGATGCCTTTCAGTAAGTACACTAATATCTTTCAACATACCTTCAGGTGTCTTTTCTGTAACTGAGGAAGAGATGATCGCGTTTACTCGCGCGCCGCGGCTGCCGCTTGAAATGAGGAGCCTAGTAAGCGATCTGTCACGTCACATCAAAGAGCGCCAAAACGCCATTTATTGTTTGAATTTCGTGATCAAATAGACAGAATTTGAAAGATTAAACCTTGCTTATTATCGAAAGTAACAAAACACGGAGCTTGTTATTTGGTGTTAATGGTGGTTAGGCTACAAAACTGAATTCATTGTGTACTGTTTACATAAGACATGAGGTCCATTGAGCCGGGCTGGGCGGGGCCGGGGTAGCAGGGGCGGGGCGGGGCGTGTTCGGTACGCAATGACAGTATCGCGACTTCGAATCGTGAGTCCAGTATCGCGGTTTTTCGGTTCGGTTCGAAAATCGTTACACCCCTAATAAACAGTTATATATTGCTGTATTCTAAATATAATTAGCCTATGTTTTATCCCTAACTTTAAATGCTTTAATTTAGGCTATTTTGTAACAGCTCCACAGTTTAGCGCACCACATAGAACGTCTCGGTTCGCACCTGTGGCTAGCTCAGTAAGGGATATCGGTAATTTAGCTGTGTTCATTCAGTTAGAACGCTACTTGTTTTGGTTTTTATACACTATATGGTTTTATCTCGATGCGGCGTGGACACACTTGGAAAAAAGAGTGCATTGTGACTGTGTTACTTCCATTCAATAAATGGTCCAACAATTGTTAAAACGTTCGAATCAAAATATCCCGCCCTTTTTTTTTTTTTTTTTTTTTTTTTTTTTTGGTCGACTAATCGGTGCGCAGGACAAGACTTTGGTCAACTAAGGATTTCTTTGGTTGACTACTGCCCTACTTTTTAGCCTAAATCAGATCTGTCTTCATAGGTATGGCTTTGTTGAGTTTGAGACACCCGTGCATGCATATGATGCCGTCTACGAGCTGAATGGTAAAGAGTTGTGTGGAGAGCGGGTCATGGTGGAGCACGCCAGGGGTCCTCGCCGAGACCGCGACAGCTATGCAGGCGACGGCGGTGGAGGAGGTGGACGAGGCGGCGGCGGGGGTCATTATGGGGGCGGCAGTGGTGGTGGAGGAGGAGGAGGAGGTGGACGCAGCAGTAAGTACAGTAACATCAGTTGTTTCTAATTGCAGAGAGTACTTGGTTTTAAATGTTTGGAAACCAGATGCTTCTAAGAGGATTTTAAGTATTAGCCTTAAGCAAAAATATATCAGTAAACTCTGATACCCAGGTTTATACTGCTTGCATGTAATTATTTTTCCTTCTTACAGTTAATTTAATAAGCAATTATTAATTTCTGTATTAGCATTTATATTAAACATCATGCTGTCGATATTAACTTGTGCTGCTGAAAATGCTATTATTTAGCTAAGATGTTTTCTTTCCCCTCGTTTCTTTACGTTTTTAGTTGAGGGCTGGGCAATATGGCCAAAATATTTCTCACATTTTCACATCCAGCCCAATGTTGGTCTACAAACAATGTAGAGCAATGTTTCATCATTGAAGGCTATGAAAACAAGTATAGTGAATGTAACTATCTAGACTATGCTATATGAGCAAAAAAGGCTAAAATCATGTTACATTCTATTGTTATAATATAACAATTAAAAGTGTTTTAAAGCAGAAGTTAGAATCACCTAAATTAAAAACAAAGCACAGATTAAATGTTAACTGGTAATTATTACAGGGCTCTGTGGAATACTTGATTCTGAGTGGTCAATAGCGCCATCCAGCAGTCAGTTATTCACAGATAACAGAAACACAGGCTCGTCTGGGTCACTGAATTCGGCAGCGCTTTACGCTCGTTAGGAACGGCAAAACTTTATTTTTAATGACGTTCCAGCTGATGAGGTAAAACCGTCTGTTCGCTTCATTTCACTGAGGATTGTAAACAAGACTGGATTTGCAGACCGATTAAGAGTAACAAACGGTGCTGTGCCGTCTATATTGGATCTGACAGGAATTGTGCATCACACAGACTGTGGGGTCGAACGTGTATGTAGGGTTGGGTATCGAGAACCGGTTCCAAAATGCCAAAAACCGGGGATTCGATAAGACGCGCATTTCGATTCCTCTTATCGATTCCTTTACTTTGATGCACGCGTGTTGTGAATGGAAGTGAGCATTTGTTTACTGTTGCATTGATCTGCCAGGACCTGCCTGCCGCGGCGCACATGCGTTGCAAGCATTGCAAGTTAGATATTTACAATGGTAGAGCGCGGCAAACTTTTAAGCTTTTCAAATGATGCACCTCCAGTATGATGAAACATTTGCTTCAACACGGGGTCAATTTGAAGGAATGCACGCAACGCATTTGATTCGGTGCGATCTCTCAGCAGCCGCATTGATGTACCACGGGTTTCTACACACCATGATAAAGCTACTAGCAGCAGCAATAGCGGTCTCTCACACTCAGGTACAAAACACAGATGAGCAGACATTCGCCTTCGAACAAGAGCCGCATAATTCTGGATAAAATGAGAACCAGTTTTGTTTAAAATAGTTCTTGTTGTGTTATGTTTAAAATGGAGATCATGACATCAGACAATTAATGACTCGAATCTGTATTATTATTTTTTATGAATACTTGTTTGATACTCCATAAATACTTTTTAGTTAATGGATGATTTCTGAATGAATCTTTTGATTGAACGATTCAATGAAAAAAAAAATACATTTAACACTCACTTGCTGCTTCCTATTGGTCTAATAATGTAATTAACATAATCTTTATTTGTAGAGACTTCATTCACTTTAGCCATGAAGGGAAAGATGAGCAAGGAGAGAGTGTTTGAATGTCACGATTTGTGGTGAAAGGGTTACATCCTTTTGCTACAGTCACCTTCATTTATGCAAAACATTTGCACTAATATGCAATATCAATGGATTTGATCCTTCTTTGATATTCACCTGTCTTAAAGCAAATCAGAAACAGAGCTAACAGAACATTATGCCTCAGTAAACTATAGTTAGGTAGGTCTGTTAGGCTACATATTTTGTTATGTTCTGTTTTTTTGTGTTAAAATGAAATATTTTTGTAATTGTTTTTCATGCTAATTCCTTAAACTGTTATACATATTGTAAATTAAAGACGCATTGTCACAGTTTTACTGGTAATAGCCTAAATGTGACAACATTAAAAGGTAGATTTTTTTAAATTATTATTTATTAGAAGTATTTGCTCTCCTTTTCTCTCCAATAAATATTGGAATCGAAACCAAGAATCGTTAAGAACCGGATTCAATAAGCAGAATCGGAATCGGTATCAGAATCGTTATAATTAAAACGATACCCAACCCTACGTGTATGGGCAAATTATTCCGGTTGCCATTTTACAACATTGGAGTTTTCAAAACAGTTTTCCCCACGTACACCGACGGGCGAGTTCAAATTCATTATCATGGAAAACTTATCCACTCACAGCAGTGGGCGTTTACTTCCAAGTCTTCAGTGCGAGACGCCCATTAAAAATCGAGTGTTTCTGAGCTGAAAACTAGGGTAGAAAATAGCTTATTACTTATTTATTTTGATGTTTTTGAATGCAAAAACCATGCGAACGTCATAATTTCACCTCGGACAACAATATAATACAATTTAAAAGCCGGTTCGTGGCCCCTTTAATATATAGTACAAACTCGAAATACCACCCAGCCCTAATGTTTATTAAAGAAACCCAAACCAGCTTCACACAGCTTTCTGGATTCCTTATGTTCTCATTATGATGTTGTTGTAATGTTGATGAAATGTCATCTATGAACATTAAGCCTTTAGCCCTTTCACATCAGGGCAAGTCCTTGCCAGTACTTTCTCAAAGACTGGACTTTGATTGAATTATTCAAATTAGGGGTGTAACAATATACCGTCTCACAATATATCGCAATATGAAAATGCAACCTTTATCGTGGATAATGGCGATATGTATTCCAAATAGTTCACCCAAAATAAAACTTACTGTGTGGGAAATTAAAGCTTTTAGAGTTTTAGTGTCAGGACTACATTAAACTACTGTATATAATGCAATGGGGAATATCAGTGGGTCCTGATAATGCAAATTTCTTGTGTTAGCAGTAAAAGTGGCCTACGTTATTTTAAATGTCTAGTGCAAGCACATTCATCTTAAATAGGCACCAAGTCCAAGCCTATTAATTTACACACCCTTAAATACCAAATGTAGTATTGCAATATCATATCGTGATATGTATCGAATCATGACATGACGGTATCATTACACCCCTACTTGTTATATGAAAACTGTTGCACTTAATTTTGTTAGTGGGTGTTTTACACCAGTGCTTCTCAAGCCTCATCTTGAGTCCCTCCCCCACGGGACGTTTCGCATGCCCGCCTCCCCGTACGCACCCAGTTCAAGCCTGATGGCCTCTACTAATGAGCTGGGAACTGGAGTCGGGTGTGTTCGGTCAGGGATGCATCCTAAATGTGCTGTGGGACAGGCTTGAGAAGCACTGCTTTATACAATGGTGTTACCCCATATACCCTTTATTCTTTCTTCTTGCCTTTAAGCTTGTGTTCTAGCCCAGTGGAAAGTAACCATCAACGTCCATGTGAAAGTTTAATTTGATTTCCACAATAATGAAGTCCTTGATGTTTCAATTTGAAAGAGTCCAGTGGGGGCTGAGGCTGAGTCCAAGTGTCGTTGTGGCTAAGATGACTACCTGACCGGTTTGGCCTTGGCCTCTTCACCTTACAATGTGTGTGTGACCTTTGCCCCTTGATGCTTTGGCTGACCTAACCAGAAGCCAAGATGACAGCAGCCTTTTGCCAATAGACCAGGGGTGATGGTGAGGAATGCCATTAGTTATTGCTATGTTGTCCATATGGAAAGCCTCTAGCCAAAATGTAATAGAAATACCTAAAATGGAGACATTGTATGGGCAAGATGTTCATGCGAGGATTTGTGAGCCTAAATATTACACATTTAATTGTAATGCTGCCTGTCAAAATATAAATTTTGCCCTGAACGACCTGGGAACGATTGTCTTGTTGTCAGTCTTATCAGCTTCTCTCTTATCCACATAGTAAAGCCTTTTCTGGGAGGCATCAAACTGCTCTTGAGTCTGAACAGGTTGGCAATAAGCAACAGAGGGCAAATATGACTTGTATCCTCTCGTAGGTTCTAATGGTAATTCAATAGCGTCCGCCTTTCCTTGATTCTCGGTCATAACAGGATTTCTTTATGTCCTCTCCCTGTTCTTCTGAAGGTGGTTACAGCAGCAGAAGCCGCACCGGTAGGGACAAGTATGGTCCTCCTGTTCGCACCGAGCACCGGCTCATTGTGGAGAATCTCTCCAGCCGCTGCAGTTGGCAAGACCTTAAGGTAACGCTGGTGATGTACACGCATTAATGTGGACCGCATTGCTGTTTGCATTTTTTCCCAATTTTCACACCATTGCATACAAAGGGATCTATTACACTTAATGGCAACCAGTTTGAAATAACTTAATAATCAATCATATTACAGTATGAGGCAGAAATTAATGATTCCATACTGTGATAATGGCTGTCAATTGGCATTGCATTATAAATATAAGTTATCCTTATGAAATACCCAATATTCAATTGAAGAAACAAGATACTGTGTTCTTTCGCAATGGTGTTTAATTGTCTTCATTTTTAGTCTGTTAAAATGTCTGCATTTTATTCGGTCTTTGTCCATATTAGGGATTTCCCTAGAATGTCACAAATGTTATTATTTCTGTGAGTCTCAGTTGTGAAGCTTCTGTGCAAGGGTGCCCTCCGATGTCGAGTATGAATGAAACGAAAATTGCATGTGTGAGTTAACTCTCCAAGATGCTGACTTCACCCTATTTTGGGTAAAAATCAAGCAGCAACCTTCCAGACTCTCCTTTGCAGTTCAAGTCACTTCAGTGTTGGTTTCAATTCATCAACTTTAGAGATGGGCTTCAAGAGTTAATCCCATAGACCCCCATGTTAAAAAAAATGTACAGCCTGGTACAAAGTGGTTTTGTACTGTATACCTGAGTTTGCCCTTTATGACAACTGTGAGGGGGTGACTTTTTTATATATATATATATATATATATATATATATATATATATATATATATATATATATATATATATATATATATATATATTTAACTCATCAGTTTAAATTATATTAAGCCTTATATTAACCATTTTTTGCATGATTAAGGCTGTTGACACTTGATTGACAGCTGGATTGCCGTTAATCAGGGTTTCTGCGGGGCATTAAAAAGCATTAAAAGTCATTAAATGGATTTTGCGAAAATTAAGGCCTTAAAAGGCGTTAAAAAGCATTAAATTTGATTGACAGGCATTACTTTTTATATATATATATATATATATATATATATATATATATATATATATATAGTTTTGAAGAGAATTGTATACAAATTTATTTGAATATAGCCTTCATAATTAATCATTTGTATTTGCTCTCGCAAAATATGTACGTTAGTATCATAGACTGTAAAAAATAGTATGATAAACATGTGGAACCATTTTGGTAATTGCTTCCGGCCGGAGCAAAATTGCCGTGATGCAGAGGTGACGCGGGCATTTTGTACAGCAGTGGACAGGTCTGAAACTACGAAAAATGTCAAAGTGCAAATTTCAGTTGAAGTGGCTGGAAAATGAAGATTTCAAGACATGGTTGCAGCCCGTGGGTGGTAAACATTATGAAGGATTTTGCGGTGTTTGCAAAAAAGGATTTAAGTTGGGGACAATGGCAATCGGCACCGTAAAATCACATATGCAGTGTGACGGCCACAAATCGGCGGTAAGAGTCAAACAGCAAACAAAGATATCTAATCAAGGCTCGAAATTGCGACCATTTTGGTCTCATATGCTCCTGAATTTTAACCTGTGCGACCTAAAATATATTTGGGAGCATTAGTGCGAGTGCAAATAATGGTTGTGGTGCGACCTCTACAAAAAGTTCGCAAATTACTGTGTACCTTATGTGCGCTGATACGCGTGGCCGTACCATCATTCTATCCAACATGCATAACCAATCAAACTTCATCCTTACATTCTTAACTTTAAAGCAGATTTTAGATTTGTTAATATAAGCTGTCAATCACTCCCTTTCGCGGCGCTCCGTTGTCAAGTGACAGGGAGCCGAGCTGACCGTGCGAAATTAAGGCTGGAGAAGATGAAACGAACGCTGACAGATTTAGAGCATAAAGAGCTGAACGTAAATTAACACTGCATACACCATCGCCAAAGAAGAGCTTGCCTTCACTAAATTTAAACCCATGTTGCAGCTCATGAAAAAGAACAGAGTTGTGATTAACATGACGCATGCAAATGAGAAATCATGTGCCAATATCATCGGGGTCATAGCAGATTCTAATCGCGAGAACACCGCAGTTAAATTGTCGTCAGCTCAGTACATCTCTTTCATTATCGATGGAGACACCAGCCTGTCTGTCGAGGAGTGTGTGTGATCGTGTATGTCCGCATCCTGCTTGATGGACAGCCCACGAACATCCTCGTCAGACACGTTGAGGTGGAACATGCTGATAGTGAGGATGTTTTTTATTTTTATTTACATTGTTTTATTAATACATAGCTTATTTAGTATTATATAGCAATATATGAGTAATATCATAATTTATACTTTGCTTGTTTCATTAATGGATGAATCAGCATTTTTTTAGCGACTCTCTTGAATGAATGATTCAATAACAAATACATTTAAGTCACTTGTCGCCACCTAGTGGAGTAACAATGTGATCAATACAATTGTTATTTGAAGCTCCATGTTACTTTCAAAAGTGACATGGAGCTTCAGTGATCTATTTTGATCACTTCTGTAGACGTCAGTGTTTATATCCAACCAATAATCTTTAATTCTAGTTTCGATTCAAGTTCTTCTGTGATAATAATATTTGTAACACAGAAATAACAATACTGCGTAGTTGAATATACTCTCTGGGTCAGCAGGAGCTCCATAATATTCCGCTGTGATTTTTAATAGACATGTTTAATAGACAAAAAGTTGTCATTTAGGAATGAAAATCAGACATTAGATCTTCATTACACCCTAACACAGTAGAAAATATAATCTGAATTTTTCTGAAATTAAATTCTGAGATCTGAAATTAATTTTTGGTGGGTGCTCCTAAATTTTTGCTGGTGCTCCTAACTTTTTGAAGTTGGTAGCACCAGTGCTACCAAGTAATAAAGTTAATTTCGAGCCCTGCTAATTCTATATAGAACCTTAAAGTTCTAAAGCGCTGATCTATTTAGAACCCCTAAAATGCAATGCATGTGAATGATCACAAAATTTAAGATATGGGGGTTAAAAAAATTAATTAATCAATATCACACGAAGAGTGCCATTTCAGTTTTTATCCTCCAAAAATCCGCATGATTAAAATGTGATATTAAAGGGGTCATGAACTGGCTTTTAAAATTTTATTACATTGTTGTCCGAGATCAACTCATGACGTTCGCTTGGTTTTTGCATTCAAAAACATCAAAATGAATAAGTAATAGGCTATTTTGTACTCAAGTTGTGAGCCTACCTGAAAAACAGTCGGTTTTTATGGGCGTGTCGCACTGAAGACTTGGAAGTAAACCCATCCTGCTGCGAGTGGATAACAGTTTTGCATATTATAATGAGTTTAACTCGCCAGTCGGTGCACGTGGGGGAAAATGTCTAATGTTGTAAAATGTAGGGCTGAACGATTAATTGCATTTGCGATAATATCGCAATATGATGAAACGCGGTTTTGTAATTCGCAAGAGCTGCGATTACACTGGTCACGTGACACGCGAGAGAAAAGCAGTCTGCAAGATCAAGCATCAACTTGCCACGCTACGCGGTCTGGCGTTCAGAAAAGAACAGTTTATTTTTAATGTATGTGATTGTGTTATTTATTTTCTCTTTTGGAATGCAGTTGGTTTATATATTAAATATATTAAAACTATGAAAATCATAATGAAGTGTGAAGTGCGTCACTATTAAAACTATGAAGGCAGCTTTCATTTGAAAATACTAACGCGCGCTTTGTGAAGAGCGCTCGTGCATGCGGCTGTGAGTGACTTATTGGTTAAATGTACTTGCATGTCAAAATGCTTTTATGGGAAACATAACAGTTTATGGGAAAAATACAACAAAAATATTCCTCTATTGATGTACATAGCTTGTGACTGCAAAGCACATACTCGAACTATGTTGTGCACAGAGGTGAAGGTTGTGTTGCCTTTGCAGGACTTCATGCGCCAGGCAGGTGAGGTGACCTATGCAGACGCACACAAGGAGCAGCGCTGAACGAGAGAGTCATCGAGTTTCGCTCCATCTCCGACATGCAGAGAGCGCTGGACAAACTGGATGGAACCGACATCAACGGCAGGAAGATTCGTCTGGTTCGAAGACAAGCCACGTCGTCGGCGCTCATACTCTGGGAGCCGCTCTCGGTGAGCGCTTATTTATTTTAACTTATTTGAACAAATTAATTCAAACCATCAATTATTTAATTTTAATAATCAAGACACTTTAAAGCTCTGCTTGGTTTGGGGAATCATCTTGCTGGGCACTAGGGGTGTAATGATCCCCTCATCTCACGATACAATACTGAACTCACAATACCATATTGCGATCATCCAAGACGTATGATAAAGTATTAACAAAAATGTACTGTTGATTTTAAAATGCTAAATGTTGTGTGTGTGTAAATGAAAAGGCTTGGTCTTTGTGCTGGAAACCCAAAGCACAGGACAATAGAGACATCAGAATAATAATAATTATAAAAATCCATTTTCTCCGTTTGTAATGTTGCTCATAAATCAGAAAGTGTCTCTAAATGAGACATTCAGTAATGTAAGCATTGTGATGTCACAGTAGAACAGGCCCCGCCCACATTGGCCCTATTAGCATAGCTCCATCCCTGAATGAGCTGCACATCTTTCTGACAGCTGCACTGTTTCTCTTTTGTTTGATTCACATTAACAACATAATGTATATTAGGCCGCTCTCACTTTAATACACAGGTCTAATCGACACATATGGCGACTTCCTTTTTTTAATGTTTTTTTCTCTCCCATCTTATATTCACTGGACAAACAGTCTTGCCTCATACTGAATGCTGCTAAGATAAGAGCCGCAGTATTTACACTTACAGTTGATTGTGCATGTAATGCAGATAAATTGGGATAGGAGTATGTTAACAAACTAAACTTTTCCTTTTCCCCAGGTCTCGTAGTCGGCGTCGTTCTCGGTAGTAGAAGTCGGCGTAGCAGCCGTTCTCGGAGCAACTCAAGATCTCGCTCAAGGTAGGAATAATGAAAATTAATTTGAATGTGAATGTTTGTTTTTCCTTTCCCTTGAGCCTCTGATTGTCTTTGTAGGTCTCGCTCTCGTTGACGCCGCTCCCGCTCCAGGTCCCGCTCCAAGTCAGGACACAAGTCTCGCTCCAAGTCTCCGTCGAGCAAGTCTCGCTCGCGCAACCGTGAATCTCGTTCTCGGTCCCACACACACAAATCCCGCAGTCGGTCAACCAGTCGCAAGTCTCGCTCCCGCTGAGACGAGCGCAAGTCCCGGTCTAAGAGCACTTCTAAAGTGAAGTCAGATCGCGGGCGGTCCAAGGAGAGGTCCGTCAGCAAGAAGTCCCGAAGCAGATCTGCCTCTCCTATGGAGAATGGCGATGGGGGCGTCCAAGTCTGCTTCCCGCTCTCCAACACCTCAGGCTGGGAAGTCACCAGATAGGCATTCACGCTCCCGCTCGAAGTCTGGCTCGCGCTCCAAATCCCGATCCCGCTCCAGATCCAAGTCCCAAGACTAGTTTTAAGTGCCGTCTGAATTTTTTTTTCTTCTTCTTCCCCTCACACCTTTAGGAGTCCAGTTGTCCAGGATAGTTTTCTAATGGTAATGATGGGATCCAGGTCCAAGTTATTGCATTAGTTTTAACTTGCCCATCTTCAACAGAGTGAATCATAGCTTCGATATTTTATATACGTACCAATGGCATGAGAATAATTGATTTAATGTAGTGTGCTGCATGTCAATCCTTTTATAAACTATGATCCTCTGTGCTGTGGCTGGGAAAGGCCTCTCTCGGCAGTGAAACGACTGGCCACTGCATCCTGTGGCTTAGGAAATGCTAACTGTTCTCAAAGTAATCATGGTTTCCTTTTCTTCATTTAATTGAAAACTGTCTGATTTTGTTTTATTAAAATTTACAATCTATTTCACTGTTGGTGTGTTTTTTTTTTTTTTTTTTTTTTTTTACCAAAACTCCTTGTGAAAGTATATATATATTTATATCTTTTCATTAGCAGATAAAAGCAGCACTTGAGGCTCCGTTCACACCAAAGATAACAATGCTAATTTTTTTCAGATGATGAAATTAACAGCCAATCAGAATCCAGCATCCAGAACTGAAGTCTTTAAAGCAAAAGATGACACAACTGTCACTTATAACACAACTGTTTTGGCTTTGACGGCTCTAGAATAAAGTTATTTTCCCGCTAAAGTTAGTTTTAATTGATTCATTTCCATTGGAATGATCATTAGTTATGAACTTAGGGCTGCTAACACAAACTATTCTGACAGAAAACTGTTAAGTTCTACGCAAACTTCAAAAATGCAAACCTGTGAGAATGCTGATGGCATGCACATGCATTAAAATTTTATTCTATAGGTATTTCGCCATGAATACATGTGCGCAGGCATGGAGTCCTTCCCTAGAAAAACAACTCTCAACAAACTACTTCTCTGGCCTTAATTTATAATACAGAATTGTAGCGCTTCGTAGCCACGTGAACTACAGAGGTAAAGGGAAGGAGGCCTTCACAGGGAGAGACTAGTGACACAGGACTGTGTTATCACATCCAGAGGCAGGTCCTTCATCAGATCTGAATCAGATGAATTGTGATAAACCTCAGGATAAATAGAGAGACTAATATTAGCATAGTGCTTTAATTATATTTAGTGCTTTGTGGGTAATCGGGAATATTTTAATGTATACAATGTTCAATAGGCAGCCCACGCAGTGTTGACAGGGCTAATATAGTCATACTTCCTGGTTCTGGTAAGAACTCAAGCTGCAGCATTTTGGACTATCTGAAGTTTGTTTATTAAGCGTGCAGGGTAACCACCCAATAGAGCATTACAATAATCTAGCCTTGATTTCATGAACGCATGAACTAACTGTTCCCCATTTGTTAATGAGAGCAAGTGACGTAATTTAGAAATATTTTCAAGATAGAAAAATGTGGTTTTACAGATACTAGACATGACTTTCAAATGAAAGATTGGAATTTCTATTTTTTTGAATTGGTAAGTTTCATCAGGGTGTGAAGAAATATAGAGCTGAATGTCATCAGCACAACAGTGGAAACTAATGCCATGCTTCCTAATGATATCTCCTAAGGGTAGCATGTACAGAGTGAACAACAGTGGTCATAGTACTGAGCCTTGTGGCACGCCATACTGAACTTTTAATCGATAATACGTCTCTTCATTTACTGTTATAAACTGTCATATTTAACTGTAATTTATTTTTTAGCTCAACTGTCACAGAATGGAAAGCACAGGATTGTGACAAAATTCCTATATCTGATCCTTATTCCACCCTCTTTTTTCCTCCCTCAGTGGTTTGATCTAAGATTAAAAATGTAATTGATGCTCAACAAATAAAAACATATTTAACACAAATGAACAAATGATAAAGCTTGGGTTGCTGAATATCCGAATCCCTTATTTCAAAAGCACTTATTGTTAATGATATGGGTGTTGTAATTTATGGTAATATTTTCCAAATTAAAAATTAATAAGAAGCCTAGTTTCAACATAGTTTTACATCATAATAAGAATGGCATCTACACAAATTTTAGCGTCTTTGTTTATCCCGAGGTTTTTCCGCAACCTGCCAGATCCAGATCTGATGAAGGACCTTCGCCTGGACGGTGTCATCTTAGCTGCCCCTTATAAATGATTGTTTCGACTGAAGGAAATCAATCAAAATTAATTTTAGCTAGACAATAACTATTCAAGAACCATTATAAAACAAAACCAATCTCGGTTACCTTAAATGGTATGTTTTCAGACATGAAAATCACTCACCTTTCGGCGAAATTCGCCGTTTTGAAACCAAAATAGATGACCTACGTGAATCGTGTAGATTCGATAAGAAAATGTTTTGAGGGAGGGGGGGGGTATAATATAAATGTAGCCGTACTATAGTATAATGTGAGGTAGGAATTAATATCTAAGTCATTAAATTCAAGTTCGCGTAAACGTTTCCCTCCGCTGCGGCTGACAGTAATTCTCAATTCAGTTCAAACAAACAGCGCGTCGACTCCTCAGTCATTCTCCATTCAAACAGCACAGCGCGTCGTCAGTCATCAGCATTCAAACAGCACAGAGCGTCGCGTTCGGCAATGATGAATCTCTCTCCAAGATGATTAAATGTTAATATTATTATACTATAGATAAATACTATATTATACTATACACGATCTGTAGATAAAGCTCTATGGTTTCGAATACATTGACTGTCTTGCTGTAGTACCTCAATCATGTTTATCATCCTTTACAGCGTGTCTAGATCACAACACTGGAGAGCACTATCATTGTTCTTCACGCGCACAGTAACTGAAATTTAAAACTGTTAAAAGAAAAGGCTCAATAAACTATTGCATAGATAGATACTGTATAATACACTATGCATCGATATATTTCCTTTGTGCTTTGAACTTGTCAATGCGGACTCGAAAGAGCTCTATGGAAGAGCTGCGCGCTGTGACTCTTGTTGCCTCAAGCGCATCATTCAGCGCTAGCGATGCGCATTGGAGTCTTTTATAATCAAATCATAATACTTTTGCGCAATGAAAAATTATCAATAGTATTTTTTGGTTCTGTTCTGTCTATCTAGCATATGGTGCTGCCTCATTAAACAGCTGTGCTATACATTTGTGCTATATATATATTCTTAATTTTGTAGTAGACTATAAAATATTTGATCTTTTTGATTTTTATCTTGTTTTTCATGAATGCATTTTACAACAATACAAAGATCAATGTGCAACGTTTTACCAGATTTAGTGCTACAGTTACTGTCTCATATTTGTTCCCCACTATTTTTTTTACTAAATGTTCTGATTTTATATAATTATTGTTTTTCTAGACTAAATTTGACTGAGTTACCCACTAATCTAGTTTATAATATAATTTTTGTCATAGTTTATAATCATATTTTTGTTGTTGTTGTTGTTTTTCTTGAAGATGTCTGTATTAAGTAGACTGTGTTTAACACACAAAAGAGTGATTATCAGTTCAACACACAGTTATAGAAATTCTACAGATTATTATTATTTTTTTTTTTTTTACTGCGATTGTAACGGATCGGTATCGATCTTTTAAAAAAAAATTATTATTAAAATAAGGCCATAATATTTTTGACTCATGGCTGAAGTTAAGTTTCTCCAGCTCTCCCCAGGTTGGCAAAAAATGCATCTCAAAATGCATCAGATTGAGGCTTTAATTATGGAATATTTAACATTTTCTTACGGGGAGCATGCCCCCGAACCCCCCTAGAGGGGTAATATCCTTCTCACCTTTTTCACCCCTGAGCCGTTTTCATGCCTGATGTTTTATATCCGCTAAATTTGGCACCAATTGACGTCACGTGATAAATGGCTACATTCAAAAGCACAACAGAATCAATAAGGCAGCTGCTGTGTCGATACTCGCATTATTAGGAGTTCATGATGTTCATTCAATGTTCTGAGCACAGCCCAGGTGTACTGTAATACATGTGAAAGCCCTATATAAACGCTTCAGTTATGATTTTCACTAGGAATTATTCTATTAACCCTTGTATGGTGTTCAGGTCGGTTGGACCTGTTTTCATTTTTATCAAAAGAAAAATTATATGATTAATTATTTTTTCAAACTCAGACTCATTGGCCTTGGCTCATTTTGTGTGAAGAATATCAATGAGAACTGTCAAGGATCAGAGAAGTCCAGAGAATACTGCGAGAAAATTATTTTAATGGCAAATCAGTCACCGCCTCAAGGCTGAACAAAACAGAAACAGTCACTTCTCAAAAGGAAACAGAATGATGCTCAGCAGCTGGTTCTGATGAAGGAAGAGGACCTCAGCCGGAGCAACGTTTGGTTCCGGTGATAAGGAGTCTGAACGGCGGGCCTGTAAGCGGACCCTCTGCCTCACTCCGCGAAGATGACTGGGTATGGCACAGAAGAGGTAGAATGCAGTAATAGGCAAAGGTGGCGTTTATACACTTACGACAAGACAGGACAAGGCTAGGAAAACAGGTTACAGTGATGTAGCATCAAACAGCGATCTAACACACATGAAGGTCAAGCAATAATCCGACAATTCAGACAAGAAAGAGAGGACTAGAAGTAGCGTAGAGCTGATGAGAAGATAGGGACCAGGTGTAATAATGAGAACATGAGCAACAGCTGAGGGTAATGAGGGAAGAGATACTGGATGTGTAAGAGTGAAATGATGAAGAATAACCAGCAGAGGGAGACAAAGGAAAGAAAACAGAAGGAAAGAACCAGGATCATGACAGTACCCTCTCCTCAAGGTGCGCCACCTGGCGCACAAGAGGAAGACTGACGGGAGCGGAAGAAGTCGTCAATCAGCGAGCGGTCCAGGACGTCCCGGGAGGGGATCCAGCATCTCTCCTCAGGACCATAGCCCTCCCAGTCGACCAGAAACTGATGACCCCTCCCCCTGGGGCGGATGTCGAGTAATCTGCGAACACGGTAGACAGGTGCACCCTCGAGTACGGACCGGAGACAAGACAGGACGAGGAGGGGCGCGAACGACGGGCTTCAAATTAGAAACGTGGAACACAGGATGGACACGGCGGAGCCTGGCTGGTAATCTAAGTCTGACTGAGACTGGGCTAAGGACCTGAACGACGCGGAATGGTCCAATGAATTTGGGAGCGAGCTTGCGCGAAGGATATTGAAGAGGGAGGTTGGTAGTAGAAAGCCAAACCCTCTGACCGCAGGAATAACGGGGACTCTTTACGCGACGTTTATTGGCGGCCCGCAGAGTGATGGAGCGCGACTTACAAAGAGCGGACCTCACCGTTCTCCAGGTTCGTCTACAACGCTGGATGAAAGCCTCTACGGAGGGTACCTTAGACCTTAGTTCGGAAGAGGGAAAAAGCGAGGGCTGGTACCCTAGACAACTCTGAAAGGGCGAAAAACCGGTCGCCGAGGCTGGAGCGGAGTTATAGGCATATTCCGCCCACGAAAGCTGTTCCGCCCAAGACGCGGGATTACGAAAAGCTAGACAGCGTAACAGACGACCAATAGTCTGGTTAGCGCGCTCGGCCTGACCCGTCGTCTGGGGATGATACCCAGACGATAGGCTGGCCGAGGCACCAATGAGGCGACAAAACTCCTTCCAAAAAAAGAGAGGAAAACTGTGGTCCTCTATCAGAAACAACGTTCTCGGGTAGACCGTGGATTCTAAAAACATGATCAACGACTATCTGAGCGGTCTCCGTGGCGGATGGAAGCTTTGGCAGCGGGACGAAATGGGCGGCCTTAGAAAATCGATCTATAACCGTGAGAATCACCTGGTTACCCCTGGAGAGCGGAAGCCCCGTGATAAAATCCAGCGCAATCTGTGCCCACGGACGAGAAGGAACCGGGAGAGGTCTTAGAAAACCAGCCGGGGGTCTATTAGAGCTCTTTGTCTGAGCGCAAATCGAACAGGAGGCGATGAACCGGCGAATGTCACGCTCGCGGGAGGGCCACCAAAACCTCTGCTGAACAGCGGCGATGGTACCCCTGACCCCCGGGTGAGCGAATAATTTAGAAGAATGTCCCCACTGAAGTACGGCGCGACGGACAGAAGGGGGAACAAACAAAAGACCCTTAGGACATTGACGCGGTGTCCGGGTGCGGAACAGTGCGCGTCTGAACCTGACGTTCAATAACCCAGACGGCTGCGCCTACTATCACTCCCTGGGGAAGAATCCCCTCATCCGTAGACACGGTCTCTGGGGAAGGAAATTGACGAGAGAGAGCGTCAGGCTTCTGATTCTTGGACCCCGGCCGATAAGAGATAGTGAAGTCTGAAGCGCGTAAAGTACAGGGACCAGCGAGCTTGACGAGCATTAAGTCTCTTGGCAGAGCGGATGTACTCGAGATTCTTATGGTCGGTCCAAACCACGAACGGAAACCGCCGACCCCTCCAGCCAATGACGCCACTCACCTAACGCAAGACGAATAGCCAAGAGCTCGCGATTACCCACATCATAATTCCGCTCAGCAGGGGTAAGACGATGTGAGAAAAGATGGAGGTATTCCTCGGGGACCCCGGACAAATCCCCTGGATCTTCCTGAAAGACAGACACAGAGGACACAGGAGACACAGCAGACACAAGACAATTAACATGACAGGAAAGACCCCAGGGGAGAATGGAGTTCTTAGACCAATTGATATGGGGATTATGTTCGGGTAAGCCATGGATGGCCTAAAACTAAAGGGGTACTCGGGGAATCAAAAATAAAAAAAGAAATAGTCTCTGTGTGGTTGCCAGATACGGTGAGACTCACCGGTACTGTCTGAACATGTAACCTGGGCGAGGATACTGCCATCCAGGGCGAAGACGGACATAGGGTCCTGAAGACTCACAAGGGGAATACCACGCCCGGAGGCCCAGTCTCTGTCCATAAAACTTCCCTCAGCCCCAGAGTCTATTAGAGCAGAACAGGTAGCAGAAGAACTAACCCAGCGGAGAACAACCGGCAGCGTCGGTACGGTAGCGTGGAAGAGGGTCTGAGAGAGGATGCGCTCACCAGTCTCCCTCTCACGACTGGTGAGCTCTGGCTTTTACTGGGCACGCTGTTACGAAGTGCTTGTCAGAACCGCAGTAGAGACAGAGACGGTTTATGATCCGGCGCTGGCGCTCGGTAGCGAGATCCGCATTCCCCCAGCTGCATAGGCTCAGGATCAGAAGAAGTCAGCGAAGTGTTGGAACTGGCAGATGAAATGGGCGAGGCGCAGGTGCGACGAGCGCGTTGACGTAGTTCAAAGCGCTTCTCCACTCGTAAGGCTGCATCGATCAGAAGGTCGAGACTTGTGGGAACCTCCCGGGCCAGCACCTCATCTCTTATCTCGGCGTCAAGACCCTCAGTAAAACGAGCCACCAGCGCGGGCTCATTCCATCCGCATCGAAGTGGCGAGAGTACGGAACTCCACGGAGAAATCGGAGACGGTGCGTCGTCCCTGGCGTAACGAGGATAATGCACGAGAGGCCTCGGGACCATGAACAGAGCGGTCAAAGACGCGCAGCATCTCCTCCTTAAACAGCGAGTAACGGCCCAGACAGTCGCTCTCAGCGTTCCAAACAGCCGTTCCCCACTCGCGGGCCCTGCCCTTAAGAAGGGAGATAACATAGGCAATGACTCTCTCGCGTAGGTCGAGGGCTGGAGAGAAAAAACCACCTCGCACTGGGTCAAAAAGGAAGGCACTCCGTAGGTTCGCCAGCGTAACATGGAGGGTTATTTGCTCGTGGCTCAGCAGATTCCAGGCCGGCAGGACGAGTGACCTCCAAACGGATGACATGAAGCTGCTGGGAAAGATTGGCCACCTGAGCTGATAAAGAGTCAACGGCGCGCGAGCCGCGGAAAGCTCCTCGTCATGCCTCCCCAACAGCGCTCCTTGCATCTCCACGGCGGCCTGAAAGGAGTGATCTCCAGCCTGCTCCATCTTTAGTGGTTGGATTATTCTGTCAAGGATCAGAGAAGTCCAGAGAATACTGCGAGAAAATTATTTTAATGGCAAATCAGTCACCGCCTCAAGGCTGAACAAAACAGAAACAGTCACTTCTCAAAAGGAAACAGAATGATGCTCAGCGGCTGGTTCTGATGAAGGAAGAGGACCTCAGCCGGAGCAACGGTTGGTTCCGGTGATAAGGAGTCTGAACGGCGGGCCTGTAAGCGGACCCTCTGCCTCACTCCGCGAAGATGACTGGGTATGGCACAGAAGAGGTAGAATGCAGTAATAGGCAAACGTGGCGTTTACACAAGACAGGACAAGGCAAGGAAAACAGGTTACTGTGATGTAGCATCAACCAGCGATCTAACACACATGAAGGTCAAGCAATAATCCGACAATTCAGACAAGAAAGAGAGGACTAGAAGTAGCGTAGAGCTGATGAGAAGATAGGGACCAGGTGAAATAATGAGAACATGAGCAACAGCTGAGGGTAATGAGGGAAGAGATACTGGATGTGTAAGAGTGAAATGATGAATAATAACCAGTAGAGGGAGACCTGTACACCCCCCCTACACATTTACATTACACACAGGATGTTCGGGTCCACTGGACCCGAGGCTAATAAAAGTGTGGAAATTGTAGGTCCTGTGTACCTTTACTCTGTCCTCCTCCTGTCAGTGTGTGTGTGCGAGTGTTAATTTTGTGTTTCTGAACCTGGCGTTCCCACAAAAGGTCACAACATGGCTGCAAAATTCAAGCACGGCCACCATCTGCTCTCACATTCCGGCACATTTTACCCTCTGCCACTAATTCTTAAATGTGATCTAACAAAGGCAAAGAGAAAATATTAATATATGCTAATTATATTGCTTGTAATTGGGATGAATTAAACATCTGTTGAGTATTTTAACATAAAATTGTTTGATTGTGTTGAATTAAAAACCCCAAAATGCATCGGGTCCACCAGACCCACGAACACTGGCTGAAGAACAAAAATAAGAACACCACACAAGGGTTGAACAAGTTGTAACAAACAAATGGCTTCAAAAGCACAACCTAGAGCTTTCATTAGTGGCATTTAAAATGCTCATTTACAATCCCCACAGAAAAAAAAAAAAAGTTATTGACTTCTGGAACCCAGTGGTTGCATGCTTTATGGGACATGCAGTACAGTAGGACTGTTTTACCACATTGGCAGAATGAGGCTCTTTTTCTGAGCCAAGAGCAGTTAAACCAAAATGACAAGTCAGATAAAATCAAGGATTGATTTGGCAGTTTTATTGAGCTCTTCTTTTGCCCTTGAATCATTAGAGGACCAAGTGAGGCCTTGCCTTCCCACTGAATACCTAGAGAGAGAAAAAAAAGCCAAGTTAAGACACTTGAATCAAAAGCAACCTTAGAAGGCAAAAGCTACCAACCTCCATAGGGAGAAGCAGCAAATTCACCACCAGGACCACATGTTGAGTTACAGCAACCGCAAACTTGGTCATTACCATCAGCAGCAAACCACCTGCGATCGAACAAAGACATGGAACCTTCAACATGAGAAAAGTCCATTTAAAAATAAAGTGCTCATCGTACCCATTTGCAAAGGAACAGGATTTCTGCTGAGCACCACTGGGTGCTGAAGCAATAGTTACAAAACCGGGGCAGATGGGAGGAGAAAAGTCAAGTTAACTCATGATATTTATAGTACATAGAAGGACTGTTGCTCTCCTGGAACATAAATGCCTCCAGATGGAACTGGATCTTGTCAGCCTAGGACCGAGGCATGAAGCTGTAGTTTTGGCATCCACAAAGCACCGGACAAAAAAAAAAAAAAAAAAAAAAAGAACAACTCATGAACATCAACGTGACTCTGTGACAGTTGATACAAAAAGCAACTTGAACAGTCCTACCGCATTGAGGGCCATGACCTTACCCATGATTCTCAATGAAGGAATATGCTCAGAAGAGAGTTCACATCAGGTACTTGAGTGGCCACACAGCTGTCCAAAAACACACTCAGAGGCACATGGTTGTACTGCTTCACAGAAGCCTCGAATGTTAATAACGCCACCCAAGAAATAAGAGTATGAAGGCCTCTGATAGGACCAGTCATCTACACAAAAAAACATTTTAGGCACAGCCACAATACGAGGGTAAAAAATCATTTTATTGAAAAATCTGTACCAACTCATCATGATCTTCAGGAAGAACAGCAAGACTTCTTGACCTGCCTCTGTCTGAGGCATACGGGACCAATGTTGGCCTCAAGGCATCACTGCTTACATTTTGGAGTCTGCAGTTCATGAAATGCCCATTAAATGGTCTCCCAGTGGCACGAGAAAGTGCAGAAAGTCACAGAGATCACTTAACTTTGATAATGGCACTGAACACCAACAATTGCACCATCCCCCCGGCTAATCGAAAGTACCTGCAAGCGCCTCAGGGGTGTAGGGAAGAGCGAAGGTGTACACAAGCTCATCCTCAATCAGCTGTAAATCACCAATTAGTAAATTCCTCATCACCACAGCTGCCCTCAGAAGCTCGGGTTTTGCCAGAGATCAATGTTTTGGAGACATGCACTTAGGATTGAACAAGCATATTGGCTGTTCCAGGTAAAAACTAGCTTTAACACTATTAACCCTCTGGGGACGAAGACCTTTTTGGTCAGCATGTGTTTGGATCTATGGATTCAGGCTACATCCAGATTAATCCAGATACTCAGTGTAAAAATGAATAATACATAACAGGCACAATACCGATAAACATGAATATCTATTGGTACTACATGGATCACATGACTAAACTTACGTCATCGTTTTAAAATACCTCTGGTTTCACTGTCCACACTACAAGGCGGATTCAAATTTATCCCACTTTGGAGAGCGTTTCCAAACGATAGGTTTTTGTTGACTTAAAACGGCGTCGCAGTGTGGACGGAAAGCCAAAACGGACAGAAAAATATACGTTTTCAGAAGGAAAACGTATTAGTGTGGACATGGCCTCAGAAGACCCTAAGCTAACAATGTATGTTACGTGTTTATAAGGAAGTATGAGTGAAAAATTTTACAATAAACTAGAGAATTTCAACACTGAAAATTGTCATTTTACTGAAGAAAAAAAAGGAAAAGTTTGAACAAAAATACATTTTTTCAAACCTTTGCTTGACAAACATTTGTAATTGTTCATTCAAAAGTGTTAGAACAATGCACAATTATTCAGAGCTTGTTAAGCTCTGGCCTAAAACAATAAAATACTGCTACAATTGCTTGCGTGCATGTATACATGTAAACACTCAATCTCTCATAAAATCGGTGCACTCTAATACTACACTCAGTCTCCTCCACTCGACGCTGTTTGCGGCATAGAACTTACTCGTCACTCCACCCCTTGCGAGGCTACGAGAGTCCTCTGATTAGCAGGAATACATCATGGTAAGCTTCCTCCCAGCAGCAATTTATCCATTGATCTTTGCAGGTGGGAATTTTCTTAACAGTGATTTCATTGGCCTTATACGCAGTGGTATTACACAACAAGTAAACCAGATCACTGTTTTCAGTGGAATTTGAGAAGAAAAAAAAAACACCGGTCATTAATGGTTTAAGATAATTACACCTTTGTAAAAGTATCCCATTTTGGAAGGTACCACTCAATCCAGACCTAGAGGGTTAAGGCACAATATACGCTCTAAAAAATACTGGTTTGTTTTAACCCAAATGTAGGTAAAACATGGGCAAACCCAGATGTTGGGTTAAAATGTAATTTAAACATTTACCCAAATCAAGTTTCTCTTTACACCCAGATATCCCTTATCTGGGTGTAAAGAAGAAAAAATATAAAACGTTTAAATATCAATCTGCACATGTGAGGGACATTGGTTATGATAATCTTTGCTTGCTCCTTTTAAGTTATCTTGAGTAAAACCGCAAAAAAATCATGAAGCACATAAAAAAGACCAGAACCGGAAGCGATGACACCTGTTTTACAGAATGCAGAAGTAAGTTGTGCATAAAGCCTATTGATGCAGTATAAAAAGGCACATGCTAATGTGAGAAGAACAGTTCGTCAAGCTAAAAGGGCAAGTTGGAAGACATAGTCAAGGAAAATTGGGAAAGAACACAGATGTGAGAAGAAGATGTGGTGTCCAGGATGAGTCTAGGACACACATGATTAAATATAACTTTATTTTTTAATGAAAAAGCATGTTAATGGAATATGTGAATATTGCAATAGTCAAGAGACAGCAGAGCATGCAATTGTGTATTGTCCTAAATACAAAATACAACAGCCGGACAAAGATATCAACTTGGTGAGAACCAGATGACACTAAATTTACATGATATACTACAAAGAGGATCTGGTGGAATTTGTTTTCATGCTTTGTTTTCTTTTTTAAGTTAACTGGGTTATTAAAATAATTTAGGAAGTGTAGGTTGACCTCTTGATCCACACACTCCAGTTCAGATAGTGGCGCTAATGCACCAAAAATCGGATTGCCAGCCGCCATAGAAAAAGAAGAAGTGGAAGGCGGGAACATGCGACAACTATGGCGACAACCACGTGATCTGGCGTCATAGATGTGCGCAAAGCCAGCAGCTCAGCCATCTTTTATTTTTATTTTAGTAATAAAAGGCTTTTAAAGCGCGATCGATTGATCCGCTGAAAGGTGTGATATGATCTTCATCGCCTTTAGTCTGAGACTAGAGAACCTATTTGACTGCTTTGCATCCACACCATCTGTTTGTGGCAGGTCAGTAGATATGTCTTTGTATATTAAACTGGTTATTGCCTTATCAAAATCACCATGGTAACCATAGTTTACTCTGAAATGCTATAGTTATTGTTCCTACTGTAAAATAAATCTATTATTTTGAGATGAAGCTTCAAGACGCCTTCTCAATCCTTAATAACAATTGGATAATCTTTGGTATTTGCTCTTAATTCTATTTTTATATGTATTTTAGGCTCTGGAAGTAAATAGTCATGACAGGTGAGTGAAATGCATTTAATAAAAACCTTCAAAATAAGATGATGATTCAATAAGATCGACTTGTATTATAATTAGAATCAAAACATGTTTTATCTCATAGGTTTTTATTTATAAGTAAAGGATGAGTTTGAATGCAACACATATGAAGTGCATGTGTGTAGACTTCAAATGGGTTAGATCTTTTGTTAATTCCCTAATGTGGTTTAACATTACTTTAGAGGCACATAGTTGTGCCTCAAGTGTGAGTTTTAAAGCTGCTGTATTGTTTAAGAATAGAAGTTGCTAATTTGGATGGTAATTGGGTAAACTAAATGGCACCAAAGTGTGTTTTGGCACATTATTAGGTTATTAGTAATGCAACACAGTTTCTTTATTTTATCTTGAGATAAACTTGTGCATTGATTATCTATCGCACATGGTAGGCTGGGTTCAATCCTGCAACTATTGAAGGCCTGCACATGCAGTGGAAATGGCTCATAAAGCTTGCATTTCATTTATTATTTTTACTCTTTGTTTACAGAGAGAATATTTGTGTTTGTCTGATGAGAGGAGCTTTACAATATGATGAAGGACGTTGACTGTCTCTACTGTAGGACATCCAGTTACTGCATCTAAACATCACCTCGAAAAAGACATCTCAGATTCGCAATATATTATAAAGATTCTGGCATTGGTAATTACACATTTCTTCAGTAGTTGTTTTGCACAGAGATGATATTCTAACGCAATCTGTTGTCTTCGTGACAGGGAAGTTTTCTATCCCCTGTTACTGTGCGGACGGAGGCCATGGCCGGAGCCACTGGCATTGCCCAATGTGCACCAAAATACTGCAAAGGACAAAGGATTACAAAATACATATTACCAACCATGGTTTGTGCCTATTTAAATACATTTCCTATTGAATAAACTTAATTTTACACAATATATTTTATGATTGAAGATGAATGGAATATCAAATCTGAATTGGGATGTATATGAATGTTTTTCTATCGTTTGGACTGTAACGTTTATCATTATTGGTGTTGTCCCTATTATAGAATAAAAGCTAATTTTTTAAGATTTAAGTGTATCCACTACACTGGCCATCTTTGTCTAGATTCCAGCTGTTTCTATCACTGCATTCTGGGATGTGTTTAGACAGTATTGAAGGAGTTCCTTCACTATAACTACTGTTTAACTACCCTGATTGTGCTTTGTTTTTCCTCATTCCTTTGCTCTCTGAGTAAAAAACCTGCAGTTATCTAACATCCTTCATTTGCTCTGTTTCATGTAATTGCAGGTGTGGAGATGACAGACCAATCCACAGGTGAGAAATGGCATTTAATAATTTGGGCATTTTCAGTGACGTTTATCCATTGATTGAAAACCAATTGATTGTGTCCAAATTCAAAACCAGAGCAACTGCCCAGTCGTTTAGTAGTGACGAAAAGTCTGCCGTGCAGTGTAGAGATCAAGATGTTGCCGCGTGGCCGCTTCCGGTGTAAAACAGGCCGTTAAAGGCACACTGATGTTTTGAATCAAAATATCCAAAAATTTATAAAGGAAACCTTTATTGCCCCGAGTTGTTTTGCACTCAAAAAACACTAGATTCTAGAACAGTGTTATATATTTAGTTGTTTTGTGAACTGTTTTAACACTGACCATGGGGCATCTATCACTGACATTGTACCCATCGTTACCCTCCATTTCCGGAAGCACCAAAAATGCTTTAATATATTATGTGTTTTATGTGACAGGTGAGCAACTGTTTGCATTCATCTACAGAAAACAAATCATTGTTCTACAGCTCAACATAGTCATGTTTAAATTTTGAGCCGCATTTAGCAGAGAGGCATCTGCGGTGTAATAATAAAAGTGTCGCGCCCGTCTCTCATTAGCAATCGCTCCAGTTGCTTCGTTCCACTCCAACGGTTCATAAATATTTAATACATTACCAGTCATCCATGAATATGATTTTTGCCCACGATTCTGCTGGCGCCATCAAGCCTCGCCTTTGCTTTGAATAAACGACTTCTAGCGGTGAAAACTACACAGTGTGCCTTTAATGATTCTGAAGGCTTATTTCTTAAATAAATGTAATTGTAAGTTGGGAGGAAACAGACATTGACAGACCAGATGGAAACTTCATGGTAAAGACGTTGTCTCATGTAGACATGTCCTGATCCTCCCTCATCACACATTATTCTGGTTTCTAGTAAGACCTTGATGAGCTGTTGCAGGGGTGTTTAATTAGGGTTCAAGCTCTCAGCTTTGCAGGACAGTGGCTGAATCCAAAACCCTCACTATTGCCTATGTTAGTCCACTAATTCAGTTCACTTGAAGGAGTGGAGGAAAACAAGTGAGTGAATTCGGACAGCTGTTGAGCGTACATCTGCTGTACACTCGTTATTGCGGCGCATTGTGGGATTGAATAAATGCACTATGCTCAACATATCATTTGTGCGTACAAATGATTTTAAGAACGAATCACAATTCACAAAAATTTTCGTAATACAAATTTTTATATATATATATATATATATATATATATATATATATATTCTAAATTTACAAACAAAATAAAGGAACAGCTGAAACCACACGTATGCTAAAAGCACTTTCTCTGTACGGCCTTATAAGTGTGTTAAAGGGGGGGTTGACTGTGATTTCACTTTTTTGATTTTAAATAGTGTGTAATGTTGCTGTTGGTGCATGAACAGTATCTGCAAAGTTGCAGCACTGAAAGTTTAGTGTAAGCAGAGATATCGTCTTTTAAAAATCAGGAAGTATACTTGCCTACAAAAACAACTCGATTGGGACTACAGCTGGGTTGTGGTATGTCACTAACCCACACATTTGCATCAACCACTCCCTCCGGAAAATGCAAAACAGTGCATGCGCGCATATTTCAGCAGCTCCTCGTTGAGTGAGTTATGTTCACGCAACTGTCAGGTCCTCTGTGCTCGGACTTCCCACGGACGCTATTCTTCCTCAACAATGGATACAATTTATGTTTGATTATGTTCCTGAAAGTGACGATCGTAATCTAGCTCTCTATGCTGCGCATTTTACGGAAGACTTCCAGAATCTCTACGAGTATTTACTTCCAGAATCTCCACGAGTAATGCCGTTTTCAACAAGAAACTTACTAAAACATGAAGCGGATCCAACTTTAAAACCAGAGCCAGCAGTTGTTGAGCCACAATCTGTAAGTAGGCTAAGACTTAAAGAGGCTATATGCAGCTTTTTCCCAAAATAAACGTAACAATAGCCTTTTTATTTTACCATGTATGACTCAAACATCTCCTGATGAGCATACTTACAACTTGTCCCAGTGGGTGCACCTATAAGCCTGTATCCTATTTTTCCTATTTTCTGTCGGGTCTGACTTTTCCCGCGCTGTCTGCAGATGTGACGTCAAGCCCGTTCGTGTTAAACGTTTCAGATCACTCTGCCACCACCGCTAGTCAGCAAGTAGCCTACACTCGAGTTGCAAGCAGAACACTTATCTCAAACAATATATGTATTTGACTGTTCTTACCTCTGTAAACATAATGTTGACCTCCTTGTAGCGGATGACGTGTGCACGTACGAGTGACTGACATGACACTGTCATAAACATGACATAACACCTGTCATGAACATGAAGGAGTCTTTATGAATGTTTATGACTGTTGTCATTAAGTGTCATTCGGTAAATTATGACACTTTTAATGCAAAGTTGACATTGTTTAAAATGTCTTTGTCATGACAACTTGACATTAACCAAGAAATCATAACTAGTTCAACGTGTTCCACTTTACTTGAGGTAAAGGGAAATATTAATGACACTGTTGTTAAAGCATTTGACAGTGTAATGACCCTTAATGACATCTTTATAACTAGTACAATGTGTTCCACTTTACTTGAGGAAAAGTATTCATGTCATGTCACATTTATAATGGTGTCATGCTCATGACAACCAAAGTTAAAACCAACCATAACATATGATAGGGTAATGTAATTTTAACACATTACAGTTTAACGGGTTATGATTTCTTGGTTATTTCAAGTTGTCATAACCAAGACATTTTTGTCTTTGTTAATGTCAAGTTGTCATAAAAAAGACATTTTAAAAAATGTCAACTTTGCATTAAAAGTGCCATAATTTACCGATGACGCATAATTACAACAGTCATAAACATTCATAAAGACTCCTTCATGTTCATGACCAGTGTTATGTCATGTTTATGACAGTGTCATGTCAGTCTTATGCACACCCCTTCAAATAAAGTGTTACTGAACTCTGTATAATTAATTTGTACAAGTAAATATACACACATATGCATGTATATATTTAAGAAATTTTGCATGTGGATACTTTTATACATGATGTATAGCAGTTGCTCATTTTCCTTTAAAGAGACATGCACTGAAACGGGTTCGGAACAGAGCTGTTTTTGAGGAGTTAAAAAGGCAGTTGTTTTACACAACCATTGAGGAATTTTAACCAAAGTATGTTACAAACTTTTAAGACCCTAAAGCCTGGCTCACACTACAGGAGTTTTAAAATCCTAACAGATTTTGAAATCTGGTTGCAGCTCAAACTTGAAGAGAATCTTTGCAGATTTTCTTCCCTCAAATCTTAAACATGCTCACACTACAAGATTTGAAAAACTCGGTGAATCACACTACAGAATGTTATTAAGATTATTGTGCCAGAGGAAGTGGCTCATGTGATCTTGTTGAGTCACTCAAAATTACTAGAGTGGACATTCCTTCACCACGACAGCCTGTTTCTTATGGCTAGACAGTACTGACGTTCATCACAATCTTGCTCATCCCGATAAATATCTAACATGTTTGATATGATCGGAGGGAGCCCGATTTGTGTGAGAGCAGATCGGGAGGTGCAATATTTGATCTGTGAACGCCTCACGTTACCAGATAATCTGCGGCGAACATCGTAACCGATCAAGGTAATCAACAAGATTTTTTCTCCGATTCTCGCTGAGGGGAAATTCGGGCATAAATCGGCCTAAAACTCCTGTAGTGTGAGCCCGGCTTAAAGAATCATACCAACTTGTTGAAAATGGGCATCAGATGACCCCTTGTATGAACATGTTGTGAAGGTGAGTTTTTGTGAGATGTTTTAACTTACCTCAAGGGCATCCAAGTTGTAGGTGTCTTTGTTTCCACAGTATTTTCAGTTTTGACATTTTTCGGTTAAACCGTTCTTGTCTATCAAATTCATATAATGCAGGTTTAGGGGGTCCACGTTAAAGAGCATACACAGAGAAGTCAAAATTAAACATGATTTAATGACTCGTAAATGTAAGTACACATTGATGGCCTAAGACACGAAACGAGCAGTTTGTGTGAGAAAACGAACAGTATTCATATCGCTTTTACCTCGTGTAACCACAGCCATGTCCGACTGATCTGAATCAGTTGTCCAATGTCCAACTGAACCATGTTTAACGTTCTGCCGGAAGTGATCGCTTGCGCATGTACATGACTCGTTGTTTACACAGAGATTTCGGAAGTTTTACCTTTCACTAAACATATTTAGATATATTGAAATCGTCTTCCATTGCGATTTCCTGTATATCTGAATATGTTTAGATCTTCACAGTGAAAGGTAAAACTTCCGAAATCTCTGTGTAAACAATGAGTGATGTACACGCGCAAGCGATCACTTCCGGCATAACATTAAACATGGTTCAGTTGGACGTGGCTATGGTTACACGAAGGTAAAAACGATATAAATACTGTTCGTTTTCTCACACAAACCGCTCGTTTCGTGTCTTAGACCATTAAAGTGTACGTACATTTACAAGTCTAAATCATGAATTAAATCATGTTTAATTTTGACTTCTCTGTGCATGCTCTTTGACGTGGACCCCTAAACCTGCATTATATGACTGATAGACACGAATGTTTTGACCGAAAAATGTCAAAATTGAAAATACTGTGGAAACAAAGACACCTACATCTTGGATGCCCTTGAGGTAAGCTAAAACAAATCAAATTAATTTCAAAGTGAACTATACCTTTAACCATTTTCCCCTTTTCCAGTTGAGCTACAACCCTCGACCGTCCTATTGGAGACCCTGCAAACAGACACTGACGACAGGACAACAGGGAACAAGTCTTCCTGCCAGAAGTGTGGAGTCCACTTCACCACCACATCAAACCTGCGACGGCACGAGAGGCTCCAGCACTGCCAGAACCAGCAGCCCATGCTTTGCGTAGATGCCAAAAACGGCATCTATGTCACACCCAAGGACACACACGGACCCAGAGTGCCCGTTCACATCCGGAAATCCTTCTCCTTACAGATCCTGCTCTGTGAGGTGGAGGAATGCTGGGATTTCATGAAAGCGCAGGCGCAGAGAGGAAACCCAGGGAGAGAGTGCCGTCCACCTGATGAGGACGAACCTCGCTCGCCCTGACACGCCCCCCCGCCGTTGTGTGTGCACTCTCTGGAGGACATGACATGCAAACACCTGCTGTCCACGCCACACACACAGCAGTGCCAGGAGATACACTCCCGGGCGGGTTTGGACGGGGTCGATTGCGTGTACCCTGTTTTTTGGGCAGGGCACGAGCTTTCCGAGAGATGCATGTACTTCTCTGTGTACACCGGCCTTAAGGACAAATGGTGTCAGTTCGGGAGGACGCGCGTGACGTCTTGACACCAGGTCCGGCATCTGGAAGTGCCTGTGTGACTTCGGGAGGAGCCTCTGCGTACACAAGTGCTTGTCCATGTGGTGGCTCTTCCAGGAGCGTCCCGAGCTGCTGGGAAACGCCCTGGAGATGAGCGTTGATGATGTGGGGGGCTGGAAGAGGATGAGGAGGAGGAAGAGGACGGGGTTCAACTGTGTCCAGAGGAGGGGGACATCTGCTAGTGTCATTTGTCACAACTACAGTCTCCGTCAAGACAGCACAACATACTCGTTGTCTACAGTCAGTAACAGCACTGGCCATACCCTCGTATTTTGTTAACGGTTGGTTCGTAAATACTCATGTACTGCGCTATGTGTATGATGTTGCTACAATCATCTTCTTAAAGGGATAGTTCACCCAAAAATGAAAATTACCCCATGATTTACTCGCCTGAGGTGTATATGACGTTCTTCTTTCAGACAAACGCAATCAGAGTTATATTAAAAAATGTCCTGGCTTTTCCAAGCTTTATAATGGCAGCCAATGGGAGTCCATCAAAGTCCATCTATCCACTGATAAAAGTACATCTATCCTTGATAAAGTCCACCTATCTGTGATAAAAGTGCATCTATCCTTGATAAAATGCACCTATCCATGATAAAATTGCATCTATCCTTTATAAAGTGCACTTATCTGTGATAAAAGTGCATCTATCCATGATAAAAGTACATCTATCCTTGATAAAGTGCACCTATCCGTGATAAAAGTGCATCTATTCGTGATAAAAGTGCATCTATCCATCATAAAAGTGCATCCGTCCATCATATAAGTGCTTATATCTGTGATAAAAGTGTTCAAACTGGCTCCGGGGGATAATAAAGCCGTTCTTAAGTGAAGCGATGCGTTGATGTAAGAAAAATATCCATATTTAAAACTTTATCGACTAAAATAACAAGCTTCCAAGCAGATGGCCGTACACAACTGAACTTACACCAGAAGAGTAACACTTGAACTCGCCACACTGAACTTGCCCAGTGCTGTCGGTGTGTGTATGTTTTTAAACCGCGAGAGACTCGGAGGTCACGCTACTCCTACATCTATGCCACACATTGTCATCGTCGACTCTTCTGGTGTAAGTCCACTTGTGTACGGCCGTCTGTCAGAAACTCATTATTTTAGCCGATAAGCCAATAAGATTTTAGCTTAAAGGTGCATTGCGCAACATTTCATGTTAAAAATAGCCGTTTTCTAACCCATACATGCTTAAACAATCGCCTAATGGGCTGAATGAGCCCTTCTCTGATCACTGAGATCGCCTCTATAATCCTGTACAGTAAAATAAATAAGAGGGATTCGGGCTCGAATCTGAGACTGGGTGTGACGTCATGCGCATTCACGCTCGCCTGGCTATGTGCCACTGCCTATGTCTTGCAGGTATAGTGTATTCGCCGCCATTCTCCGAATCAGAGCAGACAACTCGAGCGACACAACTTTAGTCAACTTTCCACAAAAGTAGAAGATGGATTCAAAGGGGCTGTTTAGCCTACACCTGGTCACTTCATGCGTTTTTTGTGATCGGATAGCTATTCGATCGTGAAAAGACCGCGTAAATGCCCTCTGAAACGCATTCGAGACTGATTTGAATCTGATTGCTCAAATCACTTGAGGACGTGGTCTGGGCAGAGAATGTCTAATTGAAGAGAATTGGCACTGGCTGGTTACTTCCGGGTTCTGGACTGGCTGCAGTAACAAGTCTCTGTCCATGCGGGGTGCTCGCGGTCGAGTGCAGAATGAATGGGAGTCAATGGGGTTTCACCCCCAGAAATCCACTTTTCTCAGGATGTAATTTTTTGTCAAGTAATTTGAAAGTTGCATTCAAAAGGGAGGGCTAAGATAATACACTCAGCTGAAAATTGCATTTTGAAGTTCACTTATCTGTTCTAAAAATCCGTTCAAAAATGTGATGACTTCACACAATAGCAGAATGCTAGCATGTTCCGGCCAACAACGGCCTAACCTGTAAGAAATCAAAAGGACATAACTACTCGTTCATTCGACTTTTGGCCTATAAACTATATTGAACTTGCGGAATCAACAATAAAATCTATGTTAATTTAACGACAAGCAGGTGAAAGAGACACATTTAGCCGTTTAGCCCCATAGACTCCCATTCATTCTGCTCTCGCCCGCGATCACTTCCAGTGGAATTCTAATGGAACTGCAAGCAAGATAATACACAATGGGGCTAATAGGAAGTGCCAAGGCTCTCCGTTAGACGGGCTCTGGTCTAGGCCGCGTTCCAGACGAAATTGGACAAGTGTAAATGCATCTGGTTGTTGAAATCAGGCTATATGTCATGTTGTTTAGTCAGATATGACAACGCGCATCACCTCAGATGAGCAGCTGAGTGCCTATTCATCAAACCAGCTGCAATCTATCGCAAATCAAAGTGAAAGTAAGTCGCAGACGCTTAACACTACCATCTTCATTAAAAGTAAAGAAATTAAAAATTATCTTACCAGGCAACCAGGGCTGTTGCCGCTCTCTCTTATTGCTGTCAAGTCAAGTCACATTTATTTTATAGCGCTTTTCACAATACAGATTGTATCAAAGCAGCTTCACAGTGATAACATGAAAGTAGTACAACACAGATCAATAATATTGTTGAATGTTAAATAAACCCAACTAAGCAAGCCAAAAGCAAGGCAAAGCAAGGCGACAGTGGCAAAGAACCAAAACTCCATCAGATTGGATGAGAAGAAAACCTTGGGAGAACCCAGGCTCAGTCGGGGCCAGTTCTCCTCTGGCTTACATTCATATCGTTTATATATAAATATTTAATATAAATATTGTTTATATGTAACACGGTGCCATAACATATCGCCAGCGTCTGAGTCGTCTCTTCACAGGCGTTGGGCATCTGAATTCCCCGTGAGAGGCTGGAAACAAACTGGACCTGACAAACGCCATTATTGGCGTTGTCCGAGATAACAGCAGAAAGGCAGATGGGAAATAATTAGCATAGCTGATGTTCATAATGATTTCCATTGTACAGGAGTCGGTGTTAGAAAATCACTATCTCGCAAATCTCCGCAACCCAACCATACGAGCTGAACCGTTTGTCTAAAAGGCTGTCGAGCCCCACTGGTGCGTTAAGCAGCCATGCTTGAATGCTTGACTAAAGAGATGCGTCTTTAGTCTAGTTTTTAACTGTGTCAGCGAGTCAGAGCCTCGGACCATATGGGGAAGGCTATTCCAGAGTTTTGGAGCTAAATGCGAGAACGCCCTCCCTACTTTAGTGGACTTAGATATCCTAGGAATGACCAGAAGCCTTGAATTTAGTGATCTTAAAGAACGCGGTGGATTGTAGGGCGAAAGAAGGTCCGTTAAGTACATTGGAGCTAAACCATTTAGGGCTTTATTGGTCAGTAGTAGTATTTTGTAGTTGATACGGAACTTAATAGGTAACCAGTGTAGAGATGATAAAATCGATGTTATATGATCGTATTTTCTTGACCTAGTAAGAACTCTAGCAGCTGCATTTTGGACTAACTGTAGCTTGTTTATTGAGGATGCAGGACAACCAGCTAATAAAGCATTACAGTAATTTAGTCTCGAGGTCCTAAATGCATGAACTAACTTTTCTGCATCAGAAACAGATAGCATGTTACGTAGCTTAGCAATGTTTCTAAGGTGGAAAAAGGCTGTTGTAACATATGAAATATGATTTTCGAAAGACAAGTTGCGGTCTAGTATAACACCCAGGTCTTTTACTGTAGTGGATAAAGTAACAGGACATCCATCTATATTAAAGTTGTATTGTAAGAGGTTTTGTGAGTAGTTTTTTGGACCAATAAGTAATACTTCAGTCTTATCTGAATTTAATAGCAGGAAATTACGCGTCATCCAGCATTTTATATCTTTGAGACACTCTGTCAATTTAGATGAGTTAGTGTTTTCATCTGATCGTGATGAAATATATAGTTGAGTGTCATCAGCATAACAGTGGAAGTTAATTCCATGTTTTCTTATAATATTACCAAGTGGCAGCATATATATTGAGAATAGCAGAGGGCCTAAAACCGATCCTTGCAGTACTCCATAGTCTACTGGCGTTATCTTTGATTTTTCCCCATGTAAACAGACAAAATGAGAACGGTCCAATAAGTACGATCGAAACCAGCTTAATGCCTGTCCCTGAACACCAGTGTAGTTTTGTAGTCGATCCAAGAGTATTTTATGATCTATAGTGTCGAACGCAGGGCTAAGATCAAGTAGGACTAGTATTGAGATATAGCCTTGGTCAGAAGCTAAAAGTAAATTATTTGTAATTTTTGACTAGCGCAGTTTCTGTACTATGATGCGGTCTGAATCCTGACTGGAATTTTTCATAGATATAATTTTCTTGCAAAAAAGAGCACAATTGAGCGGACAACTTTTTCTAGTATTTTTGACATAAATGAAAGATTTGAAATGGGTCTGTAATTTGCTAAGTTATTTGGATCTAATTGCGGTTTCTTAATGAGAGGTTTTATTACTGCCAGCTTGAATATTTTTGGAACATGATCTAAAGATATAGATGAGTTAATAATATTGAGGAGAGGCTCTTCCACTACAGGTAATAGTTCTTTCAGTAGTTTAGTGGGTATTGGATCTAATAAACATGTTGTTGGTTTAGATGCAATGATAAGTTTATTTAGCTCTTCCTGTCCTATCGTTGTAAAGCGGTGTAGTTGTTCTAGAGGGGCCATAATTGAGGTTGAATCATAAGACGAGGATTGTACATTTATAATTGTGTTTTGGATGCTTTCTATTTTCTCATTGAAGTAATTCATAAAATCATTACTACTAAACTGTAACGGTATATTTTGCTCTGGTGATGTCTGTTTATTTGTTAGTCTAGCCATGGTGTTAAATAAAAACCTTGGATTATTTGGGTTATTTTCTATTAGTTTGCGGAGATGCTCAGCCCTGGCTATTTTAGAGCCTTTTTATAACGTGACATACTGTCTTTCCACGCTATTCTAAAGACCTCTAAATTAGTTTGTTTTCATTTACGCTCTAAGATACGAGTTTCTCTCTTGATAGCATGCGTAGCACTGTTGTACCAGGGTGCTTTAGTTTTCTCTCTAACCTTTTTTAATCTAATTGGTGCAACAATCTCTAATGTACTAGTGAAAATGGTGCACAAACTGCTAGTCATTTCCTCTAATTCATCTGTTTGTTTGGGTTCACTTAGCAGCTTAGATAGATCAGGTAAGCTATTTGAGAATCTATCTATAGTGGTTGGAAGGATTGTTCTGCCTGGTCTATAACGTGGCGCAACATGACATATTTCAGCAGTACGTATTATGCAAGTCACCATGTAATGATCAGTGACATCATCGCTTTGCGGTATAATATCTATATCAGTTGGATTGGTTCCATATGATCTAATTAAATCTAGTGTATGATTTAGACGATGAGTGGGACCACTGACGTTTTGTTTGACCCCAAAGGAGTTTAATAAGTCTGTAAACGCAGCCCCTAAAGCATCATTTGTATTATCTACATGTATATTAAAATCTCCAACAATTATTGCTTTATCGACATTCCCCAATAGATCCGAGAGAAAGTCTGCAAACTCCTTTAGGAATTCAGCATTTGGCCCTGGAGGTCTATATACAGTAGCCAAGGCTAGAGATAATATGGATTTCTTTCTTACATATAAGAGTGTAACATTTAGCACAAGTACTTCAAATGAATTAAACCTGTGACCTGTTTTCTGTGTAACATTAAAAATATCTTTATAGATTGTTGCAACACCGCCGCCATGGCCGATCAGACAAGGCTCATGTTTATAACAGTATCCTGGTGGACTAGACTCATTTAGACCAAAATACTCATTTGGTTTAAGCCAGGTTTCTTGGTTTCATAAGGCACAGAACATCAAAATTATTATCTGTGACCATTTCATTTACAATAACCGCTGTCTTTGCTGATTTTGAAATTAGCCGATGATTAATAAAATGCAGCTCTGTTGCTTTCGGTGATGTGCACTTCATTAAATCTCTATATAGCGCGGGAATTGAATATCAGATTAATATCTGTTTTGCAAAAACACATTTATGTGACCAGGTGTAAATACAATCGTTTTGATTAATCAGATAGCTATCCAATCTGAGAAAACACATGAAGTGGCCAGGTGTAAACAGCCCCAAAGAGACCGGCATGTAGTTCATTCCAAAACGCAACGTAAACTCCACGTAAGACAAAGAAAATAAAACTTCTGTCTGTCCAGTGCCAGTCGTCGGAATAAGACGAGAGTCAACTTTCAATCGGGAAGCTTTCAACAAACGGAGAGATCTCCGGTCTGCTCTAGGGCTCAAACGGGTCCTATACAAAGTAATTACTTATATTGTTCATGAACATGTTTACATAATAATACAATCATAAGTGGATACAGTAAGCACATAAAACAGTTCAACATGGAGATAGATGGAATGGAAACAAAAACCGAAGTTTTCTACTACCCCCGTTTTCCCCTCACACGCACACATAAGTGTGTAATTTACTCGAATGCCTTTCCTTTCATATATTCATATTTACATGACTTGCAGATTTATAACTGTATTACCTCATTATGACTGTAACAAAAGATGTGTGCCGCGCAGTGTGCGGCTGATGCTCCTTTGGTAATGAACAGCTCGTGCAAACATGAGCTCGCGTGCAGTTTCGTTTGTCGCCAGAGGGGGCATAGTTCTGCAAAAACTCAGATACTTGCGTTTTGCACCTTTAAGTTTTAAATATGGATATTTTTCTTACACCAACTCATCGCTTAACTTCAGGACTTTATTATCCCCCCGGAGCGGGTTCAAGCTCTTTTATTATGGACAGATGCACTTTTATCATAGTTAGATGTACTTTTATTATGGATAGATGCACTTTATCATGGACAGGTGCCCTTTTATAATGGATAGATGTACTTTTATCATGGATATTTGTAAACTCACCAAATATCCTTTTATGGACTTCCAAAAAAAAATAAATAAAATTAATCACTCCCATTATAAAGCTTGGAAGAGCCAGGATATTTTTTAATATAGCTCTGATTGTGTTCGTTTGAAAGAAGAAAGGATGACCTCAGGGTAAGTCAATCATGGGCTAATTTTTGGGTGAACTATCCCTTTAATGATATATTTTACACTTGTGCTTAAAATGTTTTTTATGAGATTTAAAACCCTAATGACATTTGAATATGACTATACAAATGTTTGATCATACTTTCAAGGTCAAGTCCAATAACAATTTCAGTAAACTTCAAATCAAACGTTTTGGATCAGTATGATTTTTAATGTCTTAAAAGAAGTTTCTTCCTGTGATAAAGCTGAATGATCAGCATCATTACTTCAGTATTCATTGTCACATGATCCTCCTCCTTCCGTTGACTGTAAGTGTGTGTTATATTTGTGGTGAAAAAGGTTTTTATGAGATTTACTCAGATTAAACCCTTATGACATTTAAATCTGATTACACACAATTTGTGTGAGCAAAACGTGTGGTCATACTTTCAAGGTCAAGCCCAATAACTGTCAAATCCAGGCCTTGTAAATCCTGAGCATTATGAGATATAATTTCATGCGACAGAACTGAACGAGCGATTTATGCAAAGCATTGATGCACTGAACTTTGGTGAGTTTTTCAAATGCCCTGCTTTAGTTTGGTCAGAGTTTACACTACTTTATGTAAATTATGTTCAGTATTAAGATTTTGCATGTTTATATTTGGACAGCAAAGTCTATAAAAAGACATTAAAGGAATACATGCTCAGTGGATGCTCAAGTTTTATGCAGTATATGTTTCTGGTTCAAGGTAAGGTCAAAGCAGGATCACGGTGGAGAATGGATCATGAATTAACATGAATTAAGTTCATCTAAGAGAACATTTAAGTTGTGTCCATTTAACTTTTTCATTCATGTGATGTCTGAAGATATTTTTACATTCGACTTTTCCACTTAATTAAAACAAGAAATCATGATGGTTATTTTGGTAATCCAGTGTCAGTCAAGTTTATTTATTTGCTTTTACTCAATTGGTGTAAAGCCTGTCTTTCGTTATGTTATCAATAACATACAATCAAACCAAAGATTATTCTGTCATCAGATATTTTTGATGTAGTTTTACTAGTGGGTGCAGGACACTATTATAGTTAATTTATGTAAGTGAGGATAGCAAAATAAAGTAAACTGTTATACCCCAAAAGTACAGTGGACTAGTAAAATGTATAAAACAAATTTGGGACCAAAAATGATTCGGACACTTCGACTTGACCATGTTTTTCTTTAATTGCTAATGCTAATTCCTAATAAACCGTGATAATGTGAGACATGTTGAGGGTGTCTGAATACATTTTGTTTTGACTGTACAAAGCAAACGTTTTTTGTTTTGATTTTGAAAACGAATCCTTTACAAAAAAAGGTAAAATGTTTTAAATATGTTTTTAGATTAGTGTTGAGCAGAATCCGTACCGGAGATGTGTCATAAACTGCACACTATCGTGTGTGTGAAATTGTGTAGAATGCAACACTTTCAAACATCAAAGGATAGTGCGCTTATGATGCGCGCATGCGCAGATCATATTCCTCCCGAGCAAGACCAGCACTGGTGAGAATAAATTCATTATCTTATCGCCTTCACATATGCACAATTCCTGCCATGCTATTAAGACACGATCGAAATATAAAGATTTTGCTTGGCATACATATATGGACACCTATAGGCTAATGACGCGCGTTTTATCTCATTTGTCCTAATACAATTATTAAATAACCCCTTATAATTAGCAACTAAACTGAGATTGCCATGAAATTAAAACAATTTTAACAGTCTTTTCCTTCTAAATGCCCGGGAATCGGATGCTCCTCATAAAGCAGTGTTTCGGTCCAGATCGGGATGGAGTAATAACGGTTCAGTGGTTCGCCTACTTTAGTTCACTGACCACAGCGCCATTTTACACTGCTGGAGTCAGGAACATTTAGGGAGCTGAGAGGATGCGCTGGGAATTAGGCTTTTTGAATGGGATTTATTATTCCATCAAATCCCTAACACTATCTCTTTATGATTTGAGCATCCTCACCATCAGTTTATGCATTATGCCTAATCATCACCATTATCATGTTGAGCATTAACACCATCACTTATGCTTCATCATCATCACCAAAATTAGTTTAAGGAACATGCATAATCAACACCGTCAGATTATGGATTATGCCATCTCTATCATAATCTTGCGCATCAATTTGGCTGAGCATCCTCATTATTTGTGCTTCATCTTTGTCATTGTTTCACTTTTGTGAAGAAATGACGGAAATATCATTTTAAATGACTCGTCGTATTTCTATTAAAACTTCTTATAAACAGCAGCATTTTAAATATACTTGTCATAACTAATAATATCATTTGTAATTATTTTTAAGACTAGGCCTACTTAAAAATTAAAAAAACATACGTTTCCCTTGGAAAAGGGAAAGTAATGGATCACTCCTAATTTTTTTGTAATTTAATGAGTTACTTCTGTATAGACATAGACTAGTTCTATATAAAACAATAGTGGATTTAACATCAAAATTTGACATCTAATGTTAAAATGTATGTTTTTAATCTAACCTTCTCCCTTTAAATACTTTGGTCAGCTCAAGAATAATTTATGCAATTTTACATTATTTATTTGAAAGAATTAAAAGAGCCGTTGTAATGAGATTTAGCATTTAATTGGTGAGTAATGCAATTTTAGAGAGAGCAATTAGTACAGTAATCTAATTACACTGTCAACGAAATTGACTAGTTTTTTTTTTGGAGTAACTTCCCAAACACTGCCTACCCTACGCACTGTTGCTAAAAAAACTAAACACTGTCTTTATTTCTCTCTGGTCAGTGGTCCTGAGCAAATCCTGCTATGAGTGCCAAAGCAGAGCTGGACGTCCCGCCGCATGGTGCTGACGCTCCCTCCAAGAGCAGCGTCCCGCACACTCACACTGACGGCTCCTCGCACCGCCTCAAACCCCACGATACTGCCACTATCGTCTTTCCAGGTTCTTAGATCATTAACATAATTTAATGACATTTAAAAATATTGTTTTGAAAAATGTTCTCTTTTAAAACGTGACTTAAAAAAGTAAACAAATTTGGCTGTCCAAGATAGAGGGTTTGAGCATGAGAATTGATCCACTGTTTATATTTTCTTACAGTTTGATTGACAGAATTAAATATCTCTAAACTATTGTTTAGAACTCCACATAAAAGATGAAACTGGCATGAACATAACATCAATTTAGGTCTACTTTTAGAGCAATTTTCTTTTTTAAAAAAAACTTGTATTTTCCCTTAGCTTCTGCTAATTCGCTGCCAAAAGTGGAGCTGCCTCAAAATGCAATCAGGGCAATTAAAGGCAGTGAACTGAAGCCGCATCAGCTTCCTGCTCAGGTCGGAGGGACTATCGTCCATGTTCTGGGCTGGAAGGAGGGAGTCGCAATCCTCCCTGGAAGCAATCTGAAGGTGAGCAGAACATTGTTCTTCCTATTTTACTAACTAATTATATCTGATTGTCCAACCTGGAAAGAGTGATTCAAGACTCCCGAGAGCTGTCTTCAGTCCGCTGACAGTCATGTGCTCAAGGGTTTCGAAGGGACGTGTGGATCACCATCTCTGAGGATCTTTTGGTTTACCACAGTGTGTGAAGGCATCTCATAACTGGTCCTGCAGGGCCTTTCTAGTTGCCTTTGTGTAATGCTAGTACACACAATTTCATTAAGTTTTGAGAGAAATCCATTGATGTTGATATTGACGGCAACAAGCTTTTGAGTTACTCATGTTCAAAAACCAAAGCAGCCACATCTGAGCTTAGTGATGGAGGTGACGTTACAGTACCTGGTGCTGGTCTGTGTGTTTCTTCTGCTAAACACAGCCCTCTGTTTTCAGAACGAAGAGCTAGTTGGATCAATTACAACATTTTTATCTACGTGTGACAAAATCAGTGATATATATTTAAAAAGTAGGTTTAACCATGTTAAAGGATTAGTTCACTTTTCAAAAAACTTTTGCTGATAATTTACTCACCCTCATGTCATCCAAGATGTCCATGTCTTTCTTTCTTCAGTTGAAAAGAAATTTAAGGTTTTTGATGAAAACATTCCAGCATTTTTCTCCATATAATGGACTCTACTAGGAACCAAACGGTTCAAGGTCAAAATGACACTTTCAGTGCAAACTGTTCAAAGGGCTTTAAAACGACACCAGACGATGAATAAGGGCCTTATCAGCTAAACCATCACTCATTTAATAAAAAAAGTAACAAAATTTAAAATTTTATAAGCTCAAATGTTCGCCTTGCTCTGTTTTGTGATGCACGTCTCCTGACTCTCCTGTTCGCAGCTCGTTCTCATCAAAATGAACTAATATTTTTCCGAGTCATTTGGTTCATTCAACTGAACAAAACGAACGAATTCGACTCAGAAAAAGATTTGTTTATTTTGATGAACGAGTTCGAACAGGAGAGTCACAACCGTGCATCGCAGAACAGAGCAAGGCGGGCATTTGAGCTTATAAAACTTCAACTTTGTTATTTATTTTATTAAATGAGCGTTGGTTTTGCCTGATAAGACCCTACAAATTAACAAATTAACATTACAGAAACTCTTTAAAATACCATCATAATAGAACATTTACATGAACAAGTCTCCCTGTTTGCTCATCTTTCTAAATATGCAGAAAATAACACTTTATTTCAACATTTACTCTCCCTCTTTAGCCCTGTAACAAAGCATGATGGGAAGTGGAAATCTGGTTTCCATATATTTGATCGAGTCACTTGATTGGAACATGTTCTTGCAACATGAAAACATTAAGTTAAGCCAAAGAGTAACTGTTTTAAGTCAGTTTAACATTAAGCAATCATCTTTGAACAAGAAACCTGATACAATGGTGTTAAATCAAAAGGAATTATTTAAATAAATTATATATTTATTACAAGGCACATGAAAGTCCTTGACTCAGCAAAGCATTATAAAAAGAGTGAGCTGAAGATGATGTTCTTTCTAACAGGCATGCAGAGGTGTGTTGTTACCATAATGGTGGTAGTAATAGTAGGGCCCTGGGATTTTGAGTATATTAAGAAGGTGAGGAGGGGGTCAAACACCGAACCCTGAGGCACCCCATAGGATAGCCAAACTGATTTAGACCCTGTTCGCCTCCAAGAGACCCTGAAGGCCTCCAAGCCAGTGGAGTGCCGTTCCGATGATGAGCTATGTGGAGAGGGTAGATCTTGTGATTTAAATTGTCAAAAGCTGCAGACAGATCCAGAAGAGCAATAAAGAATAATCTGGAGGTCACTCTCTCACAAGTTGGAGAATTTCAGTGATAGGTAGTCTTTTGTTTTTATCACTATAGAGTGGAAAAAATATTATTTTTACTAGGACTGTCAAATGATTAATCGCGATTAATCGCATTCCAAAATAAAGGTTTGTGGTTACATAATATATGTGGGTGCACTGTGTATAAATATTATATAAATACACACACATGTATACTGTATATAGATTTATATAAAATTTATATTATATATAAATATTATATATATAAATAATATTTTTTTCTTAAATATACAAAATAATTATACACAGTACAACCACATATATTATGTTAAGACAAACTTTACTATTCATCCAAAACCCACTATTTTGGATGCGATTAATCGTTTGGTAGCCCTAATTTTTAATTTATACACACATAATTATTTAGTGTGTCGAATGCTTCCTGAAAGCACTGTATAGTACTTTTATTACTGAATAACAGTAACATTATTTTACTTTTTGCAGCTATGTGTTAGTGATACTGGTTCGCTGGAAGTAATCAGTGAAGGGAAAATAGGCTCTGCTAACCTGACCATCTGGAGGAGTTCAGACAAATTCAGCTGAAATGGAGCTCAAACAGGGTGAAAAATCAGGTAATTTTTCATTAGATGCCTCTGGATTATTACACCTTTAGCTCATGGCTTTATGATGTTTTGATGTCTGGCTGTCAATTTTAGATTTTTATAAATGTATAATCAGTCAGGCCCCGTAACTAACACTATCCAGGAGCCAAAAAAAAAAATTGGGTTTGATGAATATATAAGCTACTCAACAGTTGGCTAGTCTCTTTATTAGGACCCACAACCAAGTTTCCACCCAAGGATTTTTTTTTTCAGCACATCAAAATGGTCCCGTGTACACTTTGACATGGAATAAGTGGAAACTATAAAACTCCACCTTTATTTGTTTTTTTCACAAGAACTTGGATTGATTTTTCGTTTTTGGGTTCAGGGTATAAATGAAAAAACAGTTTGATTATTCATTTTCACATATGGGCTGGAACAAAATGCCCCTTTCCGCTGATTGTTCAACCAAATATCAACCCATGCCTAAATCATCCTCTGCAATATTTTTTCATATTCTTGAAGCATTTATTGCTCCTACATAGAGTATAATCTCTCACTAATCAAACAACTAGACCAAGGAATGCCTTGATACAAACATACTTGGCAGTGCCTAGACAGGGAAGGCAACTTACAGGTGCCAGATAAATATTATTAGTTGTTTATTTCAGAAATATGACTGTACCTTGCATCTGCACACACAGTTAACCCTTCGCCCTCTTCTTAGACACAGCCTGTTTTATTTATCTGTCCAGCTATCAAAATCTGTGTGGCAAAGCTGCGCAACGCACTGAACAGCGCAGAGCGATAGCATGTACATTGCAGTGAAGCGCAGACCCAAATTGATTTAAGTGTTATTACCCAGCAGTATAACGTCTTAGGCTACGCATGTAACCATGGTTCCCTGAGAAGAGGAATGAGACACTGCATCCACTAGGGGTCACTATTGGGTAATGCCTCTGGCATGACTGGTGTCTAAAACATGAGTCTAAACACAACAATGAACTTGACATTGGCAGCCTAAGCCATGAACTTGACATTGGCAGGCGTTAGCCTAAAACGTTATCACTGGTGCAACCGTGAGTATAAAACGCCACCTGTGAAATAGTTTATCCACTACTTGTCTGAAGGAGATGTGTGCAGGAATAGCAGAAGCATGGCAAAGAGACGCAGCGCCTCATTCTTCTTCTCAGGGAACCATGGTTACGTGCATGAGACATTCCCTTTCGAAAGGAACTTGTGCTGAAGGGATGAGTGCCCTATTGACAGAGCTAATTCAAAGGACTCAGAGGGAAAGGACCAGTGTTGTGCCTTAACGCGTTTATATTTTGGGGCGAACGTGAACTGAACGTACTGTATTGCTGCCTAATGAACGTTACTGTGAACGCATTCATTCTGGTGTCTGTGAACGCACGCTCTCTCAGCAGAGGTGAGACCAAGTCATTGTTTTGCAAGTCACAAGTAAGTCTCGAAGTCTTTGCTTTCAAGTCCCAAGTCAAGTCCCGAGTCAAGACAGACAAGTCCCAAGTCAAGTCCCGAGTCATGACAGACAAGTCCAAGTCAAGTTGCAAGTCCTCGAGTTTAAGCTTCAAGTCTTAAACAAGTCATTAGTGCTTTTTGCACAAATTACTCTGTGTTAATTACTATAGTAAATGAAATGTATACTAATTTATATCAGGAAGGCTTTTAAAATAAGATATAATATAATAATATATAATATAATCATATTTATTCAAATTTAGTGGATGCTGATTGGTTGGTTGTCTGATTGGTTGAATGTGAAGAGTGGCAATGCAGATTTAAAAATAAAAAAATAAAAGTAACTGTTCATTGGGAAAATTAATCGTGATTTGCTACACATTACGTTTAAAATATTGAGTCCCTGGTTAAATTATTTTGTTAATGCGACAGTAATTGTACTAGTACATTCCTATTATTTCCATGGCGACATATCAAGCATCACGTGAGACTTTTTGGGGCTACGTGCCTGTCATTTACTTATTATTTCCGCATACTTAGACATCAGTGAGGTTTTTTTTTCTCAAATTATAAATGGTTTGCTACTACTTGTGTATTTAAATGCCTGAAAAAGAAATTAGAAAACATTATTTGGTTAAAAACTGTCTAAATGTGTGATAATAAATGACAACTGACACGCGCTGCTGAACGCACTCCATCACGCGCTCTCTGGCTCAGTGCCAAACCTGCGAAAGCAGCGCTAATCAGCGATGTGATCATGCATGTGATGATACAGTGCTATACTACAGTGATCATCTGTGATAACCACTCTGATCTGTGGTTTTAGAAGGTAGGTCAAGTCTTTCCAAGTCACAGGGCTCAAGTCCGAGTCAAGTCACGAGTCATTGTTGTCAAAGTCTGAGTTCGAGTCGCAAGTCATATTTGAATATGTCAAGTCGAGTCGCAAGTCATCAAATTTGGGACTCGAGTCCAAGTCAAGTCCAAGTCATGCGACTCGAGTCCACAACCCTGTCTCTTCAGTTTAACTTCATACAATAGGGTGCCAGATTTCTATAGAGCCTTCCAGGCGAAAACCCAGCTAAAACACACGTAAACAGGCCTTAATATGTAGCGAAAAAACACCGAATCTGGCAACACCAGCCACCAGTATTGCACTGTGGCCGCTGTCGACAAAGCAGCAAGCGAGGAGGTGTCGTATGATCATTTAAACAGATTTTATGATGAGGTTGGTGAGGATGGGAAAATCTTACATTTCTGTGCAAACTTTGCCTGTTGATAAAATAATTGTTGTCTGTGGTTGTATATGGGCTGTGGCAGTAATAATAATAAAAAAGCTTGCAACATATGGAAAAAATAACTATAAATTAACTAGTTCATTTTTTGAAGTATGAACTATGAACTGAACTAGTTCATTTTAAAATGTGTGAACTGAACTTTGAACTAGTTCATGTAGAAAGTAAACTTTTCCAACACTGGAAAGGACTCAGTCCTCCTCCCTAAGGTGCACATCAGCAATGTGATCATAGACTGGAGCTTCTCAAGAACAGAGGCCTTAACAGGATGACTCTAGAGACAGGAAGCCTAACTATGTTCATATTCAGGTCAGCATCCAAGGAGGCTCACAGAGAACCTAACACTCAGAACTCAAACAAGAGGCCTAGGGTACACTCTAACCCAAGGGCAGTTCCAAAAAAGCTCAGAAAGAGGCCTCAATACAATGTCTCGCATAAAGAGAGGAGGGCTAGCAAAACTCTACTCTAAGGTCAGTAGCCCTAGCAAACATTAGCCAAGCTCTAGGAGTGGAGGCCTCAGCATGACGACTCTAAATCCAGAGGAGTCCTAACGACACCCCATGCTCAGGATATCTTGTAAGGAGGCTCACAGAGAGCCTACCACTAACAAATGCTTACTAGCGAGGGAAGGCCTAGCGACAATGAGGCAAAATGAGGGCCCAATCTTCCTAATGTTATCGGCAAATCTGTGGTTTGTGAAGTTCAGCTGATCATCAATCACAACTCCAAGATTCCTGTCTATCATGGAAGGAGTTGTGGTTGATGAACCCAACTGAATGGAGAAGTTTGTGTTGTAGCGTAGTGTAGTGTTGGGTTGGCCGAAACCACAAGCAGCTCAGTCTTGGCATGGTTGAGTTGAGTTGAAATGACTGGGCCCCTGAAAAGGTCCAGGAAATGGGCCCTCTCCAAATCTGCAATAGGCTACTCATATTGTGTCAAGTCAAGTCAAGTCACATTTATTTACATAGCGCTTTTCACAATACAGATTGTATCAAAGCAGCTTCACAGTGATAACATGACAGTAGTACAACACAGATAAATAATATTGTTAAATGTTAAATAAACCCAACTAAGCAAGCCAAAAGCAAGGCAAAGCAAGGCGACAGTGGCAAGGAACCAAAACTCCATCAGATTGGATGGAGAAAAAACCTTGGGAGAACCCAGGCTCAGTCGGGGCCAGTTCTCCTCTGGCTTACATTCATATTGTTTTTATATAAATATTAAATATAAATATTGTTTATATATAATACGGAGCCATAACATATCGCCAGCGTCTGAGTCGTCTCTTCACAGGCGTCTGGGCATCTGAGATCCCCGTGAGAGGCTGGATACAAACTGGACCTGACGAATGCCATTTTCTCGGGACAAACGTCCCGAGATAACAGCAGAAAGGCAGATGGAAAATAATTAGCATAGCTGATGTTCAGAATGATTTCCATTATACAAGAGTCGGTGTTAGAAAATCACTATCTCACAAACTCTCCGCAAGCCAACCATACGTGCCGAACGTGTCGACCCGTTTGTCTAAAGGGCTGTCGAGCCCCACTGGTGCGTTAAGCAGTTTCAGCGGCAAACGGTTCTGTATGGCATAACAGAGGACTAAAAGGTAAGCATTATGTGTGCTCTCTCTCTCCTATGTATTTTGCATTCAAATGAATTGTGCTCTCCAGCCTCTGATTTTTCAAATGCTCTTTGGCATCTACGGTAGCCATTATCTACCAAAAAGCTATGATAGGATGTTTTCTAGTAGCACATCGTCGAGTCTTCCTTTGGGTGAACAGGTATGCAGAGGGAGCATGTGAAACCCGGTGAGCGGTTCTAGCAGACCAATCACAGCGCTTGTGGTACGCATAGAATTCACGCATTGTGACATTTTTGGAGAGGTGCACGTCAGGGTAAGCCGGAGGGTACGCGCGCTACACACAGCCTATGACGTAGCTACGGCAGGAAGTCGATGGAGAAGTATAAATTGGGCTTAAAGGGTTAGTTCATCCGAAAATGAAAATTAAGTCATTAATTACTCACCCCCATGCTGTACCAATCCCGTAAGACCTTCGTTCATCTTCGGAACACAAATAAAGATATTTTTGATTTAATCTGAAAAATTTGATCTGCCTAAGGGACTGGCACTTGACGGCCCATAAAGTCATTAAAGAAAATGTTTAAATATTCCATGTGCCTACAGTTGCTCAATTATAAGTTTATCAAGCGACGAGACTACTTTTTGTGCGAAACAAACATAAATAGTGACTTTATTCGACTATTCCATTACTTCCTTATGGGCCTTTAGACGAGAGTAGAAGAGAAATGACTGCAGTTTTTTTAGAAGTAATACTGCATGTAGAAAATGCAGTTTTTTGGACACGAAAAATCTGCATTATTGCAGTATATTTGGCGTACAACTACAGTAGAACTGCAACCTAACTGCGGTAATGCTGCAATATAACTGCGGTAGTATAACAATAATACTGCAATATAACTGTGGTAGTTCTGTAATATAACTGCAGTAGTACTACAATAATACTGCAATATAACTGCAGTAGTCCTGCAATATAACTGCAATAATACTGCAATATAACTGCTGTAGTCCTGCAATATAACTGCAATAATACTGCAATATTACTGCAATATAACTGCAGTAGTCCTGCAATATAACTGCAATAATACTGCAATATAACTGCGGTAGTACTGCAATATAACTGCAGTAGTACTTGCAATATAAGTGCAGTAGTACTACAATAATACTGCAATATAGGGCTGTAATCAACCAAAGAAATCCTTAGTCGACCAAGGTCTTGTCCTGCGCGACGATTAGTCGACTAAAAAAAAAAAAAAAAACGGATGTTTTGATTGAACATTTTTTAAACAATTGTCATAGAGCATTTATAAAACAACAACGAAAAAACATCGAAAATAAATAAAACTATAATAATTATACAATTCTTTGAAAATTAAGTGATTTTTTTAACTGCAAGTGAGGAGCTCTGTCCTTGGTCTATTGACAGTCACAATCGCGCACCTGATCACATCACACGCTACAAAATAATATAACTGCTATAGCTGCCACATAATGAAAAACCTAAAAAAGCTCTCGTTTATACATGCTGTATTCTTCTTTACTTACAAAGCTATGGGTTAACTTTTGTCCAGCCGATCTGTTAGGCGTTTTAAAACAACAGACAAAATAGCCTAAAAAACAATCTGAAATCTAGGCTCTGTTGTAAGATAGCATATACGTTTAATTTCGTTTTGTTACATTATTTAGGCTACTTTCAAATGAGTCAAGTGTACAAATAAAAACCTATTAAGAAAACAATCGATTGAGTCAGTATGATAAAGCCGTTAAAAGAGCTGCTCACGTCTTTTGCGCGCTCAAGTTTGATTTCAAATAGGCACGCGATGTGCGCGCTCATAATGGAGCAACGCGGTCGCCACCGTCGCCTACCTCCACAAAAATGTAGCCAGACAAAAGATTTAGATTTCTTGGACATTCTGTCGACTAAAGTAGCGTGAACTGAATGAATACAGCAAAACTACCTACCGGTACATCCCTTATTGAGCGCGAGCAGCAGCGCAGCCAGCCATGCGGTTCCCGAGTGTGTTATGTGTGTGCGCTAAACTGTGGCGCAGGTACAAGAAATAGCCTAAATTAAAGCATTTAAAGATGGGATAAAACATAGGCTAATTATATTTAGAATACAGTAATAAATAACTGCTTTATAAAGGAATAAATATCAAGGAGTAAATCATTGAAAATGTATTTCTATTGGCAAAAAAAAAAAATAATAATAATAATGCGACTGGTTCGACCAATAAGAATTTCAGTCGACCAAGTACGGCATTTGACTGATTAGTCGACTAAACGACTAAAGTGGACAGCCCTACTGCAATATAAGTGCCGTAGTACCACAATATAACTGCAGTAGTACTACAATAAGGCTTAATCCCAATTCACCCCTTGGCCCTACCCCTTGTTTTCAAGCGTACCCCTTGGCCCTTAAAAATGAGTTATAAGGGCCAAGGGGTTGAAATATTCCCCTACTAATTGGAACAACCCTTCATGAACCCGATACGTCATCAGTCGTCGGCGATGGCTTTGTTGTTACAGAGCTTTTACAAGATTTCTCCATGACAACAACTGACAATCAGCGCAGCTGCTCTGTTAAAGGGTTTTTTTTTTCCTGTCTCACATTTTTGATTTTAAATAGTGTGTAATATTGCTGTTGGTGCATGAACAGTATCTGCAAAGTTGCAGCGCTGAAAGTTCAGTGTAAGCAGAGATATCGTCTTTTATAAACCAGGAAGTATAATTGCCTACAAAAACGACTGGATTTGGACTACAGCTGGGTTATGGTACGTCACTAACCCCCACATTTGCATCAACCACTCCCTCCGGAATATGGAAAAATAGGACATGCGCATATAGCTGCGTCATTGCCGAAGAGGAAGAGTTACAGGGGAGAGCTAACTTAGCCATGCCGTCTAAAGTGTGCTATTTTCATCCAGATGTCAGGTCTTCTGTGTTCGGGCTTCCTTCGGATGCTCTAGTCCGTCAACAATGGCTAACATTTATGTTTAATAATGTTTCTGACAATTACAATCGTAATTTAGCTCTTTGTGCGGCACATTTCACTGAAGACAGCTTCCTGAATCTACACCAATTCAATGCCGGATTACACAAGAAACTTTTGCTCAAACCTGAAGCTGTTCCAACGTTAAAACCAGATGCAGCACTTGTTGGGCAACAACCTGTAAGTAAGACTTAATCGTTTTAAATGTATTAGTATAATTTTAGACGTAACGTTAATGGTTTCGTTTTAGCAAGGACGTAAACAAATGCCATCGCCGTTTTTATAGTCACTTTGTTATGTTATTTCGGGTTTCTCTGACAAACGCGTACACTTTGAAGCTTAATTAGTAATCATATATATTTATTAAATGTATTTGCCAGGTATAGCTACTTTATGACGTAATTTTGCAATTTGTTCATAAACACGAATCAATGTCAACAGTGTTTGTTTACAATAGCCATTTATTTAGATGTTTTTTTAACCCTAACCCTAACCCTATAATTTGTATTAAATGTTTAATCAAGATAAAAACGTATGTCAAAAAGCTAACAAGCAGCATTAGCATTTTCAATTATAACAGGGTATCAAACTTCTTATGTAATAATAGAATAATCAAACACGTACCATTCAGAAACGTTTTGTAACAAACGTGTTTGAGGAGGTTCTGACTGTCTCTCTTCATCGGCGCTTTCTGGGTCGAATTCGGGCTCAAACTGATACGGCAGTAAGCCTATCGACAGCATTATTTACATTGACCGGACCACATGCAACATTCTTCTCCCGTACAGGGAAGGGGCGTGACGGTTGCGGACAACGCTCACTTCGCAGTTTAGCCAATCACAACACACCGGCACAAACTAACCAATCTGAGCCCATAAAGAGTTTCTGAGGGAGTGGTTTCATAGAATCAGGAAGTCAACCGGTCGTTCCAGCAACAGAGGTGAGCGCGGCTTACAATAAAGGTGAAATTTATGAAAAATAGGACTTAAAAAAAAAACAAATAACGAATACATGTTGTAATACACCCCATAAACACAATTATGCAAAGAAAAAAACGGACTAAACCCCCCCTTTAACTTTGAATAAACATGATGATTATAACATCCTTTCCTCGAAAATGTATGTCTTTTCTGATCAAGAAGGTAATTTATTATACCAATTCTTAATTTAAATGGCTATAGTGTTATTATTAGAGTAAATAAAGTGCGTGGTGGTGTCATCTGGCGCTGAAATTAAATGTTTTAACCATTTGAATCCATCTCGCTGTGATTTGCAATGCATTCCGTGAACTTCCCTCAGCCCTCCGTCTGGAGTGTGCCTCTGAAAAATCTCCATTTCAAGGGCTATGTAGCCTTACCCCTTCTCCCTACCCCTCGATCTCAGACAAGAATCGGGACACCCTAACCCTAGACGTGAACGCGCAAAGCGGAGGGTAGGGCTGAGGGAAGGGCCAAGGGGTGAATTGGGATTGAGCCTAATACTGCAATATATCTGCGGTAATACTGCAATATAAGCTGCCGTAGTACTGCAATATAACTGTGGTAATACTGCAATATAGCTGCGGTAGTACTGCAATATAACTGTGGTAATACTGCAATATAGCTGCGGTAGTACTGCAATAATACTGCAATATACAGTAGCTGCGGTGGCACTGCAACACATAATTTGACTAAAGTACGAATACTACTGAAATGCAATACTAATAAAAATGCTGTACAATACTATTTGAAATACAACCAGTAATATCCCAAATAAGTTTTCACACATCTGCAATAATGAATTAAGGTACAAAACAGGGAATGTCTCAAACTGCAATGCAACAAATAATGTGATTTACTTTTTATTTTATTTCAAATAACAGGCTGAGAGTTAGACAATGTGTATTTTGAAGAGCTTATTCTCATTCCACTTCGTACCTTTCACCGCCACATCTCAGATGTGGAAACACGAATTTGGAAGTAGTCTGTAATAAACAAACAAATAATCAGAGAGACTCTTTTCAGTTACTCTTCACCACAGGCATATATTATGCCTAAAATGAATCTGAAAGTTAATGCAGGAACACGCCACTGTTTTTTGAAATAGGGGTTATTCAATGTGCAAGTGGAAAGGTCAATTTGAGCGAAAATGCAGTGTGAGACACTTGGTAGGGATGAAAATTATTGGATTTTGGCTGATATCCAGATATGCTCGATTTGCAAACTCATTTTGGCTAATACCGATATTTAAACACATTTCCCCCCCGTATAATAATATATAAATATACATAAAAAAATACACGCACACACACACACACACACACACACATTTTGATTACTGAAGAAGAGCAATCAAATAGTCTCTCTGTACTACGTTACCTTACTACCCTAACATAGATAAGGCAATACAAAAGAAAAACAACATTTGAATCTATCATAAAATATAATTTTTACAATTGTACGACATTCACACCTTATACTGTAGGCTATGCGAGTTGCACGTATAAAATGAAGTTAAGGAACAAACACGATCCATCAGGAAAAGCCATATGTCGCTGAATTTCACTGCACTTTATGAGAGAGTTTTCAAGAGTTTTTCTTTTGCGTAAGAAGCGTTCGCGGAGATGTGTTAAAATATAGGAGTGCATTGATGATTATTAGGCGGTATAATAAGCCTCCTGGCTCCAGGTCTGAGTGAGTCATTCACTCTTACCTTTGTTCTTTGATTAACATTAATGACACTTTAGTCAGCCACTGCTGACAGAGATGCAATCTGACATGTGTCCCCATTTCTCACAAATCTCCACCTTAATTTAAGATTATTTAAATCCTTTAAAACTGCTCTAATGAGGACACTCGACAAAACTGACATTTTGGCATAATTTGTGTGCGTGTTATGGTTTGTTCAAGCCTGAAAGAGAACTCGATACTGAAGCACGTCTTTTCCTCCACACAGCTGGAAATTTAAGTTGCTGGCGCTCATGCTACGTTCACGGTCGTCACATGCGCATAGTAAATCCACCACATATTGGCAAGGCTCATCGGCAGAGATATTAATATCGGCCGATACGATGATCATTGGCTTGATCAGCATACGATGTCGTGCTGATATCATCATGCATCCATAACACTTGGCTATATGAGATATCTCGCCTCGAATTTTCTCACAAATGCATTTGAGCAACTTCCTCTTCTAAAACAGCAGACAGCGCTAAACTGGGTGATTAATTTAGTCTCCCAGGTGAGGCCCACTAGCCTTTCTCCCAGGAGAAGCCCACTTGCCTTTGCATACAGCTGTGGACAATGACCGGTGAACAGGTGTTTACTGTATCTTACTGTATCTATAATGAACCTTTTTGAGGTTTTCTTTAGCAAAATGTTATTCTATATCTAGACATATCCATATTAGATTTAATCTAATTGAATTACATCCTATTTATGTTAATTTTTTTGTTTATTGTTCAGCATTAATAATGAGTTAGAACACTTCAGATAAAAAGTTAAATAACTCACCCTCATGTCATTCCAACCCCGCAAGACACCGGGAAACACGGGAATTGAAGATCTTTTTGATGAAATCTTTCTGTCACTCCATTGACAGTCTACACAATTTGCCCAATAACATGCATTTCTGGAAAAAAGCAGAGAGACACAATTTTTAAAGTCTGTGAGTGCACATTTGTTTCACTGCAGCCATCGTCTTCTGTTTTTAGTTGTTACCAGTACATTTTCCTGGAAATAGCAATCACACAAAAAAAGTAAGTTAGCCTACTTTAAAAAAAATAAAATCCTTTTCTGCACATAATGTCAAACTACTGAACATATTTGCTTGTATTTTTCAGTAAGTTAGTGTCTGATATTTCTAATATTCCTGACATTAAATTTAAACAATTTAAGTAAAGTCACCATTATGTATAGCGCTTTATACAATACAGATGTTTTTAAAATGCGTTAAAAGTGAAAAAGACAATAATGCTGCAAAGTGACAAAACACAATCTGCTGTGACGCAATTAACACTAACGTTAAACAGTGTAAACCGGAGAACGTTACAGCATAGAAGCATAGAAATAGAAGCGGCGTTTCCTCTTATTTTCCCACCGGGTTGAACAACATATACGTAAAGTATTTTTTACACCAATCTAAAAAAAAAGAAAAAAAAGAAATATGAGGACATTATATGTTATAACTTACTCACATCTAAGCTGAATGACTTGACAAGGCCTCGCACAATGAACTTCTTTTCTTCCAGAAAACGCTTCTCTTCCGTTCCACTTGTTAATGACCATCACCACGAGTAATGCTGTCATGTTTTTGTGTTTTAATTGTGATAGTTCATAAATATGAACGTATATGAACTATAATTTCAGTGAGGAAATCAACCAAACCGTATGGAGCAGACACTACGCGGAAAGACGCTGCAACTGACAGTAAATGAGCATCAGCTGCTCTCGAGACTCGTTGTCAGGACAACGTCCACGCTTCGCGCGAAGGAAGTTCTGGTCACATGGGCTATGTCTCGCACATAACAGCATAACTGCAGTACAGTGTAATATTAATGGGAGGCCAAGACTTCAGATGCAAAAACACCAAAAACTTCATCTGCCTTTTTTTCATACTATAAAGCTCCTTTATTTAGGTTCAGTAATTTCACTTTTTAATGGCAACTAAACTGATATCATTGCCTGAGAGCCCAATAATAAAATAAAAAGCTAAAAAAATGGATTAGTTTTCTCTATCAAAAAAAGTCTATCACTTTTTAAAGTGTATCACTGAACTGCAGTTATTGTATATATAGGCTACTTCATTATACTGCAAATCTACATTTGTACTGCAGTTTTACTTCACTATTCTGAAGTTGTACTTTTGTACTGCTGTTTTACTGCAGTTGCACTTCAATGTACTGCAGTCACATTGTATCTATACTGCAGTTATACTTCGTTAATACTGCAAATCTACAGTTGTACTTCATTGTACTGCAGTTATACTGCTTTGAACTGCAGTTTTACTGCAGTTGTACTTCATTGTACTGCAGTTATTTTTCGTAAGGGATTTCCAGAATGCATGCCGAGAACTGAGATAAGGACGTTTTTCTTCAACTTGATTCTGTCGGCTGAGCAATACCAAACTGAACGAAGCAGATCAAG
>JAQIUQ010000530.1:0-2500 GCA_030378365.1 Hybognathus amarus
AAAAAATTTTATAATTTGTAATCATTGTCAACGCACTTCTCACAGGTGCAGGACCTAGAGCGGGCTGAGTATGGCAGGCTCATTGGTTCGCTCCTGGGAAGTGTTGGACTCAAATCGGAGACAGCGCTGCAACCCTCCGCCCAATGAGCGGACGACGCTCGCTTTGTACGTCAGAAGCCCGCGCAAAAGGGGCGTGGCTTGAGTGTATATAAGCACTCTCCGTGGTTTGGAACAACGATTCATTTTGATTCAGCGATCTAATCACGGCTATCACGGCCCATAAGCTCCTCTCTGAGTGCAAATCCCGTTGCCACACACAGTTTACACGGCCCACACACCAGTGTCCAGCCCGTTACATGCAGCAACCGGGACAGCACGGCCATTCAGCCTCTAGCAATATGCTTCAAAGCGTGGGAAGCCATTCCCGGCATATCCCCGTGGGTACTAAGCATTATAAAAGACGGCTACCAGTTACAGTTTCGCCGCCGCCCGCGCGTTCCCGCGCCCGGCCCCTTTCTGTGGTCAGCCCAGCTGCCGCGAGCACGCTCCGCACAGAAATATCGAAACTGTTAACAAAAGGCGCGATAGAGAGAGTCCCTCCACCCATAACCGAGCCGGGGTTTTACGGCCGTTATTTTCTGGTCCCCAAGAAAGACGGCGGCCTCAGGCCGATTCTAGACCTCAGATTTCTGAACAAAGCTCTCATGACGAGATCATTCAGAATGCTGACGGTAGGAAACTCCTCGGCACATGTGCGCCAGGGGGATTGGTTCATCTCCCTAGATCTGAAAGACGCTTATTTTCAGATTAAAATACACCTTCGTCACAGGCAGTTTTTACGCTTCGCCTTCGAGGGCCAGGTTTATCGAATACGCCGTTCTCCCGTTCGGCCTTTCCCTCAGCGCCACGCACGTTCACGAAATGTATGGACGCGGCGCTCGCCCCCTTCGAACCCAGGGATGCGCATTTGAATTATTTGGACGATTGGCTGATTCTAGCACGTTCCAAAACAAGCTTCTGTTCGCACCGTACAGCTCTTCTCGCTCATCTGGAAGCGCTGGGCCTCTCTGTCAACTGGACAAAGAGCGTTCTCCAGCCCAGTCAAACTATCTCTTTTCTGGGGATAGACCTGGACTCTACCACTATGAAAGCACGCTTATCCGCTCAGCGCACACGCCGCTTGCAGCGTTTAGCCGCTTCGATTCCAGATGAATACCCGCGTTCCGGTGAAAACCTTCAGAGAATGCTGGGTCACATGGCCTCAGCTGCAGCCAGCGCTACAGCTAGGTCTTTTACATGTGCGCCCCCTCCAATTCTGGCTAAAGACCCGTGTACCCCGCCGCGAGTGGACCACGGGCCGCCAGCTAAGTCAGAGTCACTCAGGCATGCATTTCTGCACTACAGCCTTGGACGGTGACCGATTGGTTTCGACGGGGCGTCACGATGGGGACCTTCTCTCACCGGAAGGTAATCTCGACAGACGCATCCAACACAGGCTGGGGTGCGGTCTGCGGAGGGCTCACCGGCCTCTGGCCGATGGTTCGAATTCGAGAACCCCATTTCACATAAACTGTCTCGAGATGCTCGCGGTCGAGTATGCACTGTTGCAGTTCCTGCCGCGCATCCAGGGTCACCACGTCCTGATTCGTTCAGACAACATGACAGTGGTATCCTACATGGACCGTCAGGGCGGGGTCAGATCCAGGAATCTCTTCCTGCTGACACCGCCGCATTCTGAGTTTGGTCCCAGAGTCATCTGCTCTCGCTCAGAGCGACGCATGTCCAGGGACACCTCAGCGACGGTCCAGACATTCTATCCAGGAACCTTCTCTCTCCAGGGAGAATGGTCCCTGAATCCTCTTACAGTCCAATCACTGTGGCGCCTCTTTGGCAGAGCGGAGATCAGATCTCTTTGCGACAGAAGAGAACTCGCACTGTCCGATATTCTTCTCGAAGACGAGGACGCGATTGGCGCTAGAATGGCCATACCGCCCGCTCTATGCCTTCCCTCCCATCTCCCTGCTACCGCAGGTCATTCAGAGAATCAGGGAATTTCGCCACCCGGTGCTCCTCATAGCCCGCGTTGGGAGAATCAGATTGGTACCCGGAGCTCACACAGCTGTCTCAGACAGCCCCGTGGCCCATCCCGGTCAGAGCAGATCTCCTCTCTCAAGCCCGCGGCACAATCTGGCATCCCCACCCGCAGCGCTGGGCGCTTCATGCATGGGTGACCAACGATTACACGTTGATTTGCCAGAGGGAGTCTTGAATACGATCAAACACGCTAGAGCGGCATCTACCAGAAAGCTCTATGCGGCTAAATGGTCTGTATTTTCAAAATGGTGCACCGAAAAGAATTTGGACCCCCTTAAGTGTGAGGTCTCTTCTTTGCTTTCCTTCCTTCAAGATATGCTGGACAAGGGCAGAACCCATCCACCCTGAAGGTTTATGTGGCAGCCGTCGCGGCCTTCGTTGGTCCCCGACGCGCCAGTCTATTGGC
>JAQIUQ010000530.1:7500-33858 GCA_030378365.1 Hybognathus amarus
AATTTTGCCAAACTTCTCTTCTCCTCTCGCTCTCTCTCATTCACCCTGTTACTTTCATTTTCAATCTCCTATATATTCAGGCCAGGGACTGAATTAAAAAAATTAATCGAATTAATTAGAGGCTTTGTAATTAATCAATCGAAATTAATCGCATAAATATTTGGACTGCTCTTAATGACGCTTCCATCCAGCGCTTGACATTAACTTTTTTCTCACTAGCCAATGTGGCTGGTTTTCCAAAATTACTAGCCACACAGCACTTTTACTAGCCACATTTTAAATGGGGCTTAAAACGTGCTAACATTTAATAATTTTATCATTAGCTCTGGTTGTAAAGCTATTTTTTTTAAAACATGTCTATTAAGATAAAAAAAATACAATAGATTCTTATTGTATATAATAAAAGTGCTGCATCTTTTTTTCTTTTTTTACAGCAGTAAATAATACAGAATAGAACAATTATTTGCATTAGAAACAATGAGCAAAGAATACATAATTTTTTTCTAAGAAAAAATCCACAATTAAGGCAACAGGATTACAACTTTATATAGGCATATATGACAGTTTTGGGGACTTTGGATTGTTTGTTTTGCATCAGCATTTACTCAGAGCTTTGACTTAATAATTATCATCATGAAGCTCTGGTAGCTCTGAGTAACTGGAGATATGTCCACCTGAAACAAGTATAGGCCTACATGTTTATTGCCCAGATTATTCCCACAAATGCATCTCCTGCTTTCTTTCATGGCATGATTTATTTTATTAAAATATAGAATTAACTCTGTAAAGATAGTGCTCGGAGCCGCCACTGCTGTCTGAACTCTGTTAACATTGGCATGTCCAGTGGCAACGCAGTGAACTTCACCTCCGTAAGACAGCATGTGGCTGAAATTCAAACTGAAATCCCACAGCTAAAAGTTGGGCTGGGTATCGTAACAAAATGTTTGATACCGATATCTTGACTTCTAGACCGGTTCCTGAACTCAGACCTTTTTCGATACCAATATAATGTAACCAGTTTTATCAATATAATATTACCTACATTTTTATTTTATTTTTCAGTTGTTGACTTTTTACACTCGTGTGTAAAAAAGCACCAATGCTAAAGTTGTCTATGGTTCCTAATCATTTAACAACATGTTTTCTTTACTTCAATGAGCTCATTGTTTCTGCCTTATCTTAATGTTTAACAATGAAACTGAATGAAAATTAATTGAAATGCATTACACTGTCACCTCTCATAATAGGCTAACAGATCATCACTCTAAATTATAATTTAGAAACATGCATTTTCTGTAAAGCTGCTTTGAAACAATATGTATTGTGAAAAATGCTATACAAATAAAAGTGAATTAAATTAAATATAGGTTCATCGGTTCATCTGTGATGCGCTCCAGTTCTTGCAGTGGAAGACGGACTTTGTACTCTCAACAAATGTATGTGCGCTTATCAGATTTACCGTGTTACTGGTCTTGGCGGCAATTATCCTTTCGAAAATATTGCATCGCGTGCTTCTGGTATCGAGTCTGGCACACAGGTACACTTTGGATCATTTCCACATACTTTCTATCTATCTGGGTTGGGGCGCTTACACGCACGCACGCACTCATGTGCGACAAGCTACGTCTCTGAGCAGCCGCGTAAACTAGTGTTTTCCGCCACAGCCTATCGTGCTGCTTGCTTATTGATTCACTGACGTTGACGAGATTAACCACTTAGGTACCGATATTTGGTATCGAAAAACAAGACATGTTTCGATACTCGGTAGTACCGAATCAATTCGGCTCGGTACCTAAAAAGTACCGAACTCGGTACTTGGTATTCAGTAATTGATTCATGTCTCTTGCTCATATAAAAGTCACTTTAATGTTGTGATCCCAAGCTACAAGCTTTAAAAGTATAAAGTACTTTAACTAGCAGGCTATCTTTGTAAAACAGGAAGGTTGTATTCATGGCCAGAAATTACCTTTCCCGTTTCTGAAATTATTTCTGTATGAGAATTGATAATGATCACAGATATTCCGATCACAAATTAATTCCACAGGGATATCGTCGGACTAAACGTCATGATAGACCTAATTGATATATTGATATTTAATTATAATCCGTTTTAATTAAGTATTGATATACAATTGAGCTAATTTTAACCTGTCTGTAAAACATGGTCTATCGATGCAATTAATTATAATCCTTTGTGGTTAATTGTCGAGGTACATACATGACTGCAGATGCAGGGAACATATCCCTTTTCGGGAGATTTAATAAAATGTACAGTTGATCTGGTCCAAACCTGTATGAATTATTATTCATTATTAATTATTGTATACAAATTCCCAAATCGACTAGGAGATACTCAACATACTAAATGGTGGAGATAATGCTTAGCACATTTTAAACTTGTTTATGAGCAATTCAGTTTCAATCTGATGTGTATATTGTTATTTAATATTATATGTGTGCCTCGAAGTGCGAGTTCAACGCAACGCAAACTCACTGTCTAACTGACTAAAGGCACAAAGCCTAGTTCAGTTCAGCACATTTAACAAGCTGCTAAATGTGTAACATTTTAGTCACTGTTAATTGCTAAAGTAAACTGCAGTTCCATAGTATTAAATTTGTTCCTGCAAAGACGAAGAAATCTCTTTGCGTTACGACATTTTAATATTAGAATTCCCTGTTCAGAATGAGAATCTTTTCAGAGGGATCAAAAGATTGAGTGAAGCGATGCTCGAATTGAGTGAAGCGAATAAAACGAACCAGAAATGATGCGAAACAGCACGTGCGCCAATACCCAGCGAAGAAGAGAACGCAACACGTCAATATGGACATCAGACAGAAACAAGTGCTGCACACTGCTTGCGCGATGATTTGCACGATGAAAAAAAGAAAAACTAAGATTTATCTGGTGTCCTCAACCCAAGCGTTGCTATGATTGGCTGTACTCATGACATCATGAGTTTGAGTTGCGCGACGGCTTCTGGATATCTAGCAGGCTAGATATTTTTCTGGGCTCAGCGACGCGTCTGCGAGCGTTTTTGCTGCGTGGTTGGCTCTTTCATACTAACAGATTGGCAAGCGTTCATCGTCCGCTAATCCCCCGCGATTTGCACGCGATAACACCCTGACCTGTCGGCGAACTCAACGATTTGCAAATCGGGCTTAAAATCCTGTAGTGTGAACTTGGCTTAACTCTGCACGCCCTCACAGTCAATCACATTGCCTCACAGTAAGCGTTGATTGTCATCAAATATAATTCCGATCTTTAACTTTTATTCTAATTTGGTTTGAAACAAACAAATTTCGAATTTAAATTTGAATTAAGTTTCTCATTTCTTGTTGAATTATTTTATGGCTTTATTTTATTTTTCCCTTTTCAAACTATTTTTTAATAATTCTTATTGATACGTTATTATGGCTGTATCCTTACTATCCTAAATGTTACTTAACATCTGTTCATATGCTTAATAGTTTGAATTGCAATTTAAATTTAAGTTGTCTGTTCAGCCAGGTTGACCACTAAGAGGAAGCCCAAACCCGCTAGTACAGCTTGCTCCCTCCTGTGCTCTTCCTGTTGTACTTAATGATACCTCTTCTTTGGGGTTAGGTTATTCTGATGATTAACATCATTGTCATAATTCCCTTGTTGCTTTTACCATTATTTAATAAAGCCTTTGCCTTTTAATTTTTTACATAAATACTCAATTTGGTTTAGACAAAGAAAGCTTTAATTCACTTTAAGTTTCACTTGTTATTCATCCTGTGTTGTATTTATAGGTAGAAATATGTCTTGTGCTGTGGTGATTTGACAGTCATCCCTGTTTGGGGTCCAGCAAGCTGGTTCGTCTGACCTGCGTTACCGGCGCTGACCGTGCGTGAGTCTTGGACTTTTCTGTCTCTTTCCATTGGTGCGGCACGCAACAGGACATCAGCAATTTGGCATTGCCAGTTGTGTTTAAAGTCAAGTGGTTTGAGAGGGCGCACCTTGGTAAAGATGAACGGAAGGGCCCGGGGACACTGCGGTCAAGTGTTTGGGGACGACAGAAAGACTGACCACGACGCTGGCTCCAACCAGAATGACCTCAATTCACCCCAGGCAAACTAAAATAAGGTGTAAACCCTTCCACTTAGATGCATTTACATGCGCTGTTGTGACTGAGCAGCCGAGCAGTTTGCCTCAGCTTTCAAAAATGTAAATAAACGTTTGAACAAATGTTTAAACTAACGTTAACTGTCTGTGTGATATTAAGTTGTTTTATATCTAGATGGATTTTATTGTAGCCAAGTAAAGTGTTGATTTGAGAGGCTATAAATGGATCAAACATGTTTAACTCGCTGTCGGGTGCTTGGTCGTCATAAAAAATAAATAAATAAAAGGAAACATTTGTCTTATTTAACTTTATAAAGAAATGAAAATAAACTAAATGGTAACTACTTTGCCATTGATGACAAAACATAACTGTTTAAATGACTGCAACATAGGGCAGGCTGTGTACGTTTTTTTTTATTTTATTTTTTTTAAATAAACAGGCTCGGGCTGATCATTCTGATGAGCTGTCGGATACGGGCCTGGCTAGGGCCTGGACGTCCTCGGGCCGGGCTAGGGCCTAGATTTGAGGCCCGTGCAGGGCTGTAAGCTAACAGACAGCAGACAAACGACTAGCAGTGAAAGCAGCGGCAATCCACCGGTCACTCAAGTGGCCACGCCCTTAGTTATGCAGAACTTTAAGGCTTAAATTTAATTTAATTTAAACAGATGAGTTGTAAAAAAATTCACCCCCTCACAGTCGTCATGAAGGGAAAAATTAGCAATATAGACCAAAACAGCTATTTGCCTCCAGGCTGTAAACATGTTTTTTTTTCTGCTGTGAAGTTAGACATTTTAACTTGGGGGAGATACAGATTTGACTCGCTTTTGCAGTCAGCCTCAAGCGGCCACTCGATGAATTGCAGTTTAATTCACTTCCGTGTTGGCTTCAAGAGAGACGGGGAGGTTGCTCCTTATTTAAAACACAATGACATGCAATGGCAAGGCATTTTAGCTTTTATTAATTCACAGGATGCATTTTTGATATCAATAATTAAATTTGTGCTATTTTGATATTAATATAAAAGATGTCTATTTATGTTATTGGGAATTACATTTGCATTAGTACTATCTAAACGAGGGAGGATTTGTAGTGGGAGACCTGGAGTGTCAGGTGTGACTGTTTGGCAGTGGCAAATGATTTACATGGCTCATGGGTCAGGTAGGAGGGCCTCTTAACAGATTTTTGCGTAGAGGCTCAGGGAGGTCAGGATCGGCTCTGGCAAGTAAACACACCTCTTTTGTGTTACTTTTAGTGATCTCCGATTGGCGAAGTCGAACATCATTAGTGCCGACGTGAATAATAATCTCAGAGAATTTATGATTAACATTAGCCAGCACTTTTAAATAGTCAAGTCAAGTCACATTTATTTATATAGTGCTTTTCACAATACAGATTGTATCAAAGCAGCTTCACAGTGATAACATGAAAGTAGTACAACACAGATCAATAATATTGTTAAATGTTAAATAAACCCAACTAAGCAAGCTAGAAGCAAGGCAAAGCAAGGCGACAGTGGCAAGGAACCAAAACTCCAACAGATTGGATGGAGAAAAAAACCTTGGGAGAACCCAGGCTCAGTCGGGGCCAGTTCTCCTCTGGCTCACATTCATGTTGTTTATATATAAATAAAAATATAAATATTGTTTATATGTAACACGGTGCCATAACATATCGCCAGCGTTGAGTCGTCTCTTCACAGGCGTTGGGGCATCTGAATTCCCTGTGAGAGGCTGGTTACAAACTGGACCTGACGAACGCCATTTTCTCGGGACAACGTCCCGGAGATAACAGCAGAGAGGCAGATGGGAAATTATTAGCATAGCTGATGTTCATAATGATTTCCATTATATGAGAGTCGGTGTTAGAAAATCACTATCTCGCAAACTCTCCGTAACCCGACCATACGCGCCGAACCGTTTGTCTAAAGGGCTGTCAAGCCCCACTGGCTCCTTTAGTGGACTTAGATATCCTAGGAATGACCAGAAGCCTTGAATTTAGTGATCTTAAAGAACGCGGTGGATTGTAGGGCGAAAGAAGGTCCGTTAAGTACATAGGAGCTAAACCATTTAGGGCTTTATAGGTCATTAGTAGTATTTTGTAGTTGATACGGAACTTAATAGGTAACCAGTGTAGAGATGATAAAATCGGTGTTATGTGATCGTATTTTCTTGACCTAGTAAGAACTCTAGCGGCTGCATTTTGGACTAACTGTAGTTTGTTTATTGAGGATGCAGGACAACCAGCTAATAAAGCATTACAGTAATCTAGTCTCGAGGTCATGAATGCATGAACTAACTTTTCTGCATCAGAGGCAGATAGCATGTTACGTAGCTTAGCAATGTTTCTAAGGTGGAAAAAGGCCGTTCTTGTAACATATGAAATATGATTTTCGAAAGACAAGTTGCGGTCTAGTATAACACCCAGGTCTTTTACTGTAGTGGATAAAGTAACAGGACATCCATAAAGGCCTTGATGTGAGGCGCTCCAAATAGGCCTTGATGTGAGGCGCTCTGGCTCCTGGCAAATATGTGACTATGGTGGCTGGTGTCTCTATTTTCACATTCTGTGTAATAGAATCACCAATAACTAGGGCACATTGAACAGGATTCTCAGTGGGTGTTTCACTGAGTGGGGATAATCTATTTGATGATGTAATTGGAGCAGAAGAGCGGTGTTTTGTCCCGCGACTACAGCGTCTCACCGTCACCCAATTGCCCTGCTGCACGGGCCCTACTACAGCCAGAACCGAACAATGTTCACTGTAGAGTAGTTTTGTGACGGTGAGGATATTTTCTCACCGGTTAATCGTCGGTGTGACAACACCGGTAATACCAGTGTATCACCGGCAGGGGCTTTTAAATCGCTAATTTAAAGGCAAACGTAAAATGCGCACGTTTCACGGGCATACAGTGACGGTGCCGGTCAGTGCGGAAAGAACTGTTTTGTTATTGTGCCCTGAATATGCGCTAGTTTGAAAACGAAACTAACTTTCACTTTTAAATTAGCGTCAATTCATCCTTCACTTGGAGTTTGATTGACAGACATGTGATCTGACAGGATCAGTCAGAAAGCAGTCAGGAGAGTAGATTAACGTCGGTGGAACTTGGCTTTATCAGGCAATCTGTCACGACACATTAAAGAGCCACAAAACGGTAGGCCTATTTATTGTTTGATTTTCTTTGACTGACCAAATTTGAAAGCTGTTTCATATTAAATATTACCTGCTCGGTCCTGTCTGTCAACGCGTTGTCAGTGTCCTCTATTTTTCACTGCTTGAGAACATGGGTTGAATCCGAAATCGCCCCCAAAACCCTCATTTACTAGGCCTATTCCCTACATTAGTCCACTAATACTGTTCACTTGAAGGAGTGAATGAGAAGGAGTAAGTAAAAACGAGTGAGCGAATTCGGACAGCTGTTGCTGACAGAGACGCGATCTGACATGCGTTCCATTTTCTCACAAATCTCTACGTTCGTTTAAGACTGCTCTTATGGACATTTTGGCATAATTTGTGTGTTATGGTTTGTTCAAGCCCGAAAGAGAACTCGATACCGATGCGCGTCTTTTCTGTGGGTCGTGTGTGTGTTAATAGGCAGGATTTAACGACTACTGCATAAATGCATTCAATATTTTTAAGGCTTTAAAGTTTGTTTTTTTTCACATGCCTACCGCGGTGCCTCGGTGGGCATGTCATGAAACCGGTGTTGCGACTGAGCACTGGTAACACCGACTACCGTAGCAAGTCTACTGTAGAGTGAACATTTGTACTGTGTTCACTAAGCTAGTCGCATCTAAAGCAGTATCTAAAGCCCTTGCACTCTTAAAATTAACCTCAATTAGAGACACGCATCCAAACTTAAGTTCTGAAAACTTCTCTGTCAGCCTGATCATCTTCCTGCATTGTAAATGATGTGCTGACAGAAAGGTATGCTATGCATGTTACATTGAAGTGCAAGTGACAATAAGAGGAGAAGATGACATAACTCACAGTGACTATGTAGAGTAGAGAGAGTTACTCCTGTTTACATGGAATTTGTAATCAATTGTCAATTTGTAAGCAATATCCCGATGTAAGCGGTGACGCACGGTTAAGTGTCTGGACGTACAGACAACCTTAAGACACAATATAGGTCATTTCCAATTCTTCTTCCTGTAGCCGAAGACGACAACAACAGCAGCAGCATGTGGATAATTAATAGTTTGCGGCATATATCGATTGCCTTTGTTTGTGCTTTGATGCTGGTACTTTGGTACTGGTCCAAAAGTATGGTGCTCTGCTGCGTCTCGCCATGTTTATCTCTACTTCTTGTTTACTTCTAGTATACTACGCATGTGGGTTTTTTTTAAGCTCCAGACGGCACATAAAAGAAGTTCCTCTACTCAAAAGACCAAGATTCCTTGTGAATAGAACATGAGCAGAACACATCAATGTTCCTTTTGTTGGGGAATTGCAGATACGTGTTTATATGACCAAATTTTTGGGATAGAAAAGGGGTAACCCAGGGATCATATTCGGGTTTTTAAAAACCAGAATATGAGCATATTCGGGTTTTTAAAACCGGAATATGAGCATATTCAGGTTTTTGCCGGTGTTTACATGGCCGTGCGTGACCGGGTTATTGCTAATATCCCCGTTTTGAGCTGTTTTTTTACTGCTTGTAAACGTAGTCTGTTTGTTTGACTGACTGATACTCAGTGGTGGAAAGAGTACTAACAAATTGTACTTAAATAAAAGTATTGCTACTTAAGTAATAATTTACTTGAGTACAAGTAGAAGTACTGAACAATAAGATGACTCAAGTCAAGTAACTATGTTACTAAGTACTTTAGTATTATTATCTATTTTTACCCAAAATGGGAAGATGATAGTGATATGGAGCACTACACTCAACCCTTTAATGCAATGTGAATAAACATAGCTTGTATCATGTAATATATTTAATAAAATAATCTATTCTCACTCTTTGTTAAGACACGCAACATGAACTGACGTATTGTGATTTTGAAAAGTCCAGGAAACATCATTTGAATGTTATTGAAAGCAAAGAAGGTTATGTCACAGGACCCATAAAACAGAGATTTACAACAGTAGCCTATGAATAGAAAAAGTGCCAGTAAAAAAAAAAAAAGAATTAAATGGGGCGGGGTATAGGGTTAACACTAATTAAATACTCTCTTTTTTTCACATTGTTGCTATTGTCACGAACTACACTTACATGCGTCTGATTGACCGATAAATCATGCGATCTTATTTCACAGTTGTTGAGGTTTTTCAGCTTTGTACAACGTTTGCTTCGTAAATTTAGTTTAACTGTATTGTTAAACTGTATTGCTTTACTTAGGTTACATTGTTATTTCTCCGTAAGTGCAATAACTGTAGGGTTGGGTATCGTTTGGGTTTTATCCGATACCAGTACCTACTCGGTATGTTTTAAACGGTTACGGTGCATAAACGGTTTTGAAACGGTACTTAAGAAAGGAAACCGCACACACTTTGTCAAAAAATAATCCCCCTTTTATTTACAGGGCCAAACTGGACACAATATTAACTTATAATATATACAAGTAACATATGGTAATAATAAATAAACCAATATAAAATAAAAATTCATATTTACATAATATTCAAACAATATTATTATACTGGATATTAATTTAATCTTAATAGAGATTACTACCAGAGTAATCTAATATCGACATGGCTACAGGTTCCCATGTTTTGTCTGCTTGAACTAGTCATGTAGCCTAAGTTATCTGGTCATTTACTAGTTAAGCTCTTTTAGCCAGTTTAATATTTCGTTCCCACTGCATATGAACATATGAAAGAGAACGTCTCTGTGTAACCCATGTTCTCTGAATAGGGAACGAGACGCGCGAAACTCCTCGCGCTGCTGACAAGCTTCCTTTTTCAGCAGAGAAATCTGAGGAGCAGGTGATGCGGCGCTAATATAATATGTGAGCGTGAGGGCGAGCTCGAATGGTGATTCTAAATAGGCTTAAGCTTCAGACAATCGTTCTGACTCGTAATTTTACACGTGAAATGAAGCCTTGCAGCGTTTTTTCTTCGGCATCTTCATTAATATCCTCGCTCTTCGGGAGTCTCCGCGCGTGTTGATAACGACTCCCGGATGATCGCAGATCAGTTCGAATCTCCCGGAATCTAGAGCGGAGCGGCAAGTGCGCGTGCAGACAGATAAGACAGTGCTTCAATTAACCGTCTAGTGCTGTATAGTGCGCGCACGTCGGAGAGGGAGAGATGCCACAGACTCAGGCATCGAAATAAGCCCGAAATTTCATTCTTATTAGGTCTGGTTACTACCGTTTACGTCAGAACCAACCCTGTTGGCACCGAGTTCGGTGCCCAACCCTGAATAACCGCGTCCATTTTATGAGCCGAGTTTTTATTTACTTAAACTGCTCAGTGCTCTGGTATTATCAGTGGGATTACGTATTTAGGAGTTGCAAATAATTCACTTACATTCACTTAAATATTGAAACGTTAGCGATACTGATTCAGACCACGAGCGCCAGTGATTGTCAAAGCGTGGTTTGAATCCCACGCCCCCAGCCGAACTGAAATTTTTGATTGGTTTTGTATCCGAGTCAGATCTGTCTGTTATTGGCTGAAGTGCAGGGTTCCACCGCATAGTTTTGAAAAGTATTGTCAAATGTCAGCTAGCCCTGTTGCTCTGTCGGCACCTTTGTCATTGTACCATATTCTTTGTATTTTTGGTAAAAAAACAAATGTAGCGAAGTTGAATACTATATTTTATTACTACTCAAGTAAGAGTAGAAGTATCACATTTTGAGTCTACTCAGAGAAAAAAGTAGAAAAGAAAATCTACTCAAGGAGTGCTGTGACAAAAGTCTTTGTTAATTCAGTTACTTTCCACCTCTGCTAATACTCACCACAGTTGTTTGATGGATTTGTAAAAGGCGTGTTGTGCTACCAGATAACCATTTAGATTGAATCTAGCTAGGTCAGGTTAATATGTGATGTTGAGTAAGTTATATTTAGCTGTATAAACAACAGGGAATTAGAGTGAATAATCTTGGTTCCAAAAACAGAAAGATCTGCGTAGCTTCAGACGCAGCTTCTAGACGTAGCTTTAACTCAGGCAGCAGGCAGACAGGAGCAAGCCTTCATGTTTCACAAATCAACACACATTTCTGAATCATGACTTTATTCGTTTTGTTTCTCTGATGGCAGCTGGATTTCTCTGCAACTCTCTGTGTTTTGGATGAGCAGCAGGTTGGCTGGATACTGGAGTGCCTGCAGAACTCTGACCGGAACCTCAGAACCCAACGAGAGCCAACACACCCAGTATGGCCAGATCAGCGGCTTCATGAGGAACCACAATTATGGGGTCAGCAAGAACATTTAATGCACTGTGTCATTAAATATGTTGAGTGAACAGAGTACCATGGTACTCTTATTGATTAAAATCCCTTAAAGAGCAACATGCAGGTTGAATTTATTTCTGAATTAATACTTTAAATTGTCTGCAGAGGTCTTTTAAAAACACGTATGTAAAAATTACTAATGAAATCTCATTTGATGTCGAGATTTTGATGAAAATGCGCTAGGCTCTGGAATACGCCTTTCCCGCAAGCAACGCGTCATATGACGTAGCCCGAGGAAAACAAATGAGCTCGCGGTACGCTTCTCATTGCTGGGTGTTGATGTAGTTCGAGCAGTAGTGAGAGACAGAAAGTTTTAGATCGAGTTTTAGAGAAGCCATAATGGTAAATTATTGTGTTTGTGCTTGTTGCACGAATTCCAGCCTGTCAGGACATCATATCCATCATTTTCCTTCTAGGAAAAACAAGGCTTTTTGGTCTTGGGTGCGTTATGTGCAGGTGAATAGAGCAGACTTCACTGCCGCGTCTGTTACCACACACACTCGGTCGTTTGTGGCGCACATTTCACTCGGTTTAAATGGTATCACTAACTGCATTTGAAAAGCATTATTTATTTGTTGTTATGGCATGGTCATTAGTCAATGTGGATAGTGCTAACCAGCTTGGATGGACTGCATAATCACTGTCAGCGTAGAATATGAGAAGACAAAATGTTGCTGGCTTAAATTAAGACAATCTAAATGGATGTTTAATCAAGAACAAAGTCGAATGTATGTTTGCTTAAGCAGATTTATTACAAAACACCAAGGTACTAGCCATACAGTAGATGAACCAGCGTTAGCCACGGTGCTAACTTACATGAACTCACTTGCCCTATTCGCCACTGGTTTTCTCGACACCACAACTCTAACGTTACTTCTCTCCTCTGCCCATTGTTCGCCCTGACTTCTATCTCGCCTAGAAGGCTCATAATTATATGCCTGTGGGCCATCATAGGCATCTCGTCGACATCGCAGAACGCGGTTTCGTCGTTTGCATCCATTGTAACCTGAGCCTGAACTTGAACAGACTCCCTCGGCGATCGTCACTTCCGGTTAGTGCGTCGTAGACGCGGGAGTTATTTTATCACAATTTTTCTCAAAATATCGTTAATGGCTAAATATATATTACTCCAGTTCAGAAAATCTAGTTGTTTTATCGTCAACATACACTATGCTATATAGGGGTGTCCAACCTGCATGTTGCTCTTTAATGATCACATGAAAAAAGTTAAAAACCAGGGTTGTGGACTTGAGTCGCATGATCTCATACTTGACTTGAGTCCCAAAGGTGATGACTTGCGGACTTGAGTCGACATAATCAAAAGAATGTTGCTGAATTGTCAGGTCAAGTCACATTTATTTATATAGCGCTTTTCACAATACAGATTGTATCAAAGCAGCTTCACAGTGATAACATGAAAGTAGTACAACACAGATCAATAATATTGTTAAATGTTAAAAAACCCAACTAAGCTAGCCAAAAGCAAGGCAAGGCGACAGTGGCAAGGAACCAAAACTCCATCAGATTGGATTGGAGAAAAAAACCTTGGGAGAACCCAGGCTCAGTCGGGGCCAGTTCTCCTCTGGCTTACATTCATATTGTTTATATATAAATATTAAATATAAATATTGTTTATATGTAACACGGTGCCATAACATATCGCCAGCGTTGAGTCGTCTCTTCACAGGCGTTGGGGCATCTGAATTCCCCGTGAGAGGCTGGATACAAACTGGACCTGACGAACGCCATTTTCTCGGGACAACGTCCGAGATAACAGCAGAAAGGCAGATGGGAAATAATTAGCATAGCTGATGTTCATAATGATTTCCATTATACGGGAGTCGGTGTTAGAAAATCACTATCTCGCAAACTCTCCGCAACCCAACCATACGTGCCGAACGTGCCGAACCGTTTGTCTAAAAGGCTGTCGAGCCCCACTGGTGCGTTAAGCAGTTTCAGTGGCAAACGGTTCTGTATGGCATAACAGAGGACTAAAAGGTAAGCATTATGTGAATGCTTGACTAAAGAATGCATCTTTAGTCTAGTTTTAAACTGTGTCAGCGAGTCAGAGCCTCGGACCGTATCGGGAAGGCTATTCCAGAGTTTTGGAGCTAAGTGTAGAGAACGCCCTCCCTCCTTTAGTGGACTTAGATATCCTAGGAATGACCAGAAGCCTTGAATTTAGTGATCTTAAAGAACGCGGTGGATTGTAGGGCGAAAGAAGGTCCGTTAAGTACATTGGAGCTAAACCATTTAGGGCTTTATAGGTTAGTAGTAGTATTTTGTAGTTGATACGGAACTTAATAGGTAACCAGTGTAGAGATGATAAAATCGGTGTTATATAATCGTATTTTCTTGACCTAGTAAGAACTCTAGCAGCTGCATTTTGGACTAACTGTAGCTTGTTTATTGAGGATGCAGGACAACCAGCTAATAAAGCATTACAGTAATCTAGTCTAGAGGTCAGTAGAATGCATGAACTAACTTTTCTGCATCAGAAACAGATAGCATGTTACGTAGCTTAGCAATGTTTCTAAGGTGGAAAAAGGCTGTTCTTGTAACATATGAAATATGATTTTCGAAAGACAAGTTGCGGTCTAGTATAACACCCAGGTCTTTTACTGTAGTGGATAAAGTAACGGGACATCCATCTATATTAAAGTTGTATTGTAAGAGGTTTTGTGAGTAGTTTTTTGGACCAATAAGTAATACTTCCGTCTTATCTGAATTTAATAGCAGGAAATTACGCGTCATCTAGCATTTTATATCTTTGAGACACTCTGTCAATTTAGATGAGTTAGTGTTTTCATCTGGTCGTGATGAAATATATAATTGAGTATCATCAGCATAACAGTGGAAGTTAATTCCATGTTTTCTTATAATATTACCAAGTGGCAGCATATATATTGAGAATAGCAGAGTTCTCTGTCACACAGAGAATTGTGTGACATGTTTGATAATTAATAATCCAAACATGAGACTTTTTTTCCAACTTCAAGGCAGTTTTCTGTGGGTATGCTCCAAAACTGCAAATTATTCTGCAGATTTTGTGTACGATAAAATATTCACAAAAAAATATGTCAAAATGGTCAGCTTGAAGATTCACTTAACCCTCTGGGGTCAGCTATCGCGCCGGCATGACAGGCTCACTTTTTTTTCTTTATCAGTGCAAAAGAGACTCAAATTACTCTGTTGATTTTGATCTTACATATAAGTGTTGTAAATTATCAGATCCTGTTAAGTTTTTGTTTTATTTGTGCATACTCACAAGTTTTGTGCTTTTCGCCAAACAAAGAAAAAAAAAACATGATTTCTGAAAACGTGAGTTCTGCGTTCTCTCTGTCAGTGAAGTCCATTCTGAAACGCGTTCCGAAAATGAACTGTAACTCAGCAAATAATCAGTCACGCAGGGATACAGGCACACAGGCATGAAGCTTGAATTCTCCTCTTTTAAATTAAGTAATTTTTATAAAAAAACAACCAAATATTCGTAGTTTATGTAATCTGTTTGAAAAGAGAGGGATGTCAGTCGTTTTCTTTTCAGCTCATTGAGTTTTAATGTGACCACGCCCACTGAGCGTGTGCTCAGGATGTCACGGTACCAAAATTCCAGTAGTCGGTACCGATACCATTAAAATGTCACGGTTATCGTACCAATTTCGGTACCACAACAAAATTAGTTTTTTTTTTTAATTTTATTTAACTACTTGAAAAAAAAATATTAAATTAAATTCAATCACTTTATTATTTATGATGGTACATTTATGAAAGCTTTGAAGGCTATAGCATGTTGTTTAAACGAAAATATTGATGATACTGAGAAATATTGTTTATAATAAAAATCAAGTGAAAAATACAGCATTCAGTGGATTTAGGCTACAGTAGTATTTTTAATAAATGGAGACGTAGTTAAATATATTGTACAGTAGCCTAATATAATTATTTCTGTCCATTTCTTTAAGTTAAACCAAACTTTTATTTTGACGGGTTGCCGTAGAGACCTTTGACTTTCTGTGTGTGTATGATATATGATATGATACGACCCTATGGATATGATGATAGTTTTTCTCAAATGAAACGGTAAAATGCTTATGAAGTGACTCTCGGAGATGGAATCATGAATCATGTCATCATATCGTGAGGCAGCAGAGACTGAAAACAGCGCGAGCGTCACTCTTGCTTCAGTGTTTGTGTGTGTGTGTGAGAGAGAGGTAACGTTAAATGAAACTGCGCGTCTGCGCCGTTAATTCACATAGAGACAAGCAGAACATGCAGGGTTCATATTTAAACGGTAAAATGCTCATGAAGTAACTCTCGGAGATGAATGGATCATGAATCATGTCATCATATCGTGAGGCAGCAGAGACTGAAAACAGCGCGAGCGTCACTCGTGCTTCTGTGCGTGCTGTGTGTGTGTGAGGTAGCGTTAACGTTAAATGAAAGCGCGCGTCAGCGCCGTTCATTCACAGAGACAAGCGCAACATGCAGGGTTCATATTTTAAATAGTCGTTTTGCTGTTTAGTATACACAGAAACCACATCAGCAGCGCCGCTGCTTTCATGAAGAGGACGCAACTTCACGCCCTTCGTGCATGCATGCGCATCCAGATCCGGGTTTGACCGGGTATTCGGTACCACCGGCACTTGGTACCGTGACGTTTAAATTTTTTTAGTACCGACTTGGTACCGAAGTACCGAATATTTGACAACACTAGCGTGTGCCATTCAAACACAAATAATCTGCGGCAAGCCGCAAATGACGTGTCAGTGCCCACAACAGCGGGATGAAACACATCAGAGTTTAATACGAATCATTTACTTTACGTTGTCTTGCTACGCTGTGAGAAAATAATACTATCTAATAATCCTGGAAAAACTTGCCTCAGAAGTGCTGGTATTTTCATTTCGCTGTGAAAGTAAGCTATTTATTCTTAAGTGCTTTGTTCTAATCGCGATATGGAACAGTGTCTGTACACCTCAAAAGACTGTTTAAATATGAATTGCGTGTCTGTGTGTGAATGAATGAATGAACGGCACAGATGTGTGTTGTTTTTTACTACAGTTCTACAGCGCTGTTCATTCACACTCGCACCTACATTAATAAACGTTATTTTACATGAATACATCTGCTAGTTTAGCTATGACCAAACTATATTAATACTGAGATGAGTAAAAATAGACTGAAATATATTAAAATAAAATGTCTTTATATAAGCAACAAACCGCAAATGAACATTTATATACTAATATATCATACACATGATTTGTTACAGCCTAAATATGAATGTTTAGACAAGATTTTGTTGATTTAGCTTTTACTGTAAAAAATCGCATCACATCAAATCGCCAATTTCTGCTCTTATGTTAAATATATAGTAGCCTATGGATGATTTACTCATTCCGCCATTTTTGGATGATTTACTCATTACGTACTTTAGCGAACTCCTCCTAGGGACTTAGTCGGATCAGAGAATGTCTAATTGAAGAGAATTGGCACTGGCTGATTACTTACTGGCTGGTCAGAGTGCAGAATGAATGGGAGTCAATGGGGTTTCACCCCAGAAATCCACTTTCTCAGGATGTAATTTTTTGTCAAGTAATTTGAAAGTTGCATTCAAAAGGGAGGGCTAAGATAATACACTTCAGCTGAAAATTGCATTTTTAAGTTCACTTATCTGTTCTAAAAATCCGTTCAAAAATGTGATGACGTCACACAATAGCAGAATGCTAGTGTGTTCTGGCCAACAACGGCCTAACCTGTAGGAAATCAAAAGGACATAAGTACTCGCTCATTCGACTTTTGGCCTATAATCTATATTGAACTTGCAGAATCAACAATAAAATCTAAGTTAATTTAACGACAAGCAGGTGAAAGAGACACATTTAGCCGTTTAGCCCCATAGACTCCCATTCATTCTGCTCTCGACCGCGATCACCTCCAGTGGAATTATAATGGAACTGCAATCAAGATGATACACAATGGGGCTAATAGGAAGTGCCAAGGCTCTCCGTTAGGACGGGGCTGTGGTCGGATGGACTTCACATTTCTGCTGTGCCTTCTAAAGGCATTGACGATGAAAAGTTGTGCTATCTGCGCGTTTCGTCAATGGGCGTGTCCAAGGCATCGACAATTCGCCATGAAACAGGAAGTTGTAGTAACTTGGCTGCAAATGCCTAAATCTGCACGAAATTGTAAACATTTCACAAGAGTCCCGCCCTGAACAAATCTACATGCCGACATTCACCCACAGTCATTCAGCGCCACCTGCTGGCAACAGGAAGTGACCTTTAACGTAGCAGCCCCCGCCGCATGTTTGAGCCGACACATACGAAATTTCTGTGGTACATCTACCATGTCCAAAAGCACAGAAAAGTCTCTTGGAGCGATGCCTCAGACTCAACAGGAAGTCGGCCATTTCTGAGTTTTACCGCCATTTTTGGATGATTTTCTCATTACGTACTTTAAACGAACTCCTTCTAGGGATTTAGTCGGATCGACTTCACATTTCTGCTGTGCCTTCTAAAGGCATTGACGATGTAAATTTGTGCTATCTGCGCGTTTTCGTCAATGGGCGTGTCCGTGGCGTCGATCATTTGCCATGAAACAGGAAGTTGTTGTAACTTCAGTGTACATCCTCAGACCTGCGTGAAATTGTATACATTATACAACAGTCCCGCCCTGAACACATGTACATGTTGAAATTAGACCACTGTCATAGCGCCACTTGCTGGCAACAGGAAGTGACCATTTTGAATTTTATGTAAATTTTTGGGTGATTTGGATGCGTAGCAAATTCACAGCCGCACCGGCTGAGCTCCAGAATATGCAACGCGGCCGCCTCACACCCCGACGTGCTACAGGTGCGAGGGCCCGCCCATCGCTGCTTGCAGCTTTAATTCAGGGCCCGGAGCACTAACGGTCGCGAAGGCCCCTCTTGAAACTGTTAGGGTTATATATTTTTTTTCTGCAAAGTAAGCGCCATTTTCACAGCCGCAACATGCTCAAAAAGTCACCAAATTTAGCACGCATGTCAGGACTGGTGAAAAATTTCATATTTTGTGGGTTTCGCGGATGGGCGTGGCAAAATGGCTTGCTAGCGCCACCTAGAAAATTTGAAAAAAAATAGCCCCTCGCATCACATTTAATCTTAAGTGTTAATTCGTTTTCATCTGACTCCATAATGAAAAAGGTTTATCAATGATATCTGTGCATCATTTAATACGTTAATGCTTGACTATTCATTTTAACTTAATGAAAATATAGTCAAAGTCTGTTAGAATAATCAAGTATAACAATTTATTGTCAGGTAAAGGTATTATTAGAATTCCACAAGATAATCAATGCAAACCATCAAATATTTCAAAGAACAAAACTTTACCCACCATATTAGGCTACATGAGCTGAGCCTAGACACAACATCATGGGCTGATCTGTATACAGAATGGCAGCCCTGAACTCTCCCACTGCACCTCCTTAAGTAGAGGCAGACCTTAAACATTGGTTTAGTGGAAATCCCCCCAACATATTGGGTATCAGGCAATTTGCTTGGTTGTGTATTCAGGAGCTCACATTGTAATGTCTGCCTGATTTTACATATAGGAGGTAGTCAGAATGAAGCTGTTAAGGGACACAACACTTTTCTCATGTTTCATAACTTCTTTTAGCTTTTCATCCCAAAAAGGAGAATGAGACCATTTTACCAGGCGCACTGTGACATTTCAAAAAACAGCAAACATGAATAGTTACATTTTTGTACACACATTACATTGTATAAGTTTTTTTGTGTATTTCAGGTGAGGAGGAGAAGGGGGTTGTGGGGGAGATAGTGTGTGTGTGAAGTGTGAACTGCTCTGTGTGCTATCTCCAAAGTTCCTGTGACATACTGTGTGCAAAAGGCAGTTATACATTCGAGAGACATTTCAAGTGTCGATTCCCGTGTGAACCTTTTTCCACATTGAGGTCAACCAGACATACTGGCACCAGCCTTACAGATCCCTCCTCTGGCACCGTGGGCCACTCACAGGGTTTCCTGCGGTGTCACTTCAGTCTTTGTAAGGTGGGCAGCTTCAATGGGCTGAGAGTCAAGACAGTGTTGGTGGATGTTTTTACCGATCTGATGAGGTGTTGGAAGTAGCAACATTGGAGTAATGTGAAGGAGAAGATGAGTGCGCTTCCAACCGCACACCCTCGAAGTACCCAGTCTCACCAGGTGTATGCAGTCTGTGCCGATCTGGTAGATGAGCTAGACAGAATCTGTGCAGTCTTTCGTGCCAAGTTCGTCTCCACTTGCACCTGAGAGAGGTGGTACTCTGTTTGGAAGATAAAGTTCTGTACCAAGTCCATCGTGTCGACCAAAGCTTGTGTTCCGTGTTCATAAAAAGTGTCGTCCCACCATGGGGAGACCTCTACGTCCGTTGGCATCCTTCCGAGGATGTCGATCTGGCCCATAGAAAAGTCCTCTGTCACCTCCAAGCAGAAGGAGTGATTAGCAGGACAGGTCAGTCCCCCATACGTGAACGAGTTCATCTCACTGATGACGCACCATTGCGTATGAGACACCTGAACAGCATTTGAATGGCCATGCAACGATTCAACATTTATGAGTTTGCTATCATTGGAAGAAAAAGGCTGTAGTGTGTTACATGTACAGACAACATAATTGTGAGTTTCATGACAACAGGTGCGACTGGTAAATAAGGTCTCAGTACCCTTCAAAGTCATATATCCAGTGAGGTGATCCCATTTAATTATCTGATCTTTAACTACCACGCCAATGGATTTATTTTTTTTTTTTTTTTGTTTGGTCTGAATTATAAAAAGGAAATGCAGCAAGAGGTCAGTGTATTCAAAATAATCAAATAGATTCTATGATAAAAAGTCATGTAATAAAAACGATCAATGTTCAATCATGTAATAAAAACAATAAAACATAATAATAATCAGTGTTTGTTCAGGAATCTTCCAATGCAAGCCACTTATGCAAATCTAGGTAGTGACTTGGAACATGCTTAAATGTATTCAAGAATGGAGATTATTCATTCCTTGCAGCAGGTGTGAGAGTGTGTGTTTGTGTGAGGGTGTGTGAGGGTATGAGTGCGTCTGTGTGTGAGAGTGTGTTTTTTCGTCTGAGTGTGAGTTTGAGGGTTTGTGTGAGAGAAAAGAGGGAGAAAGAGTGTGTGTTGTTGTTGTTGGCTAAGTCACAGTCAATGACAGGGTTGAATTGTAAATTCTGTATCTATTTAGTTATGATGTTTCTGTTATTAGCGGTTTGTTGAGAAATCAGGGGCCCTCTGATTTTCCAACCACCCTGACAACAGTCAGAAAGTTTAAAAATTAAGAAATTTAATGGCAAGTCTGCCACTGCTTTTTGATGCATTGCATTGATTTGTGACTGTAGCCATTACTATGTTTTCCAGTGTCCATGAGTTTGCAGGGTGTGGTGAATAGTGTGTGCTATGTCATGGAATCAGCTTCCCATCATATATGTGTGAATCTATCCGGATCTGTGAGTGTGGAGATGCACAATACAGGGTTTCCGCGGGGTCTTAAAAAGTCTTAAAGTCTAAAATTCTGAACTTTAAATTTAAGGCCTTAAAAGTCTTAAAAACAGCTAGATTTTCATCTGAGGTCTTAAATTTGATTTAGTCAGGTCTTAAAAAGATTTTACCCTCGTTCATTTGCCAAAACTCTGGCCGCAGAAAGTTATTACAAAGTGGCAAAAAGTATTGAGTCGTAGCCTACAACGCGGAGCTCTAGTGCAGGGATCAAACCGGTTCAACACCCGCGCTCGCGCGCTGAGCATTAGCTCGTGGCTTGATACGAAGGGTAGCTCGCCAAGAGGCCGATCACACACAGCGGGTTTGCGCGTTCAAGTTCATTCAAATATAGGCACGTCGCATCCACAGCGAGATTGAAAAAAAATCTCACCATTTCAGATTCAGAATGCCACAAACGAACCGAAGAACCAACCAATCAGCCGCTTCCGTAACAACACTGAAAGCTCAGTCAACATGAAGGATCGCGGTGCACCCAAACACTACCGGTGTTTTTCTCTTCTCCGTCAATAAATCTTGTAGCAGACCTAACGTTACAGCAAGCGTTTCTCTGGTGGTGGAAATCCATTGGCTACTAAAACGTCTTTGTCGTTATGGAGAGCACAGTGCATGGTTGCATAGCAACGACAGACGCAACAGGAAAATCGGCCCGTATTTTACTATTAATAATAAAAGATAAGGGGATGTGAATGTCAGTAATTTATCATTTTTTGACTCAATCTTTTTATAAAAGATCATTTAAAGGCTGAAATACGTGAGGTTTATCTGTTTAAAAAACTATTTTTGTGAAGACTTTATTTTAACTAGATAACCTGTTGCAAGACACTCCTTTAAAATCTGGCCATCATTTTTAATGGTATTTTAATGTTTATGTAAACAAAGTGCATATTGATGCTAATTTTATTTGCTGGGTTTAGACGTACATTTGGCAAATTGATTTCATAATAATCATGAAATTAAATATTCATGCCATTTCATCTCTGGGTATGATCAACTAAAATCAACTATAATTGTGTTTTTACAGTATAAAATGCAAAGTACAAATTTCACCTACACACACACACATAAAATCATTTTTCCCAAATATTTTCTTATTTAAATTTTGGGTAATGCAATGTGTAGGTCTTAAATTTCAATGTTTATGGTCTTAAAATGTCTTAAAAAGGTCTTAAATTTGACTTACTGAAACCTGCAGAAACCCTGACAATAGATCTTTTTAGTGAAGTAACACTATTGGACTCTGTCATCTTCATCTTCTTATGATGTGTAATGTTCAGTCTGGATAGATTTGATCTATTCCAGGTGATGATGCCGTAAGAGTGTTGTGATGGAGGAGTGTGTTTAGTCAGTGTTCATGTCTAGGGAGATGGGTGGAATTCTACTGTATAACAATTGTGTTGCAAATTTTAGTTCCAGTTCTAAACTGGGGAGGCCATGCTAATGTAGTGATGTGCTGTTGTGAGATGTAAATGGCCTCTCGAATGGTCTTTTCACCCATCTCCCGAATCTCAGGTTATGTTCTAACAATCATGGAGTCTGACTGTCCGTCCCTCGAGGAATTGTAGAAGTTAACCTGATAGAAACAAATGCAGAGAGAACCACAGTTAATTTTGATGTTTTCAGCAGTTTCAAATTCAGACGTGTGGACATTCGTTTGCTTGCTCCATTATCATGTCCATTACAATTTTAATTCCAGCTGTCACATGAAACCGAGTTTCATTGACCAGGTCTGAATTATTGCTGTTGTTGCTTCAGTGTGTGACACCTAAACACTGCTCTTGCAGTCAGCCTTCACAGTCTGCTGTCAGCATTAGAGATCCCAGTCTTCGGGTTTTAAACTTCAAGTTGCTTTCATTACAGTCAGATCTGTGGGCATGAATTATTTCAAGGTGTCATTCACACATTTGGTTAGTGGTGGTCTCTCGTTGCTTCCTTGGTCAGTTGGCAATTATCTGTGCCACACTTAAGAATTAAAACACACCTCCGCCCCTTTTGGCACAGGGTAATAGGTCAACAAAATCAAACTGTAAGGATTAATTTCACACTTCTCCAGTTAATGCCTGCTTGGCGATTATAATATAATGTATAGTAGAATTTAAGAATATGAATGAAATTATTATTTCTGGTCTCTGGAAAAAATGACAGGTTCGTTAAATTTAGATGTTAATCTATTAAGCTATTTGCTATTGGGCTGCGACCCGACTAGCAAATGACGCTAATAGCTGAAGGCCTTGAGTGACCAAAGTTGTTAGCTCAGTGAGAGGTTTAGATGCATTTGAGCTTTGGTTCCTTGCAGAGCACTGGTTTGTGTCATCAGACTGTGGTTGTCTGCGTTTTATGAAATAGGGTGGAGGTCTGCCTCTGCCCAACGACCAGCACTTTCCCTCTGCATGACCTGTTTTGTGACAGGAATTACAGAATCTGCTCAGTTTGCCACCGTGTGGCTTTCTGAATTCTCCTGCAAATGAGGGATTTTCATGACATTCTAGCACAGCTACCTCACCATGTATTTGTTTTCGTGACTCAATTCTTGTTGCCCAGCTAACAATTCCTTCGAATGTCTTTTTTGCTGGAGAAACACCATACATGAGCGATTGCTGTACACGCGGCCCTGCATTTGTAAGGAGTAATTCAAGGAAAGTTACATTGTTGTGGTTAACACCCTCAATTCCAGAATACTCCTCAAACAGTTCAAACATTTTCTCTGCATATGTCTCAAACGATTCTTCAGTACTCTGTTTCCGACTGAAAATCAGTTCCCATCCAACAGGACTACAACCACGTAGATCGCGCAGACATTGTTTTAGTCTATTAAAGATTTCACTCTCAGGCTCGTTTTGATGCATTGACTGCACAATGGTGCCTGTCATCAAAGCCGGTGGTATCTTATAGTTCAGGACATCTGGAATTGAGCTGATAACAATTTGCCAAATATCTTTTGGTTCAAGCTGAAATGCATGTTTTAGGCTAACAATGCGTCTCCACCATGGTTCGAATGGCCCTTTCAAAGGGAATGGTCCGATCTCTGTTTTAAACGAGCTACATTCAGTTACCGTTAGAGGACGCCGAATGGTTGACTCTGTGCCGTCTGGGTGCCGGATCACCTTAAAGGCTGAAACAGGCACTTCGTTCAAAACTTTATCGCCTGCTTCATCTGTCTGAAAAGGTACAGGGTTATTAGAGCAGGATGATAGTTTAAGAAGCGCACATTTTAAGTCCCATTGCTGTTGAGCGTTTTGGGAGAAATGGACTTTTCAACAATTAGTTTAGCCTTAAGATCTGCAATGGTGTATTTGTGATTTTTACACTTTTCAGTCAGGGCTAACTGATCAGCTAGTAATCTGTCTAGTTGTGTTTGAAGATCTTGGATCTTTGCCTCAGACAATTTTGCCTCTGCATTTTTAGAATGCGCTTCTTCACATTTAACATCCATAAGCGAGGATAGAAATGTTGTTGATTTATCTAGCCGTTTATAACTTATGAAGTTTAAAGCCTCAATTATCTCATCATGTTTTGATTTCTTCTGCTTACTACCCACTGTTTCCCACCAAGTGAGAATTTCATTGTCAATAGCGTCCGTTTTAAGACCTTTTTTAGTGAGTTTATGCAGTGTAGGCTCTGACCTTTTCGGCCCATAGTGTAAACAGGACAGTATCTTTATACATGTTCCAATTTACATTTAGGGAAATTCTTTCCCTGAAGCTTTCAATATAAAAAGGTTTTTGTTTTATGATTAATGAGATTCGCGTTCCCAGTTTCTGATTCTCAGTTATGTTCCTTTGCGTGGGTTTTCCGCAGCTATGGGAGTTTTCCACCAAGGATACAAAAATTCAGACTATATGAAGCAAAGTCATTTTAACGTTTGATAATTCTTTTCATTCTTTAGTTATATTTTCCTCGTTTTTAGATTAGGAAACTATATCACTCTGCAGTCCTTCTTAAAGTCCGCATGCCACACTCTTGCCAGGTCCGGTCATCAAATCAGAGGTAATTTGACTAAATATCTAGGGTTTGCCGTTCCAAACGTACACAATCAAAGACATATATGTAAGTCCCCTTAAACACCTCCTTGTTTAAGTACACTTGAAATGATACTGGATGTTAGCCATCGCTAAACTGACGCAAAAATGTTCTCGGGAAAATAATCATATCGGAATGATTTCAAACGTGGCAATATTTCATTTTCCAAATATGAAGAGTATTTCTGTCTCAAACTTTTCAAGAATTAATGAGCATTGTGAATAACAGTAGAACCACGTTCAGCATAGACACACACACATGTTTAATTCAGTTCACACAGGATACCTTGAATACAACATCAACAGCCATTACCTAAGTGCTCCAAAAACAATACAGTAAATCCTGTATTTAAAGAATAAACTTTCATTTAGCCTATGTGCACGTAGTAGCACAAACAACCAAACAGTGTGTTGTTCTATGAGTGCGTTACATTGTGTAAAGCACAACTCCAAATTTTGAAAATACAAATCATTGCATTATTGCTTTTTAATCCCATCTGTGTTACAGTGGAAGCTTTCAAATGCAATATAAAGTTTGTCAAGATTAGTTTATGTTTATTATAGAATCTTATTCAATGTGGCCTCGGGCCTATATGGTGGGCTGGTCAAACAAAGGGTTAAGCGTTTTTGAAAGCAGCATGTCCTTAGCATTAGCATTAGCCTAGAAGCCACATGGCATTAGCATTAGCTCGTTGCAGCATGGGCAATACTAGCATTTATCTTAGCCTTGTTTTCTCTAAACAGCATTGAAAACACTAGCATTTAACCCTGCTAATTGCGTCTTAGCCTGTAAATCATATCATTGTATTTTTCAAAGTTTTCCTTTCATAAACAATGCATCGATCTGCCTTATTTATAAAATCACGTGTTTTCCGATCGTTTACAAACTTAGCTTTTTATTTCTGTTGTTTGTCTATTCTTTTCATGTGTTGCTGGTTTGTTTCAACAAGCCACTACAACAATGAAGATAAACATGCAAGTTTGTTTTATCGCTCCTTCGAGTAACGTTAAGTCTACCCGAAAATCATTTGATAGATGTTATTTCAAATTTAGGTTTTTCTTCTTTTTGCTTAAATCAAACAAGCATATCTTAAAATCTATTAGACAAGGGTTTTACTCTTTTATCTGAAAAAGTTGACTTACCAGAGCCGCAGAATAAAGAGAAGTTCAAACCTCTTGTTGATTAAGATTCCCATACTTTGCTGGAAAGGACGTTGCTCGCGAAAATCCATCTGTTTGCGATGCACGCGCGGTTATGATGTAAAAGGGGCCACGATGGCAATACGTGGCAGC